>CM040238.1:35326303-35356291 GCA_022545495.1 Chrysanthemum lavandulifolium | reverse complement strand
AACATCTATTTGCATCAATTTTCCTAAATGTTATATACTAAATTAATACTTAATTTTTCTACATCAAAATATAATTCTCCGTTATTAACCACTACGAGTAGATAATCATTGTAGGTGTATATATTTATACACTTTAGCATGCAGATCGATAGCTATCATTTTATGAAATGGTTGTAGAAAATGACACCTAAATATTTATAAAATCGTGTTAAGCTTAAATTATAAGCTATGAGCAAAA
Organism: Chrysanthemum lavandulifolium; assembly: GCA_022545495.1. NCBI lineage: Eukaryota > Viridiplantae > Streptophyta > Magnoliopsida > Asterales > Asteraceae > Chrysanthemum > Chrysanthemum lavandulifolium. The sequence goes on along the minus strand of CM040238.1, from coordinate 35,356,053 downwards.
AAATACTATATTATGTTTTCATACTTTTAACTAAACACGTAAAGAAACTACCCTGAAAATTAAAAAGCGGTCGATTTTACAAAAAAATTTCACCAAAATTTAAAAATATATTGTTAATACAAATATCGTCATTAAACGTTATTTATATTTTTGATCTTTACCTAAGTTTTGTTAACGACAAAAGTAAATTTAATTTGTATAAAGCTTAAAGCTTGTCAAGTTTAATAGATATTAAAAGAAGCTTTTTCAAACAATATCTTCATCATTTAAGCATTTACATTGTGACTAATCATATCTTAATATGAGTCTAAGCATAATGTATGATAGTAGTTTTTAGAATGTTTTAGTTTCTTAAAAACTAAACATTACTTATGTATTTGCATATTTCTAAAAATAGAAAAACAACACATGGCATCATGTGATGCATCAAGGAAATCATTGAAAGATTTCATTAGATATTTTGTGTAGTTTGTACTCTTCATATCTTACACAATCTTACATAGATATGGTTGAATTTGGCAAGATCTTGATATCTTGCTGTCAGACCTGGCGGCACCAAAATATATAACGGACGGAACCCTTTCAAGGGATCCGCCGTCCGTGGTGCCTGCTGATGGTTTTGGCTATAAATAGCAAAGCCAAACCAAGTAGTTTTTCACCCTTTCTATCATACTCTCTTACATATCTTCTCTAACCTTTCTAACTCGGTTTCATATCATATTAGTGATCTCTTTGTAGCAAAGAAGATCAAGTCACATTCAAGCTTCAAACGAGAAGTTGAAAGTCTTGTTTATTTAGTGTTGTATGATCTTGTGTTGATTCATACTTCATTGTTGTATTAAACCATCATAATCTTGTGAGTGTGAGTGGTTAGTATTTTAGTCCTCAAAATACATTGTGTGGGAGTGGTTGTACACTTGGAAAGAACTCGACATCTAGCTTAGTGTCGAAATAGTGTGTTTAAGTGTAAATGTTTCTCCACCGGTGAAAGGAGCTTGTTGACTAGTGAAGTTAAACTCGAGTGTGAGACTCGGGGAGTGGAGTCGGGCAAGGAAAAAGAGTCCTTGTAGGCCGAACCACTATAAACAACTTGTGGTGGTTTGATCATTTCTTTCCTTATATACTCTTTACATATTGCTTGCATATTTCATTAACATATCTACGATCAATATCAATTGATCTTTCAACAAGTTTCAAAACAAAGTTTTTAATTGGTAAACTATTCAACCCCCCTTCTAGTTTTCTACAATTGGTACCAGAGCCTCGTTGCTCAAGAATTTCTAAAATAATTTGTATTTTATAAACATGAAACGATCCATGGATTCTGAAAACTTTAAAGAAGGGCAATCTATGCAAAGACCACCACTCTTTGAAACCAATGGATTTATCTATTGGAAAAACCGTTTTGAAACATATGTAAAATCAAAAGATATAGATCTTTGGTTTGTTATTGTTAAAGGGGATTTTAGTTCTACAACAAAGGATATTTCTGTTGATGAACAAAAGAAATTAGTTGCTAAAAATAATGAAGCTAAAATGATTCTTTATAATGCTTTACCTAGAAAAGAATATGAAAGAATTTTTATGTGTGAAACCGCCAAAGATATTTGGGAATCTTTGATTGTTACACATCAAGGTAATTCACAAGTCAATGATAACAAAATTGATCTTCTTGTTCAACAACATGAACAATTTGTTATCCCTGAAGATGAAACCATTGATTGTGGCTTTGCTCACTTTAATACTATTATTACATCACTTAAAGAACTTGATGAATCTTTTCGTAGTAAGAACTTTGTCAGGAAATTTCTTAGAGCATTCCATCCCAAATGGAGAGCTAAAGTGACCGCTATTGAAGAATCAAAAGATCTCTCAATAATGTCACTAGACGAGCTAATCGGTAACCTCAAAGTACACGAAATGGTGATGGAGAAAGATTCGGAAATCATCAAAGGAAAAAGGGAGAAGATCAAATCCGTGGCTCTTAAAGCAAAGGCGGAATCAAGTGATGATGACGAATATTGCTCCTGTATTGAAGATGAGGAGTATGCCATGGCCGTTAGAGACTTTAAGAAGTTCTTTAGAAGAAGAGAAAAGTTTGTAAGACAACCTCGAAGAAAAGAAGCCATTCGAAAAGATCGGGATGACAAAAGGGTAAAGGTGAAAGAAAGTGTTTTAGATGTGGTGATGCAAGTCATCTCATAGGAGAATGTCCCAAGCCACCTAAAAGCAAAACTCAATGAGATTTTGTAAGTGGTGCTTGGAGTGATAGTGAAGACGATGAAGAATCAAGCAAGGAAGAGATCGCTCTAACGACACATGAGTCAAACGAGGTACTTTTCGACTCTTCTTATTCTTCTATTGATGATGACACTTTGCAAAAAAATATAATCAATTGTGTGAGCTAAGTCTAAAAATCATAACTAAAAATAAATTTTTAAAAACCAAAAGGAATTTTGGAAAATGAAGTTTATGAGTTAAAAGAAAAGCAAAACGACTTGAAAAGGGAAAAGCAAATGACGATGGTTGTAAATCATGTCAAGAGCTTAATCTTGAAATAGAAAAACTAAAGCTCACACAAGATGTTCTAATCGAACCTAATTCTAAATTTAAAAGGTTTAACAAAAATATCGCCCTTGCCGATGAAATAGTTAAAATACATAAAACACCAGGAGATATGAATGGGCTAGGATTTAATGAGGTATTAATTCCAAAGAGTCAAATCAAAACGGCCGAAAAGGATGAACAAGCTATCAAAACTGTTGTAGTACAACACGGACCAGACGGACCTAAAATAAGGGTTCCGTCCGTTGAACCAAATGGTGCCGTGGGTACTTCAGCAGGACAGAATGTTTGTGATACGGACCGTAATGAATTTGTCAAAGTAACAAAGAAAACCAAGGATAGTGTTAAACTAAAACCACCGTTACATCACGAGTAGGACTTGCTAAAATGAATTTAGATAAAAAAACTACTCGACAACGACATAAAACACCTTTTGCCAAACGCCCCTTTCCTAAGAGCAACCACAACGTACAACCCAACTACCAACACAACGGTTGGAATCAAAACTTTCCTAGAGCATATCAAACTCCAGATTACATGTCATGGAACTCTTACCCATCGTTCCCATACATGAATCAAATAAATGGTATGTTTAACCCAAACGGACCCATGAGATATTGGGGACCAAATGCTTGAGTTATTTGCTTCTTAGGTATGCTTAAAAGTTGGATTGGAACCTGATGAATGGATAAACGATAGTGGATACTCACGGCACATGACGGGCAACAAAAGTATCTTCTCATCATACCAAGAGTATGACGGAGGTAATGTCACTTTTGGTAGCAATCTCAAAAGCAAAATCATTGGCAAAGGTACGATCGCTCATAACTCCCTAACTATTGAAAATGTTGCTCATGTAGATAGGTTAGGATTTAATCTACTTAGTATTAGCCAATTATATGATAAAAAATATAAAGTACTATTTGATGAAAATGGTAGTAAAATACTAAAAGATGCTATCACCATAGCTAAAGGAGTTAGGAAAAATAATATATACGTCAAGAAAATAGATAAAACATCTAATGACAAACTTTGCCTAACAACGTTAGATGATAGCTCATCTCTTTGGCATAGACGCTTAGGTCACGCTAATATGAGACTTATACAAAACCTATCTTCGAAAGAGCTAGTTAGGAATTTACCAAAACTAAAATATGACCAACACTTTTGCGACGCTTGCAAAATTGGTAAACAAACCCATAGTAGTCATAAATCTAAAAATATGGTGTCCACATATAAGTGTCTAGAATTATTGTATATGGACTTGTTTGGTCCATCCGCTATAAGAAGCTACGGAGGAAACTTATACACTTTAGTCATAGTAGATGATTACTCAAGATTTACTTGGACGTTGTTTTTGAAAACTAAAAATGAAGCTTTTGATAAATTTGAAATTCTTAGCAAGAAAATTCAAAATCAACTAGGCGTTAAAATTGTGTCGATCCGAACGGATCATGGTCGTGAATTTGACAACTAAACTCAATTTGGAAACTTTGTGATACAAATGGTATAACACATAAATTTTCGGCTCCACGAACACCTCAATCAAATGGAGTGGTAGAACGTAAAATAGAACAATTCAAGAAATGTAGAACAATGCTTAATGAACAAAACATTCTTCAAAATTTTTGGTGTAACGCGTTGACACTTCTACATATATTTTAAATAGAGTCTTAATTCGTCCTTTCCTAAACAAAACACCATATGAGCTTTATAAAGGTAAAAAGCCAACTTTAGGATATTTTAGAGTCTTTGGTTGTAAATGCTTTATTCTTAATAATAAAGATTATCTCACCAAGTTTGACCCAAAGTCTTATGAAGGTGTATTTCTTGGTTATTCTCAAACTAGTAAAGCTTACATTGTCCTAAACAAAGAAACAATGATAGTCGAAGAATCGTTGAACATAACATTCGACGAAAGTCCACCTCCCTCTAAGACATCACCTTTGGTAGATGATGACTTAGTTGAAAGTCAAATGATAGAAAGTCAAGAAATAATTAATAATAACAAGGAAGATGAACCATTAAATAAAGAGATTGTAAACATCAATAATCTAAAAGTCATCCTTTAGACAAGGTCATAGGACAACTTAATCAAAGAACCTTAAGGTCACAAGCCCAAAATCAAAGTAATTATTTTTGTTTTGTATCCACCATTGAACCGAAAACATAAATGAAGCAATAAAAGATGAATCATGGGTAATTGCCATGCAAGAAGAGTTAAACCAATTCGTTAGAAATGATGTTTGGAAATTAGTTCCAAAACCTAAAGATCAAACTATAATTGGAACGAAATGGGTTTTCAAATAAACGGATGAAAATGGTGTAGTATCTAGAAACAAAGCTAGGCTTGTTGCACAAGGTTATAATCAACAAGAGGATTGACTATGATGAAACCTATGCTCCGGTAGCTAGACTCGAATCTATTAGAATATTACTTGCTTATGCATGTGCTTATGACTTTAAATTACTTCAAATGGATGTTAAAAGTGCTTTTCTTAATGGGTTTATTAACGAAGAAGTGTATGTTGCTCAACCTCCCGGTTTTACCGACTTTGAGAAACCACATCATGTCTTCAAACTCAAGAAAGCATTATACGGTCTTAAGCAAGCACCAAAAGCTTGGTACGACCGACTTAAGACTTTTCTTATTGATAACAAATACACTATGGGATTAGCAGATAATAGTCTTTTTACCAAGAAAAAGGAATCACATATTATCATTGTTCAAATATATATTGATGACATCATATTCGGATCAACTTGTCAAGAGCTATGTGATGATTTCTCTAAAATCATGCACGACGAGTTTGAAATGAGTATGATGGGTGAATTAAATTTCTTTCTAGGACTTCAAATTAAACAACTAGAAGATGGCATATTTTTTAACCAATCTAAATATATAAAAGACATGCTTAAGAAATTTGGTCTTGAAGATTCCAAACCAACTAAAACACCCATGTCCTTGGACACTAAACTCACCAAGGACGAAGAAGGTGAATCCGTAGATAACACTAAATATAGAGGAATGATTGGTAGCCTACTCTATCTTACGGCTAGTAGACCCGGCATTATGTTTAGTGTTTTTCTATGTGCTCGCTTTCAAGAAAACCCAAAGGCATCACACTTAGAAGTCTTAAAAAGGATTTTTAGATACATTAAGGGAACAACGTGTTTAGGATTATGGTATCCCAAAGGAACGGGTGTAGAAACCATAGTGTATGCCGACTCGGATCATGCCGGTGACTATGTCGATAGAAAAGTACAAGTGGTATTTGCACTTTTGTTGGACATTGTCTCACCTCATGGTTTGCAAAGAAGCAAACGGCTTTAGCCATCTCAACCATCGGGCCGAATACGTCTCACCGGAAAAGCATGTCAACAAGCTCTTTGGATGAAGCAAGCTCTCGAGATTACGGAATTCATCTCAACGACATTGTAATACTATGACAACAAAGGAGCCATCGATCTCAGAAGAATCCTGCTCAACATGCTCGTACAAAGCATATTGAAATCGTTATCACTTTCTTCGCGACAATGTTCAAAAGGGAACATCTCAATCGAGAAAGTATCCTCCAAAGACAACATTGCCGACATCTTAACTAAGCCTCTTAAACGAGAACCTTTTAATCTTCTTAGACTTGGTTTAGGGTTAATGGAACCAAACATGTAGGATAAACATAGCCCAAAACATTAGAATAGTCAAAACAAAACAATTTTGTTTTGTATCTGCTAAGGTAGCCATGGCACCAAACGACAACACGGACATAACCAAAAATTTGGTACCGTCTGGTCCGTGGTGTCTACAGAAGCAAAACTGCTACCTACAAAACATCTTCTTCCTCAAAACCCACTTTACCAAAACGTGTAAACATTAAACCAAGCTCATTATTGACACCTTCCCATTTACTAATCACTGAAGATAACATCATTGTAAGTATCCTAACTACATTTTATCTCTTAATTCTGAGTCTAGGATTCTTATTTATGCACAAAACCATTACAAATCATTACATGGGGTTTTATGTATGCTTTTATATTTAATATGAATTCAATTGGCAAATTGCATAACTAGTCATTGAAATTAGGTACTACATTATCATATTGCATAAACAAATCATGCTTCCCACTAATTAATAGATAATGACTATAAGGCCTTATTCAAATAACCAAACACCCCATGTCAAATTTTTTGAAAAGCTTCTCACTTGTAGGAAAACAATTTTTTCATTGTTAATACAAATAGAAACGTTAGATTTTCATCACTTGCATGCTCTTGAATACTAAAGGTATTGCATAACTAATATGCATTCCCGGGTATATTCAAATGAATCCACATTGAATTAGGAGCATTTGGGTTATCTCATGGTATTTTCCAAACACCCCACTAAAACCATTTTTGTGCATAAAATGAGTCGAGATAACCGCAACTCCAAATCGTTTTCATATAGGCACACACTAGAACCAAACGTTAAAGTTTATTCTCATTTTTAACATATTAATTCTTGCTCTTAGGAATAACCATGGTAGCCGCAAGATTCTATGATCACAAAGACACCCTTGGCTATTGTGACAACTCGCAATTTCAAGTCATTTCTCAAGTTTCACTATTTCAACATTTATCGTAAACTAGGTTTACGTGTTCCAAATTCGCGTAACCTTTATGGTTTAGCGGCGAATTCATGATCATATCATCACGAACATTTCATATGGACTAAGTTTAGTCTACATTTCATTAACATCAATTGCATCATATTAGCTCATTCATGACTTTACATTTCACATTAAGCGCGTAAATTTTATATTAAATAAACGTTATCGCGTAAGTTATTATTTTGAACATTTAATCCGATGTTTCTCAAAAATGATCCTGATATATTTTTATACTTACATTTAGTTATAAAAACAATATTTTGAGTTTACCTAGTGTTCTAAATTTATTTTGTATATAAATCGTTAAATTTATATTATTACGATGCTTTTCTTAAAAACGACACGATAATTATTATATCACTCAAATTTCACAAGGAATGTATTTTTACAATTTTTATAATATCATTATACTCTATTTTGATCTATTAAAAATTTACTTGTACCTAAAAGCTACCAAAACCTTACAAGTTATTATTATTTACACATTTACTTACACTTTTTCTTACAAGTATACAAGTATATACATAATAAAAAAAAAAAATTATATTTTTGACAAATCCTTCCCCCTTGGCCGACCAAGGGGGAGGTAGTAATAAATGTTTGGTGGAAAATTCTTCTTTGATAGTATATAATCATACTCCAAGTAAAGACTTCACATTTCATTCATTCATCTCTAATAATTCACCAAGTCAAGTAAAAGCTTTTCTCTCTTTTGTTCCTCCCTCAAGAACCGGTCATCATCAAGGTGTTCATAAGGGATCATCAAAAAATTTTACAAGATCAAGTTTCACAATCTAGATCACACTCTTATTAAGGTTTTGAAATAAAAACCTAGGGTGTTTAGGTTAAACCTTTGTTCTTTGCACCTCATCATAGTAGCTTGTAAGCATATTTCTTTCATTTTATATCTTTCACTTTCATTTCATATTTATTTCTTCATATTTTGAGCAAACATGCAAGACTTGTGTTGTTTATACCATTTATTCATTGATTTTTAGAGTTTTATACATATAAGGTCATCCTATAATTATTCCCTTGTTAGTTATTGGTCTTGATGATGTTTAGGAACCCATGACACCCTAAGAAGGTGTATGGTAGGATTAGAATAGTTTTGGAGTTGATTTGAAGGGATTGGAATAGGTTTAGTACGAGAAAAACTATTTTCGATAAGTATAAAAAGTGTTCTGTCCTTATTTTGTTTTTCTGGAAAATCCGACAGTAGGCACAAATTTTTGGCCTTGATATTTAGAAAATATACTTTAAAACGAATCCGTGGCCGCTTGAACGGATTAAAACGGAGTTATAACGAAGAAGTTATGAATTTTTCAAGTTTGACGACTAAATATATATTTTCGTAAAATTTCAGATACTATTTTTACTTTATTCGGGTCAAAAACGAGCCTTAAGCTTTACAAATTATTTCGACTTATCAAAAATATATTAGTATACTTCGATACGAAGTTAAGGACGTATAATACGTAGAAAACGGATTTGAAACGACTAAGATATACACGTTTTTGCAAACTTGCCGTAACTTTATTATTTAAGAAAAACTATATTATTTTTACGAGATAAGTGTTACGGTAACTAAAATGACCACGTTGACGGCTGTTTTTATCAATGATGTGGAACTTTTTGGAACGAGATGTCTTCTAATAAAATTGAGATCACCGAGCATATTTTCTAAAACGATCAACCGTTTGTATAGCGGAGTTTTAATAAATTATTTACGGATGCTTAAAATTGGCCGAAACTCACTTTTTACACAACAATTAGACAAAACCACCATCTTTAACCCTTATTATCTTTATGTTCGAGACCTTTATGTCGAAAACTCCTGAACTGAAACTTTTAGATTTTGATACAAACTTTCTAAAACTGTCGAGTTCGTTTCCTAACGATCGACGCACACCATTTTACGACTAGTTTTGTGAAGCCATTTTTGTCACTTTCATGAAATTTCCGACGACTTTATTTTACGACGAAAAGTGATAATTTCATAATAAATCATTACGAAACCAATGTAGGATGACATTTTGCCGTAAATACTTATAAAGTGATTTAAGAATGGTCAAGACGTCAAAAGAGTATTTTTCGACGATAAGTATTATTTTTCAAAACTCGCAAATGGTATAAATAACATACGTAATGCATGCATATCATAACATTACATTGCAACTCATTACATATCATATCATTTGTAATAGGTCCCGGTTAAAGTTTCCCGATATACCTCAGTGTACTCACTCTTGTCATCATACCAGTTTATCAAGTGAGTTTTCATAGCCCCGTTTTACAAGTTTTTACATTATTTCAAACCTACGGGGGAGAATACATTGCACAACATTTTTATTACGATACCAAGTATGTTAAATTCATTTACATTGCTTGAGTTACACGTTGCCGCTTAAATGTCCCCATTTCAAATGCATGAGCCGTTAATTTCTAGAAGCGTGTGTGAGTGGATAGATCTATCGAGGGTGACGCCCATCCGGGTTGGTGAATCCCAACTAGTCATACGGATGCATTTCATTCATAAACATTATTAGAGTTGTTTGGCAAGACACTGTTGAGGTAACATCATTGAGCTTCGGTATCATGCGCTAAGCAATTGTAACATTTTTATGTGACATGATTGTCATACCAAGAATATTTTTACGTGACATGATTGTCATGCTCGATCTATACTTGCGTAGTCGTATAAAACATTTACATAAACCTATGATTTCTCACCAACATTATTGTTGACCGCTTTAGCAATGTATTTTCGTAACTAAGGCATTATCATCATGGCATGGTTAAGGAACCACCTTTTGAGTCACAACGCCGACTTACATCATTGTACATTATGTCACTTTCTTTCAAAACCATCGCTTGGACTTGTAATATATTTATATTTCGCAAACTTTGTAAACTTTTGGGACCTATGTTGTAACTCGATTATTTTATTAAATCAAACGATGTATTTTCCAAACGACACTTTAGGTCGCTCAATATAACTCGTGATTGTGATGCTATGACAATCAATCCCTGTGAATTCCATTCACGCAAAAGCAGTAATTTGGGGTGTGATGATTGGCATCGAGCTTGATTATAGAGAACTAGGTTGCATCATTGACCCTAGACTATAACTACATTATCATAGCATCTCATCATTTCATCATAAGTGCATGTTCACTTTGCATGCGATTTATACGTACATTTTTCGAAGTTATTTACTTTTATTTCAAACGATTGTCACATGGATGCCCTTAAATGCCCATTCCATTATTCTTTCTTCATACTCTAATGTGGAGAATTCCTTGTCATTCCCTATCACAATTTTTATATCAGCTGATTCATCACCGATAACGTCGAATGCCGAGATGAACCTTTAAGTAGGGCAAAGTCACTCTCACTCCTTTGTTTCACCACTAACATGTCGAGTTACACTTTATTCACACACTAAGTCACTAAACCACCATACATTTGAAACAATTACGACATCTCATAACCCATCTTTTCGGAACCCGTCGATCATTTTGAAAAATAACCTCAAACTTATCATTTCTTATCACATCTCTTTAGAGCGCTTATTATTAACATCGGACTTTGCTACATCTCACCTTTCCTTTTATTTTGAAGAAGTTATGGCACCGAAGAAAGCCACACCTAAAATGACTCAAGCGGCTATTCAAAAGTTAGTAAGGGATAGCGTAGCCGATGCTCTAAGAATTGAAAGGGAAACGGTGGTCGCCGCCGCCGCCGAGGTCAGGTCGCCGCAAGCCGCAAGGCTTGCCGTCACATCGGAAATGCAGGAGGATCCGGAGTTAAGAGTCGTTCTACAAGGATTTCAAAGTGGAGATCCCACCAAGTTTAAAGGATCAAGGAGCCACGCTGCCATGGTGCGATGGTTCGAGAAATTGGAGTCTCGTGTTTTTGCCGTGTAATTGCCCGGATGATAGTAAGGTCAAGTTTGCTACAAGTACACTACTCGATGGAGCATTGTCGTGGTGGAACTCATATGCTCAACCGATGGGAATGGAGAATGCTTTCAAGCTTACTTGGGAGCAATTCAAGGGTTTGGTAACTAAGAAATTTTGTCCTCGTCACGGAAGTGAAAAGTTGGAGACAAAATTCTATGAACTAGTAACAATTGGGTATGATATTGACACTTACATCTGAGATTCCAAGAATTGGCGCGTTATGCCCGCTCATGGTTTCGGATAACGAGAAGTTATTAGAGGCTTTATCGGGGACTTCCCGAGGTTATTCAAGGAGATGTGACTTCGCTTGATCCACAAACAATCGAGGAAGCTATTAGGGTGACTCAAAAGCTCATGGCCCGTAGTGAAGAGAGGTAAGTACACCAACACCAACCAAAACAACAACAACCCCAACAACCGCACCAACTACAACAATAACCAAAACAACAACAACAACGATGATAACCAAATCAACAATAACAAAAGGAAATGGGAAATGACCAAGGAGGTTATAATAACAACAACCAAAACCGTAACACTAACCATCATCAACAACAAAATAGAAGGCAAGAAGCGGGAATGGTTTATGTCGCCGCACCAATGAGAGGTAGAGGTATGCCGAACACACCCACTATGTAATCGATGTAATTTTCATCACTGGTCCTTGCCCCGCCAAGTGCCACAAATGCCAAACACCCGCCAAGTGCCACAAATGCCAAACACCGGATTCAAGTGCCTTGGTAGAATGATGACCAAGATCTTCAAGAAGTCGATAAGTTGAGAATTGTTTTAAGGAGCGCTTGGAACAATACATTATCTCTAATGTTTGATACAATTTGTTGTTTTTATCTTGTAGGATGATAATATAACTTGAAACAATGATGTATGCTAACAATCTTATGTGAGAGAGACAAGTATGCTATCAATTTTACCCATTTTCACTATAATGTGAAAATCACTTGGCCTTGCTCAAAATCTATGCTCCATTATGTTTGTACATGTGTTATTTACTTTTCTAACTAGAAATGTTTAGTGTTACATGTTTTGAGAAAATTTCGTGTTTTTAAATATCCCGACACCTTAAAACGCATCAGTGAAGTTTTTGCATCAAGACGGATCGACGGAACCAACGCTTTGTTCCGTCTGCTATGAGAAATGGTACCGCAGCACTGCACAGCGGACTGCACGACACCCTTTTAGTGGGTCCGCCTGTAACGCTTTTGGTGTCGTTGATCCTCCCGTAACTTTCAATTTCGATTATTTCGCCATTCCAAATTACCATCCATTGATTGTAGGTCAATCTTAACTAGTTTATACCTTATTAGAACTAGTATAATTCACTTAGCATATAAGAAATCCATTTCACCAAAATTCAAAAATTTGAAAAATTCACCCAAGGAGCCCTTTGCATAAAGGAAGGAACCAAATTTTGGTACCTTGAAACTGTGGGTAATCCGATTGTTAGGAAATTCCACCATTAGAACACATTTATTACAAATCTTTTCTTCTTCACTCCATCTCTCTGTATGGCTTCGACTTGGGTGATATGACTAGCATTTAACCCACTTCCAAATCATTAGGAACCTCATCCCTTCTATGGTTTAACATCAAATCAAACACATTTCTCCATAATTTTCACTTCTATAAATTGAGAGGTTTTACCATGATCATCCTCACACCTTCTTCATTCTTACCAACATCTAGCAAAGAAAACACAAGTCAAAATGACAAAATCCTCTCCTAAACCTTGCAAGAAAACCGCTAGAATTAGCGTTAGGGTCATGTTGTTTCAGAACTTGAGCTCCTCATCCGAGTCTTCTCCACTCACAATCTCATCTCCCATCCGAGATGATACAAGCTTACTTTGCTACACCTACTCAATCACCAATTGTGATCACCACTCCACCACCTACAAAACACCAACTTCACCTCCACCAAGACCCATCCAAACATCCAAAACACCCTCACCACCAAAGTCTCCAACTCTCATTCCTTTGAGTTATTTTCCACACCACCCACTTCTCCAAATCCTTTCGAGGACTTGGATGACTTGCTCCTAGGCCAAATCATCCACCACCATTGCCATCCTTGGCACAATCGAGTTTAATTGCTCATGAGTCACCTAGGGCATCCTTTTGACCCAAACGCCCATTAGGGCTAAAACCTCTTCTCTTCCACCCCATTCACAAAGACATTCATGGTCCTTTGTATGGGACCAACCACTTCCCACATCAATGTCCCTCACATAGAGGACATTGAGGAGTGCATGGGATGCTAATCCCACAAGAGAGAGATTCAAGCGGAACTCCAACACCTCCACCAATTCAAAGGCATGGTGGATTCTCACCTAAGTGAGACTATGCAAATGCAAAATGCTTTTCTAGCCTCCATCATGACCACGCCAAACATCCCCACCAACACCAACACATCTACCATTCCACCACCACAACCTCACCAAACATACTACCCTCCTAGGAATGGTTGCTCAACTTGTGAGCAAACCGTCCAAACCGTTGAACGGACCCGGGTTATGGTCCATGACTTTCAAGAGGAAATGAGGTTCATCCTCAATCACATCCTTGAGCACCTCAACGCTCTTTCTCATCCACCATCTAATTAGAATGGTCATAGATTAGCATTTCTAAGTTTTTCTTTTCTTAGGCTTATTTTTTTTCTTCTTGTACTAAAACACATCATTGTGTTCTCTTTTCATGATTCTTATTCATGAAAAATTTTAGCTAATGAATGGTGTTTTCTATATTGTTGGTGCCTTTACATAGTGTTTGGAAATGCTTGTAAATGATCATTATTACTAACATTTATTTTGTAGTTTATTTTCACAATCCATGTATCTTCCCATAAGTACCCAATTTAGGGGAGCTTTGATCGGGGAGATAATGGCTCGGCTCATTACATTCCGCATCGCGCTTCTTTTGTTGAGACAAAAAAAGGGAGAAAATATAGAACTTGTTTATATTTGACTTTTCCGAAAAAGTCAAATCAGATACATCGACTTTCCTCGAAAAGTCAAACATGATACTTCATTGATAATATCGACTTTTCCGAAAGTCAATCGCATACTTTGACTTTCTCAAAAAGTCAACATCATGCATCAACTAGTGAATACTTTGACTTTCTCAAAAGTCAAACATCATACACTTACATTATCATTTTTTCAAGTTCTAAAACTAATATTTTTATAACTCTTGCACAAACTTTGTATCATTTATAAAAATAAAATTTATATTTTGTCCTCAACAAAAGGGGAGATTGTTAATAATATCGCTATTAAACGCCATTTATATTTTTGATCTTTACCTAAGTTTTGTTAACAACAAAAGTAAATTTAATTTAGATAAAGCTTAAAGCTTGTCAAGTTTAATAGATATTAAAACAAGCTTTTTCAAACAATATCTTCATCATTTAAGCATTTACATTGTGACTAATCATATCGTAATATGAGTCTAAGCATAATGTATGATAGTAGTTTTTAGAATGTTTTAGTTTTAAAACTAAACATTACTTATGTATTTGCATATTTCTAAAAATAGAAAAACAACACATGACATCATGTGATGTATCATGGAAATCATTGGAAGATTTTATTAGATATTTTTGTAGATTTGTACTCTTCATATATTACACAATCTTATAGATATAGTTGACTTTGGCAAGATCTTTGATATCTTGTCGCCGACACCAAAATTTAAAAATATATGTTATAAAATCATTAACAAAGGACTACCATTCTACCAATAAAATCATGTAAACGCGCTTGTATATACACGCAATAATCTCCTTTGATAGTCCATATACATGGTTTCTAAAAGTAGATGAAGGACATTATTGCTTCATTAACAAACATTTTTATGCTTCTTTATTTACATGGTTTCTAAAAGTACATGTAAACGGGTGGTTTCCAAAAGTACATTTACATGGATATATGGTCCCAAATGACATTAAATTAAGAGAGTGACATGCTAAGGGATGATGGTAAATTTACACCAAAACAGATAAAATAAATTTCCACAACATCTTGCATTATTTGTAACAAAAAAAGAAAAATAACAAACAAACAATTATTGTTCTCTTTTTATAGTAACTATCATGTTCATTGTTTATTTTTCTTGTATACCTTTATAATACGCATCCAAATTAAGTTTAGACAAGCATGGCACCAGAAATTCGATTCAGTTTAGCTTTCAAATAGTTTTGCAAGACTGATTGTTTGTTGAAACTAGAATTAAAGGTATCAACAAAAAGTACTTAGCTTCAAAAACTCTTCTTCTCTTAAATTGAAGAATTCAAGAGTAGTTACTAATACAACATTCGGGATTCAAGGTTATAAGCTATAGTTAATACAACTGAATTTGAAGACGTACGTGTGCCATTTTATTAAAACTGTGGCAACAGTTATGAATTTTCTAAAACACTGTATACGGCAAATAAAACAACAACAATCTCACTCCCGCCGGTGCGGAGTATGTGGGAGGTAGACAGATCCTACCCCTATCGCAGGATAAAACTGAGGGTAAGGAGACTGCTTCTAGTAAACCTCCGGCATGGTGTCCGTTGAGAGTGCTCATAAACAAGTGTATGTGTGAAAGTGAGCAATAACAAGGATAAGCAGACAAAAGCATAAAAACAAGCATATAGGTAGAAAACCATCAAAAAAACATAAAAAAGCAAACGCAGCAAAAAACCCAAAAAAAAAAAAAAAAAAAAAAAAAAAACGGACAAGCATACAGAGCAAATAGGTAGAAAAACCATGAAAAAAATATAAATAAACAAATGCCACAAGAAACGAAAAAAGAGGAAAAGATAAATTCCTAAAGAGACAAGGGGACACGAGCAAAGCAAACAAGAACAAAAGCACCAAGAAAAACTCAGCCAAAGAAAAGGGGTGAAAGGCAAACAAGACCAAGGCCTAAGAAAGCAACAAAGATCAAATTAGGGCAACACAATGGAGCTTAAAGTAACACAAAGCAAAAGAAACAAGAGGGGTCACTAAACGCCTAAAGCCTAAAGGAAACAAGCTATGGGGTTCTGTAACTAAAACGCAAAGGGCAAGGCTACAAAGAGACACCTATAAAGCCTAAATGCAAAAACAAACTCACACCTCGAACAACCTAGCCTAAAACAACCCGCACATTCTAATCCTATCTCTCCATGCATTCCTATCTGAGGTCATGTTCAAGGAAGAGAAGCTCCTTCATGTCTTACTTAAGTGTATTGTCCCACCTGAGTTTAGGTTTACCCCTCCTTCTCAAACTAGCGACTATTAGCGCTTTGACTCTCCTTACAGGCGTTGATGGTGGCCTCTTTATGACATGAACAAACCATTTCAACTTTCTTTCTCTCCTCTTCGAGGTAATAGGTTCGACTTCAAGAACTGATCTGAAATCTCTGTTCGAAATCATGTTAGACATGGTTTTACCACAAGTTTGCCTTAGCATTCTCAGTTCGGCCACTTCTATGCTGTTTGTTGAACTTTCTTGATAGGCCAACACTCTGGCCCGTATAGCATAACAAGTCTAATTTCCACACTATAAAATATTCCCTTTAGCTTAAAGGGGACTTTCTTATCGTATAGTACTCGACACCGCTTCCATTTCGCTTAGCCTCTTCTAATATGGTTGGTTACATCGCTTTCTATCCTCCCATATTTGTGTATCAACGAACCTAAATATCTAAAAGACTCATTTGGTTGAAGGATCTTGTCACCGATATGAACTTTTGTTTCTTCGTTGTGACCAATCTCGATCCTACCAAGTCACATCTCATGTATTCATTCTTCTCTTTACTAAGCCAAGGCCATTGTCTTTAGGGCATCCCTTTAGTTATTAAGTCCGTTGTTTAACCTTTCCGTCGATTTTGTCACCAACACAATATTGTCTGCATGAATATCATGCTCCAGGGATGCACTATTGAATTCCTCATGATATCCCATCAAGAATCAAGGCGAATAGGTCGGGGCTAATAGAAGATCCTGGTGAAATCCTACTTTCGTAGGGAAAACTATGTGATTCCCACATGGACCGTACATGGGTCTTCGCTCCTCGCACATATCCTTAATAATTCCTAAGTATCTTCTTGGGTTCCTTTAACTATCATAGTTCTCTAAATCAACTCACTAGGTCTGGAACACTAGCGAGGAGGTGAATAACCTCGAAGACCTTTTCATTATCTTGATATCTTGATCTCTCCAAGAGCTTCATGGTGTGACCAAGAAGCTTAATACCCATATAGTTGCTACACACTTATGCTTCGCTCTTGTTCTTGTAGATGTGGATGACTTCAACGAGTCTCCATTCTTTCCGCATCTTACCACTTGAGAATATCTTGTTAAAGAGAAGTCAACGATCTTAACCCTTCATCTCCTAAGCACCTCCAAGCTTCTATGGGTATTTGGTCCGGCCTACTTCTTTATTTCTTCCCATATTCAGAATGCAACTTTCACTTCCCTTAGTGATCCTTGAGTAATAGCACTTAGGAAGCAAATCTTGGCTAGGGATCTCGCCCCCCACTTTCTTCAAGATTCTCTCATTGAAAGAGAGGAGAAATATTCTCCAATCTTTTCCTAATATCTTATTCGTTGACAATGCTTCGTCCTCCTTCATCTCTAATGTATCTTAAGTTTTCTAAATCACTTCTTCTCCTATCTTGGGCTTTAGCAATCCTAAAGATATCGTCGCCCTTCTTTGGAGTCCAAGTTCTTATACAAATTTTTGTACGCTTTGTCTTTCTCCTGGCCTACTGCCTTTTTGCTTCTCTTTTAGCTACTTTACACCAATGGGTTTTTTGTTTTTGTCATTTACTACCCTTAATAAATCATTATACTTTGGGTAATGACCATTTAACCCCTCAATTAAAATACTACGATATGTTCATTTCCTCGTTACTCTCATTTCATTTTGTAACTCGTTTCTTATTTTTGCTTGCTTGTTCTGTTTAGTGTTCACCGGTGTGACCCTTAGGCATTTCTGTGAAGGCAAGTATAGAAGCTGTTGTATTATTTGCACATAATGCTTTCAATATCCTAAACATTTTTATTAATTATGTTTATATGGAAGTAACTATATATAATGAAACAAGGGTTTTTGGATTTAATAGCTTCATTGTTTTGGTTTATTTTAGTAAATGAGCATATCGTATTATAATGATCTTTTTAATAATGAAACAAGGGTTTTTGGATTCGGGAGGGAGAGGGGTGAAGCTTAAAAGTAGTAACAAATGTTTTTCCGCTTATCCCAAGAGGAATGATGGTTGGGGACATCAACATCCGCCAATGTGGAATCTGGTTGGACTTTAAACAAGCGTGTCAAATGTTGATCATAGATTTTACCCAAAAAAAATGCTGATCATAGTGGTGTTGGATTGGGACCGTTCCCGAGCTTATCAAAGGCATTTGGTAATCCAAACGCTACTTCTCTGGCTCCAAAGATTCGATATATTGAAAGTCAAATGCTTGAAGGGAAGCTCGTGTTATCGGGAGATGATGTGTAAACGTTAAAACCTAGTAAACCAACTCGAGTGGAAACATCAACATCACCTCATGAAGAAGTTTTTGGTTTAGAACAAGTACAGAGCAATAGCAATGAGGTGTCTGGTATTGAAAAGGAGTCCACAAATGTCGTGGACAAGGACACTAATGAGGCTGATAATATTGTGGTAAAAGTTGAGGTTGAGCAAGAGAGAAAGGAGACGCAGAATCACTTGTGAGGTTGGTCAATCCTGAATCAACAAAACAGGTGGCAAACTTTCGTACATTAGACATGGGTACTAAAATAGGTGATAGTTTTGAAGTCCTAATTCCTTGATCTTCGGTTTTGGAGGCTAATGCTAGGTATGAAAAATCATTATATGGTTATTTTCTTGGCAAAATAATTGCATTTCTTGTCGTGGAACATTATGTGATAAACGTATGGAAGAACTTGGTATAGTCAAAGTAATGATGAACTCGAAACGTTTTTTTTTCTTTCAAATTCGCATCGCAGATGGTAGGGATGGGGTATTGGAAAATGGTCCATAGTCGATTCGTAATGCTCCAATTATCCTTAAGAAGTGGTCTCCTAATGAGTGCTTGTTAAAGAAGATTTGAAATATGTCATGGTTTGGGTTAAATTTCATGATATTCTAATTAGGAAAATTAGTCAAATAGACCGCTACCGTGAGGCTTATCACTTTACGGACCACGCCCTTTTTAATTTGAAACTAGACCAATTGCCCACCGATTTTCTTGGACCCAACCGGGTGCCATGTGTCCGACAACTTATGACACAAGTACGTATTTTGAAGGTATATGTCATGCATTGTAACGTATTGTTTTTGGGAAACTTGTATTGTTATTTGGGCATCTTTATGTTTTTTGGGCAACTTGTATTTATACACGAGGATAGTTTTGTCATTTCACATTTAAAAAAAAATCAAACGCCCACACAAAACACAGATTCACACAGTCACACACCTCTTATCCTCCACATATACCATCACAACTAACACCGCTACAACCACCCAACAACTCGACGCCACCACCATCCGGCCGTACCTCCACACACACCACTACCATTCGGCGGCACCACTACACAACTGAACCTTCTTCTGTAGTGGCCTGTCCTTGTTACAGGTAATTCAAATCACCTGAAGAAATCTTTTGTTATTATCTACTTAAGTGTCAAAAAAGACTCCTCTCAAAATTACTCGTATCCAAACATAATCTTTTATTATTATCTACTTAATGTGTTTTATCTTCGATTTAGTCTGTAATTTTAGTTAAATTTGCATTTGTGGTTATTCCTTGATGAAAGTCAAAATTAGGGTTATCACCCTAAACCGAAAATCGTGTTTTGTAAATTTCTTAATTTGATGCAATTATGTTTCGCTAAAAACATGTGAATCAGTGGGTATTGATTATTGTATCTAAATTATTATATCTTCTTTTATACTCTAGATTCGGGCTCAGTATTGATTATTGTATATTATATCTTCTTTTATACTCTAGATATATTTAGGAGGAATGGTGTTCTGAATGTGTGACATTGATTTGCAAATGGAGCAACTATAGCTTGTTATGACTTATTTTCTATGATATTTAAGGTATTGTTTGAATTGATTTTCTCTAGCATACAATTACTTCTAACTTTTAAGCTTTTATATCTTATCTTAAGCTTTTCAAGTAGTCATGAAGTCTATATCTACTTTTTAGTCTAAAGGGCCGTTTGGACGAACTTTTATATGTCCGCAAAGACTTGGATGTATGGGTTGATTTGATGTGGTTGTTTAGACCAGCCGATGCAGATTGGGCTTTAGCTTACCGTGAACGGATGCTTGAATATACGGAACCACAAGGTTGAATACACAAATTGATAGCCGTCTTTCAAGGTACGATCCTTAATGTCCGTTTGACCCATAATTATTGTCAAATGTTCACTTATGAAGTCTTTTTCTTTCAACTTTTACTATATGTATTTTTACTTGTGTTATATATTAGTCGATTATTATAATTTTTTTTTATATCAACGGCATTTCTTTTGTAAATACCCGTGCACATATACAAAAACGGCTATGGTTTGCAAACCACTTCTATATTGGTTATGTATACTTTATTAATATTTGCTATATAGCATAATATAATATTTGGTTGCCCAAAAGTACATCACGGTACATGTCCTTTAATGTCTTATGTTCCCAATCACTTTCTTCAATACAATTTGTTTAACAAAATATTTCTTTCTTCTTTTGGTCTATTGACTTCATATCTTTATCCCAATATTTCTGCTTTTGTTTAAAAAATATGTCTGACAATATCCCACTGGATGTTCAACTAGATATGAAGTCTATACTCCAGCAACATAGTGTTTGCAAGTTATGGAAGGCTAGTATAGATTGTGGAAGCTTCATCTTTAATTACGGTGTTCTTCGTAATGATGAGTGTTTATTTACGCTAACATTCGATATGGGTGACCAAGGTTTTGTGTTATATTTAGATGAACAGCTAATCGCTACGCCACTTAATATAGATTTAATGCTTTCATCTATGATTACAGTTGGCAATTCTAATGATCTTTGGTGTTTTGTCTATGGTTCTAATCTAATGACTGTTATTTAGAACTCGGCAATCAAAAAATCACTTGCAGTATTTGTCCCGGTTTACACGCATCAAATCGAATGTCAAAAGATTTCTTTTGGTTTTGCCGTTCGTCCGGACACTCTTGACCCGACGATCGTGAAGGTCTCCTATCTTGTTTTCGAAAGTGGTTTCTGGTATGTGTCTGTCTTTTCTTTGAACTCGTTAAGGTGGACAATCCTTGAAAATTTCCACCCCCCTCGTGAAACTACCAAAGTGAAACGTAAAAGTCATGCAGTTGTAGGTCGTTTTATCTATTGGACTGGGAGTGAAAAGTTAACTAATGAGGACGGTGTTATTTACAAGATTTATATGTTGATTTCTTTTGAATTGGTAACCAGCCAATTTAAAGTTATAGATCTACCGCAGATTTTAAAAAATGAGCTCCCAGTTCCATTCAATGTTTTCAATCTTGGAACCTCTCTAGTGATTTCTGGGACGATCATTGGTGAAGATATTCCATTGTTTTACGGATGGTTGTTGGACGTCAATGGTTCTTCCATAACATCATTTAGAAGCCTATTTGCCATCTCTACCCTATATTCGGTTCGTTTGCTTGGGTTTACAAAGGATCAAGCTCCAATAGTGGAAGCGCATAACGGCAATCATTTGGGTCGGTCGGTATTTGTGTACAACAAAGAACTTGAATTATTTGTCCGCATGGGAATGTTAGGAGATGCGGATCTTTCTACATCGCCCATACAAAGAATCTCTTCGTTTGTTAAATCGGCCGGACCATGCCGTTTATAGTATGTTTTATTTTAACTTACCATTCTATTAATATTTTATTTTTAACTTACACCATTATATTCATGTTCAACAGGTTTGTTCGGCAGAAGTTAGGGATCATGCTTAATGGGAATGAAGCTTTGTGGTTTTAGTACGATGTTTGTATGTGAAGGAAGCATGGAGTGGTTAGCTTTTTCTGCGTACTTGGTGAATTTTATAAATCAAGTGGTTATATATTATGTAACCATTAAACTCATAATTATGTAGTAATCGTAATATGTAGTAGGTTGTATGTATGAAACGTTGTATGTCAACGTATTTACTATTTCCTATGTTCTTTAATCCCATTATACATCTTTGTTTAATATGGGGAACTAGCATTGTTTCAATAAACAATGTGGCAACTAAGCTGTGTAATACGTAGGGCAACTTCTTTTCCTATTGACTACTTTTATAAACCAAGGAGTCCTTCTAGTTGTTACAATTCAGATTCTACAATCAACTAATAACTACCAACTAGTGACTATGCACACTTGAAATTAATAGATTTACCATTCAACACTAGTACAATTTAACTAGCGGTTGTAAGTTTAATACTAGTAGCACTAAACCAAGATGTGCCTATTCGTGCCCGAATAGTAAGAGCAACACCTACACAAGGGCACAAGAATGGTATCGAACACCTACACGGGCAAAGACAAACATGGCCATACACAATAGTATTAACGATTGTGGCATCATTTCGTTGATGTGTTCTATCACAAGCAGTGGTTAAAATAGCTAGCAGTAGTAACCAAATTACTGGCAGTTGTAAGTAAACAACCAATTCAGTTTTACTAGCGGTAGAAAAAATAACTATAGCGGTAGTAAAAATAACTACCAATTGTAAGTATACAACCAATTCAGTTTTACTAGCGGTAGTAAAAATAAGTATAGCGGTAGTAAAAATGACTAGCAGTTGTAAGTATACAACCACTTCAGTTTTACTAGCGGTAGTAAAAATAACTATAGCGGTAGTAAAAATAACTAGAAGTTGTAAGTATACAACCATTTCATTTTATAATTTGAGATATTTAATTTAAGTAATCGTGTGTAAAAGCAGTGTAGCATTTTTTTTACGCTTAGAAATGTCGCATATACCTCAAAATAGTCAACTCAAATGAATGTAACTCTACACATCTGATAACATGATGTCGTTATGTGCTTACGTCAAACTGAAGACGTCATCGTTTTTAGAATAAGTGATGCTCACAGCACATTGATTGTGTAATAGGTCCGCCATATTACCATGGCTTACTAAAATATACCATTTCGTAATATTTTACGAACCAAATTTGAAAAGCTTGTATCTTGGGCGCGTGAATCAATGAACCAACCCAACAACCACATTTAATGATCATAATAACACACCCTCATTCTAACCATCAATTGCAAATCAACAACCCTCATCCAAAGCCTCCCGTCGAGAATTAAAAACCAACAAAATTTCCTTGAAAACCATGTCGTTTCAAGCTAATGTTATCACCAAGATGAGAGATTATATTAGCAACATGCGAATCTGATGATCGGTAACATTTTGAATCGGTTGCCAATAAAAGAAGCGGTGAGCACCTCTATTTTATGTACAAACCGGAGGTTTAAGTGGACCTTGCTCACCAAGTCATAATTGATGAGGATTTCTTTTATTATTTAACATATAAGTTTGATTGAGGCATGTTACTAGACTTTTAAATCACCACGGGTCCCATAAAAAGTTTGTCTTCTCTGTAGATCCCAAACCGTTGTCGGAATGGAAGACTTGAATTATGAAGAGATTCGTGATTGGCTTATTTTTAGGCACCGCAAGGAATTGAGGACGACCATTAGAAAGCTGGTATGGACAACCGGTTACATTGCCAACCCAACTTTACTGGCGTATTGAATTGAAACATCTTGAAATTTATTGTTGTGATTTTCCTAGTTTGGTGTTTTTCACTACTTTTCCAAATTTATTGAGCTTAGAATTGTGTTTAGTCAAATTTCTAACCGGTACGGTTTGGGATTTAATTGTTGGTTGTCCCTTACTTGAGTCTCTTAGATTGGATGTTGAGAGTACAAAAGGGATGAAACTATGGAATCTTGCAAGTCTTAGGAATTTGAAGAAGTTACATTTGTCATTCGGTATTTCAAATGTTGTCACGACAATCATAACATCCAATATCTTTCACCTGACAAGACTTCCATCTCTTGAGACCCTTACATTGGATTTTGACTATTGCACGGTAAGACCGCTTTGAGATTTACACTTCTAATTTTACAATGTTAAATATATGTGTAAGCTCAGAACGACATTTAATCTTTGAAACTAACCCAAAAGTCGACTGTTGTAGTTGATGCGTGATGGTAATTCCGGGATGAATGTCCCTTTGCCGTTTGTATCCTCGTTAATCTGAATCTAAAAGGAGTTGATTTTGGCGAGATCATATCGTGTCATTCATCGTCCAAATGATTCGCGGATCTCCATACTTGAAAATGCTGGAAACCAAAGTAAGTGTAATACTTTATTTCATACGTATCAAATAAACATCCAGAATCGGCATGTTTTTGTATCTCAATACTATTTGATTTTCCGTGCGCAAACACGCTTAGTGTTTTACCTTTGGAACAACTTTCATTAGATTTAGACACAACCACATTCACCATGGGCGATTTAGACTGTGATTTTCAATCCTTTCCTAGATCAAAGAATTAATTACACATAATAAAGTTTATACTTGCTTGTTCCACGTCGTTAAAGAAAATGTATATCGTACGCGATTTGATGGACGATGGTTATGATAATATCAAGAAGAATTGGGAGTTCGCTAGGAAGTCGTTGAAACTCCCCGATCTTCCGTCACACCGTTGTAAAATTGTTCTAGTAGTTGTAGTTTTATGTATGGTTTGAATACCGTGTCAATTAAATTTGTGTACGTAAAGTTTGGTGTGTCTGCTTATCAATGGGTTATATAATATGTAACCATTAAACTTATAATTATGTAGTAATCGTAATATTTAGTAGGTTGTCGTCAGATGAAACGTTGTATGTCAACGATTTAGTATTTCCTCGTTGCCATTATCCATTTTATTTCATCTCGCTAACCAGCGCTTGTTTCCAAATATCAATTTGGCAACTAATCATTGACGTAGGGCAACTTCTATCACTAGAAGCTGTTATAATAACTAGCGATTGTGCGTATAATACTAGCGATTGTAAGTATACAACCTATTCAGCTTTACTAGCGAGAGTCGTAATAATTAGCAAGTGGTAAAATTAACTAGCGAGTTGTAAGTATACAACCAATTCATTTTATAATTACATATATTTAATTTAAGTAATCAAGCATAAAAGCATTGTACCATTTTTTGACGTTTAGAAATGTCGCATAAACCTCAAAATAATCAACTCACTCTACACATCTAATAACATGAAGCGTTATGTGCTTACGTCAAAGTGAAGATGTTGATGTTTTTACAATGGGTACTACTATGTACACCAAAAAGGTAAATCTAAACCTCGGTAGTTGTGCTACTTTTCTTTTCTTGGATTTTGCAGCTGTAATTAAGTGGGACTTTAATTGGTCAAAGGCTAAAGCTGTTTGGCACCGCATGATACATATTTTCGTCTTTCCTTTCATTACCTTGTATTTTTTTTATAAGTTCTATACATTAATATTATCAACAATTTATTTCTATTGCATGTTTAACGTTTTCATTTGTAATTTCACAAGAAGCTTATATTAAAATAATAATCAACTAATTGGGGGCATATACTCTTTAAATATGATCTCGTAACAAAAAAAAATAATAATAACAAAATTAGATGAAATAAATAAATAAATAAATAAGTAAACAAGGTAATATTTGTTTTGTGTTACTCTTTATAACAATTTTGTGGTATTTTTAAAATTCGTGACCTAACAAAAATTATGTAACATTTTTTTAATCTAACTAGTTATAATAAGTCGACATTTCCGTTTCATCAGTGTTCACTTGAATAGTTTGTTTGAAAACAAATATTAATGTAACAAATTAAATTCACATTAATTACTCCACTTCCTAGTTACCAATTTTATAGTTAAGAAGAGATAAAGCTAATTAATAGCTATGGTCTATAAAACACCAATAAGTTATGGTCTATAAAAGACCTAGATATATTATTAATACACGAATACTACGAATAGTATTAGCGATTACAACCTTGAAGTGTATCGACTCTAATTTTCTAAACCTTCTAGGAAGGAAGTTATTTCAAACTCTATTTATCGGTTTATTATCCTTTTTGTACCGAAAGTTTGATATGTTTGTATATACTTTTTTGGTAAAATGTAGCTTCCACAAATTGTTGTTGGTTTTGGAAATGTTGCTTATGCACGCTTGACAAACTCAAGTAAATCATTCATATCGGCGGTTTAAATTTCACTTTTAAAATTTGAACTTCAACTAGTCAACCTTTAATTCGCGAAAAACCATATTGTACTTTAGGGACTTTTTATTATAAATGATTTGAAAACAAACAAAGTTGATATTTGCGTCGACACTAGCGGTGGTTTCAAATGACCCTAGCAGTTGGTTTGTTGTCAGAGTGAGTGGTTGCGTATTCACATATGCATATAATTGAGAATTTTTCAAACCATGTAGCCTCCTTTGGTTTTTCCAAAACGCAACCATGTTGTGAGTTGCAATGAACAGTTGGGCACCATTGATGTTTATTTCAAATTGATTGCAACAGATTGTTAGGTGTCATAATTATGATGTGTGGGTCTAAACTATGTTTTGCCATAGCAGTTGTAACTCTTTATTTTTTAATCCCCAATTGAATCAAATTTAATTTGTACTTTCAAAACAACTGCTTTAACTCTTGTAGCAGTTGTTAGTATTTTGGACGATTTATCCCCAATTGTGCTATTCTAGTGAGCAACGCAACTGCTATCGCCATCTACTATCTAGACACGAAAATTCGACAATCAAGTTTATGCTATTGGGCACCTTTGAACCTCGTGCCACCGTCCAAATTGCAACTGGGAAACTAAATGCCATAATTGGGCAATACTTGTTGTACGATCGGGCAACCATAATTCTTAACCATATGATCATAAAGGATAGACTTAATAAAGATAAACCTAATAAAGATTAAGTTTGGCATAGAAGCACTATTGCATGGTTACAAGATAAACTCATAATTATTTTTAAAGGCAACAACATTCATAATGTGTGGAACCATTCTTGTGCAACAAACATCGGGAAGAGCGATGTTTTTACAATAAGTTATGGTCTATGAAACACCGGATATAATATTAATACACTAATACTCAATAGTATTAGCGATTACAACCTTGAAGTGTATCGACTTCTAAATATGCCAAAACGTTATATCAAACTCTAGCCTAGGACCTCCTTTTATAGGCTAAGGAGTCCTTTACAATATACAAGATGTACTCTACAGATAATTATACTTAGCATACTTATCTAATACAAAACATCCTACCCAAGAAATTTAGAATGTTACATATTAAACCGACACAATCATACTAGCAAAGTTGAAAACTACATTAGCAAAGGGTACGCGATCACGGTGTTGGTATTTTTCCTCCCTCTCTTGTGAGGGTGGAATCCTTCTTGTTTGCTTTCATTTTCTTGAAGGATTTCCGTGGCTTGCTTCCTCGTGGGCGGCCGATTTTCCATGGGATTCCCGAGAAGTTCGATAGGCCTCTTGGGGTTTCCGTAACCGCCCCCACGCGGTACTGGAAGAGCTTTTAGTTGGGTTGCTTTTCCATCCGCGCAACTTTTATTTTAGAGCAATGGTAGAACCACATAAAGAATTCACAAAAATCACATCCACCCACTGACGTGATAGGTTTGAATTGGAGTGAGGAGAGAGAACTGTCACAAAATACACCAATCATCCCCTACACGTTAGCATGGGATTTTTTTGTGAATTCTTTATGTGGTTTGCTCTAAATTTAGTCCCGACGCCCGCAAGCTCGTCATTTTTACCCTTAACCTAGTCTATCCAACCCGATATGCCAAGATTGGTAGACGACATTTGCTTCGGGTCGGGTGCAATCAATGAGGATCGAGACCATAATTTTCACCGTGTTGTTTGCCTCTCTTTGCACATTCGATCACCTTGAACCAATACCTATGATATACATCCTTCTTCCGCGGAAGAGCGAGTCTAATCGGTTTAAACTCCCACCTTTGGTACGCCATATGGTCGTAATGTGCTTTCACAAACCTCAAAGGACACGGGTTTTGTTGAAGGAATGTTGTAAATGGTCGCGAGATGGGTCAATTTATTCGTCTTAGAAACGACTAATTGTTATTAGTAGTCATTTAAGAACATGTTTCAGTTTGTCGCAAAGATCCGCTTGGCGCTATGATTTTGTTTTGGGGGTAAAGGTTTAGGCTATGTATGGGTTTTTGAACCTACGGTTCGTGGGCAACGGTTTGTTAACATCTTTAACTTCACTTTGGTGTTTTTTTTGGTGGAGGAATGGTTGTTTTTTATGTGTTTTCCTTTATTTACCTCGCGATTTATAGCGAGGATTTTACCGTTTTGCACGCGCATCATTAATTTCCATTTATCGCTTTGTGGGTAGGAACGCGTTCTAGGCCCTCGGCATCTATTTTTCCGCTAGATTGATCATAAAATTTCTAGGAAGGAACGTGAATATTTACTTGCTGCACTTTCCTTTTTGGTATTTTGATAAGTTTTATCCGTAATTACAAATCGCTTGAATTTATCGGTTTATTATCCTTTTTGAACCGAAAGTTTGCTATGTCTCAGATATACTTTTTTTGGTAAATGCGCCCACATCCGTTGTTGGTTTTGAAAATGTTGCTTATGCACGCTTGACAAGTCAAGTAAATCATTCATATCGGCGCTTTAAATTTCACTTTTAAAATTTGAACTTCAACTAGTCATTTGGAAAATGTAAACAAAGTTGATATTTGCGCCAACACTAGCGGTGGTTTCAGCCGACACTAGCAGTGGTTGGGTAAACTCAGAAAGCGATGGTCACAGATTCACATATGCACATAATTGAGAATTTGTTCAAACCTCGTAGCCTCCTTTTGGTTTTCCAAAACGCAACCATGTTGTGAGTTGCAGCAGAAGAGTTGGGCACCATTGATGTTTATTTCATAATTGATTGCAAAGCATTGTTAGGTGTTGCGAATTATGATGTGTGTGGGTCTAAACTATGTTTTGCCCTAGCGCTTGTAACTTTTATTTTTTATCCCCAATTGACTCAAAATTAATTTGTACTTTCAAAACAACTGCTTTTAACTCTTGTAGCAATTGTTAGTATTTTGGGCGATTATCCCCAATTGTGCTATTCTAATGAGCAACGTGAACTGCTATCGTGATCTACTATCTAGACACGAAAATTCGACAATCAAGTTTATGCTATTGGGCAATTTCATTTGAACCTCGTGCCACCGTCCAATTTGAAACTGGGAAACTAAATGCCATAATTGGGCAATACTTGTTGTACGATCGGGCAACCATAATTCTTAACCATATGATCATAAAGGATAGACTTAACAAGATAAACCTAATAAAGACTAAGTTTGGCATATAAGCACTATCGCATGGTTGGCACCATAAACTCATAATTATTTTTAAAGGCAAAAACATTCATAACAGTGGAACCATTCCTTGTGCACTAGCCCTTTTTTCTATGATCTCG
>CM040238.1:34847040-35326203 GCA_022545495.1 Chrysanthemum lavandulifolium | reverse complement strand
CATCACAAGTCCTCAAGTCAAATGGATCTTAGAAGTTCAGTTAATTATATTGCTTTGCAATTAATGTTTAAAGACATGGTAGCTTACTCTCTGTGTGAATTTGGTGGTGGACAAGTCGAGAAAACTGAACTCAAGTTTACCGAGAAGACCACTTATATCATGTTTTAACTTTACATATACTATCACCAACTTCTTTTTACTTACACTTGCTTTTTAAACTTATCGTGTTTACGAAATGAACATTGGCTATTAACACTCATGCATACATTTGCTCTTCAAGAATCAAGACTATCAATTGATGTAATGTTTTATTTTCGTTTCATTAAATATTTAAATCTTCTTTAATACATGTTAAGAATTATTGTTTGAGTTGAATTATCGCATTTACAACCTTTTGCAATTATATTTTCATATTTTCACGCTTTATGTTTAAACGTTATACGAAACACTTACAACAATATCGCAACTATAGTTTTTGCCGCTAGAAAATCCCGCTGCTATGCACGGTATCGCCTAGCATAAAGGAAAACCAAAATTAAAAAGTGAAAAGTGGAAACTAAAAAATAAATGTTGAAAACATATATTTCAAAAGGAAACTATTAATACATATCGAAAACCGGGTTGACCCGGGACGCTTCAAACCCGGTTTAATTTGACCCAATTTTGACCCAACCCGTCGGGTTGACTCAGTTTAAATCGACCCGTTTTTCAATCGGAACAGTTCAACCGGGTGAGCCACCCGGGTAGGACCGGTTTTCAAAACATTATGTTTAATCCTCAAATCTTCAAACTTTTATTATTTTTCGTTTATAACCCATAAACTTTTTTAACACAAAACGATCTCGTCGCTATATAAATATATATATATATATATATATATATATATATATATATATATATATATATATATATATATATATATATATATATATATATATATATATATATAGTTACATGAAAAGTTTCTTAGAATAAAAGAATGAGAAGGACGTGGAGGTGACATGTGTCACCTTTGCCACATCATCATGCCACATCACCATACCCCACCCCCACCCACCCACCCACACCCTAAAAAATTTTTCCTCCCAAAAAAAAAAATTTTTGAGGCAAATTTTTTTTTTTCCGCCAAAATTTTTATCGCATCACGGTTATAAAGTTCTTGCATCACAAATCATAATTTTAGTGCATTAAGGTTATAAATTATCGTATCACGCTTATAAATTCATCGCATCACGCTTATAAAGTTATCGTGCATCACAATCATGATTTTAGTGTATTAGTGTTATAACATTGATTTTAGTGCATCATAGTTGATGCACTTAACTATTAACTATGATGCGGTAACTTATAATAAAGATGCACCAAGACTTATTAGTGCATTAAGGTTATAAGTTATCACACACAATTATGATTTTAGTGCATTAAGGTTATAACTTCGCATTACGCTTATAAAGTTACCGATCACAATCATGATTTTAGTGCATTTAAGGTTATAACCTTGATTTTAGTGCATCATAGTTGATGCATCGAACTATTAACTATGATGCAAGAACTTACCAATGGAGCATTAGTCAATGGTTGGAGCACTTGTGCTTGAGTCAATTGACCCAAGATCAAGTCCCATCCTTGGCATTTGTTTCATATAGTACCCACCTCCGCAAAACCGTGGACACACCGGAGACTTTGTGGAATAAGAGCTTAGGGTCCGAGTCTTGGCTCGTGCTCACTCCAGTTGGTGCCCCACTAGGCCGTGAGAGTTGCTGGAGCTATTCCTTGTGGGTGGATAATGGTGGTGCCAAAAGGCACCCGGGTCAAGGTGTTCCGCCAATCTACACCTTTGTGGAATGATGCGCAAGAACTTATAATAAAGATGCACCAAACTTATTAGTGCATTAAGGTTATGTTATCGCATCACTGTTATAAATTTATCTTGCATCATAATTATAATTTTAGTGCATTAAGGTTATAATCATCGCATCACAATTATGATTGTGATGCGATTTTTATAACCGTGATGCAAGAATAAATTTAGGCGGGAATATTTTTATGGAAAAAATTTTGCCCAAAAAATTTTTTTGGTGGAAAAAAATTTTTGCAGGGGGGGGGAGGGAGGGTGGGTGGGTGAATGGGGTGACATGGCATGGTGATGTGGCAAGGTGACACATGTCACTCCACATGCCTTCTCATTCTTTTCATTATAAGAAACTTTTCATTTTAACCCTACCATATATATATATATATATATATATATAAGTTTTCTTCAAAACGATTATAATGTTTTACAATCGAGAGAAAATATGTGCATGTTAGTGCCCATTTAACTTTTCAATGGGCTAAATATGCCCATTTAAAATAAATATGGGCTAAATGTGCCAAAATCTTTTATAAAGTAGCCAAAATTAGCTTTTTTTTTGTGCCTAATCACATCCATGCTAATTTTGGTACTTATGCTTCTTAACACGGTACCATTAATCTCGTCCTTTTACGCCGACGCAGTAATGTGTGTTGTTAGGTTTTATCTCATAACCGATGTAATGTTACTTTCAGTTTCATTAAATGTTATTATATGTTGTTTGATAGATGTTAACAATTTTTCTAGACTTGTTATCGTGATACTACAACCGTTTGCAATTGCATTTTCATCGGTTCACGCTCTATTTTAAACGCTACACAAAACACTCACCACAATATCACAAATCATTAACTATCTGGCGCTAGAAACCGCTGCCGCTAGGCGAGGGTACTCGCCTAGTAACTACTAAAAATCAAAATGCTCGTTGCTCCCGCATTTCAAAAAAATCCACACCATACCCTTTATATAAATTACTTGACATTTGTTCACTCCATACATTTTAGGCCATGACCTTTTCAATCATGGAACGCAGAACTCTAGACCTTACAATCATCTCCGTAGGGGGTCTTAAATCCCTCGGCAAATACAACGTTTATGTGCGTGGAACCGGTGGCGAAGCTCCAAATTACACCGGTTCTCGTAAACACAGCTCATCGAACTCACATGGACTTTTCCCGCTCATTCTTCACTATTGATGAGGCGGGCCTGAAGACCGCCTTAATCTTGTATTCGAGGATTAAGGGGCCAAATGGATGTTTTTCAAGAAACGTTGGGTAAAGTACGCAGCCGATAGATAAAAGACCTAATGGAAGGTATTACGTAGAGCGGAAAGAGAGTCGCTTAGTTAGTTATCCAATTGTTAATGGCAAGGAGAAGCCGGAGCTTCTCTCACTTTTTCGAGAAGTTTGGGAAGAAATTTCTACGTACAAGTTCCAAACTCGAAATTTCTATGTACAAGTGGGGTGATGGTCGTGGTGGCGTTGGTGGAGGTCGTTCTTAGGTTGATGTTCGTGCAAATCATGTCAAAAATAGTATGTTTTGATTGTTAATTATGTTTATTATAATAAATGTTTGATCTGCTTTTGAAATTGTTATCAACCCTTTTAATTAATGGTGAGACCAAGATATATGTATGTCAAAGTTCTTAAGTTATATAAATATTAGAAAAATTACACGTTTGGTCCCTATGGTATACCCCAAATAACAACTTTAGTCTAAGTCGTTTTATTACACCACGTGATACCTATTTTTGAAACCTTGCACGCATTTAGTCCCTATTTTGGATGGGCGTTAGTTAAGTCCGTTAAGTATTTTATTTGTTAGTCCTTCGTTAAAAATTTTGCACCGTCACCTTATTTTTAAAATATAGTTTTCCCGATTAGTCCTCCGTTAATAATAGTTATCGCCGTGTTTTTACATTTTGTCCGTTTTATCCGTTTGCTCGCTTTATCCATTTCCATTTTTTTCGTTTTTCGTCCGTTTGTCCGCTTTTGCCGTTTTTATCCGTTTCGACCCTTTTTACATTTGTATCCGTTTTTCCGCTTTTTTACGTTTTACCGCTTTTTTACGTTTTGTCTGCTTTTATCCGCTGTTCGTTTTTTATCCGTTTTCGCCCTTTTACGTTTTGTTAGTTTTTCCTTTTGCGTTCGTTTTTATCCGTTCTTTTACGTTTTTGTCTGTTTTTTCCTTTTGCGTTAGTTTTTATCCGTTTCGCTTTTTTTTTCACAAAATTTCCAAAAAAATTGGAATTTTTCACAAATTTGAAAAAAAATTTGAAAAATAAATTGGAAAAAAATATTTTCGAAAAAATAAAAATTTTGAATAAAATTAAAAAAAAAATTGAATAAAAAAATATTTTTCAAATATTTAAAAATATATATATATTTTTCAAAATATTTTCAAATATTTAAAAAATATATATTTTTATTCAAATTTTTTAATTTAAAAAATATTTGAAAATATTTTTAATTTTAAATATTTTCGAAAATATTTTTAATTAAAAATATTTGAAAATATTTTTATTCCAAAATTTTTTTAATTTTTTTTTTCTAAAATATTTATTTTCCAATTTATTTTTTCAAAATTTTGAATTTTTTCAAATTTGTGAAAAATTCAAAAACAAAATTTGTGAAAAAACGAACGAAACGGATAAAAACGAAGCTAAAGGAAAAAACAGATAAAACGAAAAAAGCGAAACGGATAAAAAACGAATCTAAAATGGACAAAAAGACAAAACGTAAAATACGGGCGAAAACGTAAAAAGATAATGAAACGGATAAAACGTAAAATAAAGGGTAAAACGATAAAAAACTGAGCAAAACGGACAAAAACTATCTAAAAAAAAAAAAAAAAAAAAGGGAAAACGGATAAAAAGAACGAAACGGATAAAACGGACGAAAATGTAAAAAAGCAGGCAATTATTATTAATGAGGACTAACTGGCGGGAAAACAATATTCTAAAACATAAGGACTAACGGTCTAAATTTTTACGAAGGACTAATAAGAAAATACTTAACGGACTTAACTAACGCCCATCCAAAATAGGGACTAAATGCGTGCAAGGTTTCAAAAATAGGTATCTGTGGTGTAATAAAATGACTTAGTGGACTAAAGTTATTATTCGGGGTATACCATAGGACCAAACGTAATTTTTTCTAAATATTATTATACAATTGATCTTTGTCTAATTTGTTTGATTCTTTGATATGCATCGTATGATATACAACACAATAAAGGCGAGGTATGTCTCAGACAATTAAACGCATTACAAAAGTGAATAATAAGCTCGAGGCCAAATGTCACAAGTTATTTCCTTTTTCTCTCTTAGAGCACAAAGTATGATAACGCCTGGCTGGTGTTATGCCGAAGTGGTGGCGGCGTTCGACGTTACCATACCGGATCCCCATCAATGGGTTTTGGTGTGTGTATGTGTTCGTGTGTGTGTGTGTTTTACCGTGTGTAGATGGGTTTTTTTGTGTGTTTCTAGTGTGTCGAGAGGTAGAAGATGGGTGTTTTAATTTTCATTGTCTTTAGATGGGGTTTTAGTAACACAAGGCCTAATCCACTTGTATAATACTCCGTAATTTACATTGTATTTTTTTTTTTTTTTTTTTTTTTTTATTGTAAATTGTATTTTATTTAATTAATGAAATATTAATTTTAAATAAATAGAAAATAAAATAAAATGATGAGTCCAAAAGAGTAGTATTAATATGTTATGCTGCTTTGTGTTTTTGGGGCGTTGGTGTTAAAGTGGAATGGTAATGTGGCACTGATGTAGCCCTGAAAAATGGTATTAACATGTTATGATACCTTATGCTCTTAGAACGATATTTCACTGAAAAGATCTAGCAAGGAGTTGGAGAAAGAAAATGATTACTAACATGTCAAAACTATTATTATTTTTACAACGCCATATATGTCACAAGTTAATAAATTACCAAATATTGACCTGCTCTTTCGATAAGGCAATTAAAATGTGATTATTCAAAATATGCGCCTAAATTATAATATGAGTTAATTGCATTTTGGTCCTTGTGGTTTGGTCAAATTGCGAGTTTGATCTCTAAACTTTAAAAGTCAATGATAGTCCCCATTTTAAAGTTTGAGTTGCATTTTGGTCCTTATCGGTGTGAAATGACCAGATTAGCCTCGCTCTTTTCTCAAGAAGACAAAGGGTATTTAGTCATTTAACTTTATCTAGTGGAACAAAATGCAATCCAAACTTTAAAATGAGGATTATCATTGCACTTTCAAAGTTTGAGGACCAAACTTGCAATTGGCCAAACCACAAGGACCAAAATTGCAATTAACTCTTATAATATAGATGGTCAAAGAATCGTTAAGTGCACATGTGACTATGGCTTAGGGCCTAAGCCAGGTCCAACGTATTTACTGTTTGTGGCACCCTTGTGACCGCACCATCGCTTAAGCCCATGATTGCATTTCTATATATATATATATATATATATATATATATATATATATATATATATATATATATATATATATATATATATATATATATATATATTCGCTTTTAGACCGTGGGTTTTTGTTTAATTCGTGTTGTGTTTGTGTTTGGTGTGTATTTGATGGTTAATGTGAGTGTGAAGCGTGATTGTTTTAGTGTGTGTGTGGTATGCTCAAAATTTTGAAGTTCTAATTTGTTTCTTTTGTGAAAAATTAAATTTATAAGTAAGGATCTTAAAATTTGTACATTACTCATTTTAGTCCGTGTAGGTTAGTTTCTTTCAAATATTTATGTAATTTGTAATTTAGTCTCGTAATTTTTTTTAAATGTAATTTGAAATTGTACTTTTAATGAATGAAGAAATTAGTTGGTTTTAAAAATGAAAAAATAAAATAGCGAGTCTTAAATAGGTTTTGGCTTGAGGCATGAGAGATGATATTTTTGGGTGCGTGAGTGAAAATAGATGTGAACAGGAAAAAGCTAACGTGACATGATGTGACATTAAAGAAGATCATGTATTGAGCTATGACACCTTGTGCTCTAATATTGCATATAACATTTAAGGGGTCTTTAAAATACATGCGAAATTAAAGCAAAGTTCATTTTCAAAAAGTACATATAGACTAGAAATTACTTCATTTTGCGTCTTGAGCTATGACCGCAGTACATATCTGAGACTAGAAATTTCCTAGCATAAGCTACTAGTAAAGTTCATTTTGCGTCTTGAGCTATGACACCTGTAATTTTTGCACACATAAGCTACTAGCAAGGTGCTAGGAGCAAAAAGTACATATCTGCACTAGAAATAAACTAAAGCTACATATTCTAAAATTTACCTGAGGTTTTAACTATAAGGACTGCAAAAAGGATGAAAAAACTCTCGCCAATTACAGTAAAAACGAGACAAGAGAAAAGTCCCCATACACAGAGGTTGAGCTACCAGTTTTCACTTCGAAGTGTTTTTGATGTAAACCCAAACAAGCCCCGGGGGAAAGAAAACAAAAAGACAACGATACAAAAGAACCAGACAATCTCGTGAAGCTCGAACCTCCCAGCAGCACACATCAGGCACTCGTAAGAAACAGAGGATTTTTAGCCATTCTATCTAATTACACAACATATGACCCCTATTTTTAGCCAAGAAAATGAAATCAAACGAATGTTGTCAAAAATATCACTTTTCCTCATTGGATGTGAAAAAAAGCGACACAATTACGATACCTCCAAAGCCACCAAGGGACTAAGCAAAACAACGAGAGGCGACTTTTCTTCTCATTAGAAGCATTCTAGAGTCAAACCAAGCCGCACAATGCTCGAGACAAGTAAGAATGAGAAGAGGATATCACACTCAAAGAAAATGCGATTTGAAGATTTCGCGTTGCACATTACAAGAGGGACAAGAGATTGTCAAGATGTCAATTCCACGAAGAGAGATTCAACCTGTGAGGTAACCGGTCAAATCCATTCTCCAAATAAAGATATTAACTTTTCGAGGAGGAGTTTTGTCCCATTTAGTCGGAGGAGACAAACGAAAGGATCTTAGAGTCAATAAGGCGTTGTGATTCCCCACCTTGTGAAAACACTATCCGAACCCAAAGGCCACACGTAGAGTCTCTACCCTTATTAATATTAGCTAGGATAATCTCGAAAGCATGTCATGGGCATGCCGTTACTGAGCACTAAGATTGATCATCGACCGGCCCAATGCCATTGCCCATGATCAATACGATCAATGATGGGGCGATCTTTGTCTTGAACCAAGCGAAAGAGGCGATGATAACGAGTATAGAGAGGAGAATCATCGATCTAAATGTCCTTCCAAAACTGAATGCGAGTACCATAACCTGCTTAGAAACAAAATGAATTAGCCGTAATAATACCTTTGGAGTGCAAGTAGTTAGAGGAACCTACAATTTTTGACCACGTACCATTGAAGTTGCAACCCTGATTCTCGAAACCACCCTCTTGACCATGTAAAGTCTTAATAACTTATACCTAAAGCGCATAAGGGTAAGACATCAACCTTCACAACTACTTTTGAAGAAGGGCAAGGTTGAACGCCTTTAAGCTGCCAATGTTTAAGCCACCTTTGTCGAATGAAGCAAGAACATTATACCACTTGATCCAAGCTAACCTTTTATAATCATGCGTACCTTCCCCAAAAAAAGTAGAATGAGCACTTTCCAAAGAATTCTAAACCGCCTCAGGAACTTTGTAAAATCGAAAAGTAGCAAAATATCATGTTCATAGTTTCATAAACCGATTTTTAAACTAGAATTCAAGGTATCAACAAAACTTACTAATATTCAAAACTCTTCTTATCTTAGAATGAAGAGTTCAAGAGTAGTTAATAGTACTACATTCGGGATTAAAGGTGGCAATATTTATGAACTTTCTAAAATGCTATATCTGATTAAATAAAACATACACACAAACAATTTTTTTTTTTTTTTTTAATCGATATTAAACCTTTATAAATATAAAAATTTCAAATAAGCCTTTGTAAGTTAGAAACTTTGCATAATTATTAAAATATACATATCCATTAATATTCATTGTGTAATTAGTTGGTATTAAATAATTTTGCAATTTTTATTTTATTTAATGAATCAAAATTTAGTTTGCGAAAAAAGAAAAAAAAAGAAAGTGGGAGGGAGGGCAAAACTAGCAAACGGCTCGAGCCACTACTGAAAGTGTATTTTGGTGTGTGAAATGTAAAATCGAGGTGACACTGGATTTGATGAAACAACATGCCAAACGGCATGCGACCACACCTAATGCTTTTACCGGTAAACAATAACAAAACATAAAAAAACACAAACATGCACTTTTTGAATACAATCAACAGACTACCATGTCAATTACTCACCCTTTTCAACACCGCATACTACCTATGACTACATTTCCTACCTAAATTCCAAGCATACATCCCGACATTGCAGCTTCCTGATCACACTTTCAGAAGATAGCAGGAAGTAAGGAGGCATCATCATAGGTACTTTTGTAATTCACTTTTCGGATTTAAGACGCGTCGTCTTGTGTTATAAAGTAGCACGCATCTTGGGAGGAGAGGACGTGTTTTATTTACTCTAGTACTCTTTTCTTGTGAGAAGATCATCTTAGGTACTCTTGTCTAGACAAATATAGGTTCCAAAAACCACATGGGGTGACTCATTAGTTTGGTTTTGGTCTCTTAAATGGGTAGTTCACTTTTCGGATTTAAGACGCGATAATCTTGTGTTATAAAGTAGCACGCATCTTGGGAGGAGAGGACGTGTTTTATTTACTCTAGTACTCTTTTCTTGTGAGAAGACCATCTTAGGTACTCTTGTCTAGACAAATATAGGTTCCAAAAACCACATGGGGTGACTCATTAGTTTGGTTTGGTCTCTTAAATGGGTAGTTCTCTGGAGGTCCTGTGTTTAAACTTTAGGGAGAAAATTAATTTCCATGTGGCCCAGAGGTTCACCTGCGATGACTTCGTGCTATCAAAGAGTAGTCGCTCTGCGATTAGTCATTTCGCAATGTCGAGTCGGAACCTAGGTAAAAAGAATATGGATTCCAAAAGAGTACTACTCTTGCTTATGAAGAAATCAATTTACCCTTTAATTACTATTTATTCCAAATGTTTTGGAAAATAATTGCTTCCTTGTAAATCAATCCATCTTTAAAAAAAGGTTGACACGGTAAGGTTAAATCATATTCTACTATACCTTGATTCTTTCTCCTCTTTTGTAGTTCTTTGTTAAAAGAAACTCAAAAAACACGATCTTTTCTTACTTTACTCAAATCCTTTCCTCTTGAACACAATGTTAGTCACCATAACAAACGTACTCTTTGTCTGTTACAACATTATATACTTCTATAAAGACTTAAATCTCATCCCTTTGCACTTCATAATAATCAATATTTTGCATTTGAGTACTAAAGATGTCCGCTTAATGTTGTAAAGTTGTTTTCACGAGTTGG
Source organism: Chrysanthemum lavandulifolium (assembly GCA_022545495.1). Classification (NCBI taxonomy): domain Eukaryota; kingdom Viridiplantae; phylum Streptophyta; class Magnoliopsida; order Asterales; family Asteraceae; genus Chrysanthemum; species Chrysanthemum lavandulifolium. The sequence continues at coordinate 35,315,908 of CM040238.1, read as the reverse complement.
ATCACTAATAAGCATAGGAAAATGATCGATAATTGGATTGAGTGGTTTGAAAATCTTTGTAATGCTATTCTAGTCTTTGTAATTGTTATTCTTGCGTCTAGCTAGCTTGCTAGACTGCTTATTGCCGCTTCAAAATAATCTATTTAGTTAAAGGGGTGAGATATGTCAAAGTTCTTAGCTCTATTTTCAACCCTAAGGAAGAAAGAAAGCATATATGTGCATCAATTTTCATAAATGTTATATACTAAATTAATACTTAATTGTTCTACATCAAAATATAATTCTTCGTTTTTAACCACTACGAGTAGATAATCATTGTAGGTGTATATATTTATACACTTATGGCATGTTTATTTAGTTTTTTTATTAAGTCCTCTTAAATTAAAGTGTCTGTTTAGATATATGTTGTCTCTTTGTAGATAAATAATAATTGTTTGTTTTGTGTGTTGAATAAAGTGTCTCAATTAGAAAAAATTACTGTTATACCTTCTTATTTGAAATAAAGTTAAGAAGTGGAAGGGTAAATACGTAAAATTAGGATAAAATGGATGGACTTAATTTGTAGACCCTCATCTCCCTGGCTTTTTCTAGAAGGTCACATGTTAGTTTTAAACACTAAACAAACGTCCATTTGATGACTTAATTAATTTACATAATTATCAATTAAGACATATTAAGTTGTTATCAAACATTACCTTATGCATGCAGATAGCTATCATTTATGAAATGATCGTAGAAAATGACACTTAAATATGTACAAAATCATGTTAAGCTTATATTATAAGCTATGAGCAAAAATTACTGTATTATGTTTTCATACTTTTAATTAAACACGAAAGAAACTACCCGCAACATATATTTTTAATTTTGGCGAAAGTTTTTTATATGTTAGTGGGATTTTATGTGTTTACGAGAGCACTTTATTTTGCTTACTTAAAATTCATGCTTATTATGGGAAAAATCCTCACCATCCATCTAGTCTAATCTAATGGTGGTGATTAATCTAAGATTTAATATTTAAACCTAAGTCCATATTTTTTATTGTCTTTTGTCTTTCTTTTTATTCACTTTTTTTTTTTTTTTTTTTTTTTTTTTAATTTCCATTTTTTTTTTTTTTTTTTTTTTTCTAATTCGTTTTTTTTTTGCTTTACACGTTTCGTCTTTTGCATACGTTTCGTCCGCTTTCATCTGTTTGTCCATTTTCTTACGTTTCACCCGTTTACATCGTCTTCGTCCATTTTGTGGAAGCGAGGGGGGGTGAATCGTTATCGCTTAAAATCTTTAGATCTTTAGTATCAAATCGCCATGAAGCTTGTTATAATATGAAAGTACCAATTATTGTTTGTGACTAATATAAAGCATGGCAAACCAAGTTGTCACACAATCATGAACATCAAACCACATCACAAACAATAGTATAGTGCAAGTATAAAGTAAAGAGATAAAGAAAGGAAAGTGCAACCGAACACGAGGATTTATAGTGGTTCGGTCACGGATCTCCTTCGCCACTACTCCACTCCCAGTACCCAACTCGAGTTACTTCACTAAATCAACAAGCTCCCTTCTTGGCGGAGAAAACCTTACAATCGTAAACACACTTTTTCCGGTACAAAGCTAAATACCGGGTTCTAGTTCGAGTAGAACCAACCTAACGTCGCTTTATACAATATTTCCGACACTAAGCTAGATGTCGAGTTCTTTTACAAGGTACAACCACTCCCAATATGTTTTATGGCCCAACATAATAAACCTTGTGTTTTATGGCACAAACACATAAACCATCTAATCTAGTTTGGTGAAAGTGTTGTTATGATGCAATGATGTTTACACTAATGATCCATGACACAAATGTCTAATGGATATGAATAACTACTTCTAAATGAACTTCCATTGATAGGAAGCCTTCATGATGAAGATCACAAGTTTCCTAAACTTCTTGTGATAGATCTTCAACTTGTGGTGAGTGGGATGGCTAGATCTCCAAGATTTCCTTGGTTGATCAAAGAGTATGCTTACAACAAAGATGAATGTTAGAAACATTATGATCATGATCATTAGGGTGTTTAATGTGTGTTACTACATTGTTAATGATTGAACTAAATGTATGCAGAAGGTGGAGAAGATGTGCTTTTAAGTGGTGAAGAAATGGGAAAACAATGGGCTTATTTATAGCGAAAGTGGACGGGAGCGTCCACGGACCAAGGATCCTTTAAAGGGGTCCGTCCTTTATGCAATTTGGTACCGTGGGTGCTCGACATAAAATCTAAAAATCTTTCTTCTAATCTTTCCAAGATATTACCAAATCTTACTAAGATCACATTTGATATATTGAGTGTCAATCTAACCAAAATATTCAAGTGATCTTCCAAGGATTTCAAAGATGATGCATGACATGATGTAACATGTATTTCCATTTTAGATTAAAAGTTTATCAAGGTAAACTTGTAAAATGTATTATGTAACTAGTTAATAAAATGTCTAGTTACCTTTTGTAAAGAGTGCTTGTCAAAATAAAATATATTTTGTCAAGTGTAAGTAAACTTTAGTATTTGTATGAAATACTTGTGAATGCAAAATGTAAAATGAGGTTCAGTAGAATGGTTAACCTATTAAAATACCTAGTGACTCTAAACATATTTTAAACATTCTAAATGATTTGTTAATGGGTTTGATCATAATGCCACATAACAAACATGTACGAACACTGTGTTGTAACATCACGAGGACTTGAGACATCGAGAGGTGTTGAATGTACGTTGAGACAACGATGTGATTACAAGTAACTTGTACATTTTACCTTATGTATTACAAGTTACATGTTTGTCATCAATCAAAACAAACGAGGCTGTATAGATTAAATATCGTAATATTTGCACTAACAATCTCCCTTTTGATGATGACAAATATATATAAACGTAATAGAAAGTAAAATGTAAAAGTTACTTGTATCCTTACTACCTTTACATTACCTTCTCCGTTTACACTCTTCTCCCCTTTGTCGAAACAAAAGGGCGTGTCCTGAGTTTAACTTAATTTCTCCCAAAAAGGCGAGCTTGCGTCATCCCTAGTGAAGTTAAATCGTCCATTACAATCCGTCCCTTGTTTGGTAGCGGATCCATGGATCAAATAAAGAGCAACCTACATCAAGGTTAGTTTATGCAACAAAATTATGAGAAATATATGAAAAGAAAATGCATAGCAATGTTAGCCTATTTTCTCCACTTTTATCGAAGCACAAATGCGTGTTGAAAAGTGAGAATGATGCTAAATCGTGCATGCTCCCCCTGACGGTTGCTCCCTTGTTTGAGGCGTCGGGGTATAATTAAAACCTACAAAACAAATATTAGTGCAAAACTATATTCGTCATTAGGCGAGTAGGTGATATACAACAAAGTGTATATAAGATGCATTCAAGAATTTCTTGACGGAAGCTCCCTTGCTCTGGGCGTCAAGATGAACCTTCAAAATAAATATTAGTATAATAGAAGCTTTGTCTTTAGACAAATATGTCATATACAACCAAGTGTATGACGATGCAATATGAGTGCTTAAAGGACATTCCTCCTTGTTCTAAGGTGTCAAGAAGCACCTAAAATAAGAAAAATAATTGATGCAAACTTCATCCTTAGATGACTAAGTTATATACAATCAAGTGTATATGATGATGAACTTACAATGAAAACATTAGTGCAATATATTTCATCTTTTCACAAAGAAAATAAGATGTATATATGTGATAAATGATATAATCAAGGATCTCATGAAATGTAGTCTCCTAATTAGAATCATAAGAAAAGTGAGAATATAATATGATAAAAGCCTACAAAATAGTTACTAGAAAGAAGATATGGAGTCTCCCGGGTGTGCCACTAGTGGTGCTAGTGTTGGTGTCGGTTTACTAGTAGGATTCATGTGGTGATGGTAGATGACTCGAGATTTACAAAAGTAAGTTTTCGCTAATCCATGGTGGTGATGATTAGTGAAAGTGGTGATGGAAGGTGGTGGTGATTAGGTAGGAAGCTATTAAGGAGTTAGAAACTAGTATGTATAGCAAATATAAAAATATGGACTCATGCAATCCTTTCGTCATGTCAAGTGACCAAAGCAAGAGGAAAAGACAAAAAAATGTGAATGTACATCAGCATTTCAATGATGCATAAGGTTATGATTTGAATGATTTATTGATGCTAACAATCTATTGTTTTGAGCAAGTTCTCATATGCTTCAACCCAAGAGTAATCAATAATGCGTTCTATCTAAGAATATTATAATGAAGATACCAAAAGATATAAAGGCGATGAAGATAAATTCGTTCATTGATTGACACAAATTATAAAAATGACTTATTCTAGGTGACAATGGGAAAGGTAGTATTAGCATGGTTTTGACCGACATGGATGATTATTACTTTGAAAAGAAGTGAAGACAATATGGAAAATACTAATAATGAGTACCTATACGAGGATGAGAATGACATCATATGAGTGAGAGTTGGATGGACCAACGTGTTGGAGATGGTTGTTTTGATTAATATATCGTTTAGACGACAAGGACATGCATGATAAGCGAGAAAAGGATAAGATCCTATGATGGTGTTCTAGATAGTGAAGTTGTAAGGTGCTAGTTTAAGGAAAATCCTATATGTGGAGATGAAGATGTGTTGTAAAACACATGATGCGTTTTCACTGATGAGATATTGGTGCGAAAAGGTTGAACTAGTTATGGTTTCATGAACCGTCTTTAGCTAAGTGGTGTTTACCTATGTGTTGGTATTGTAGAGTCTAAGAGACATAAAATTTGACGAAGACAATTATGTGAATGAATTTCTCCCCTTAATTGGTGGACATCCAACATAATGTGTAATGTATCAAATAAGGAATGACAACAATTTGTTTAGGAGGTTTTTCGGGTTAACGAAAGAGATGAGCTTAGTGATGTTTTTCTGGATGATGGTTATCATACAATGAACTTCATCCTTAAAGTCACGTACCTCTTCTTGATTAATACGAGATGATCGTATGATGAGGCATGTGGTTTCCTAATAGGAAGTGAAGAGGATTAGGGTATTGTTATAACTAAGTAATGATGGAGGTGATTTTTGGAAAGCGGAAGCAAAAATGAGATTTGGAAATAGGTCGGTTGAAAGACAAAATGCAAAGCCAACCCTCTAGAACTTAATTCTATATGCTTTTAAACTATATGCAAGTGTAGGGTCCCATAAAGCATATTACTAATCTAATGAGCAATAAAAGGGATTATGCAAATGAGCATATAAAGTTAGAACCAAGTGAGATAACAAATAATTTGTTATCAACATACAAAACAAATTTGTTAGTGACAAAATATGTTAACATGATAGAAATCAAATGATAACATATGATATAAGAAAAAACAACACATTGCACTTAGTAGATAAGAAATCACCATAAGATAGCATCAAAACAATCATAATTATGCAAGAATACGACTTTATTCAAGACATTTCATTATGAGATTGTTTTGTCATTAGACTTAGACACTTAAGCATACTTGGATATACAATAATCTATGTGATTAATTTGTAAGATAAAAGGCTTCTAAAAGTTAGTCATACCAAAAGCACTTTGATGTATTATATGTGCATACGTAGCAAACAAATAGTGTGACAAGAAGCAAAAGAAACAAGATGAAAGATTCATGCAAGTTGTGTTTAAGACATAACAATTTGGAGCATGTATCATTTGGATTGTACTACACATAGATATAATGAATGCCAACTAATAGCTTTCAAACACAAACTTATCATATCGTAATTATCACGTATCAAAATGACATATTATGATTTCATAAGTAACATGTTAATCATGCTAAAACTAATTCAAAGTAAGTATCATGCAAATAAAGTTTTAGGTTTAAACGCTTAGTAGCATGAAACAAGAATACAATCATTATAAAGATAAAATCGTATTAAGGTTTACACATTTGACTAGTTATCAAACACTAAGATAATGTCAAATCAACTTATCGTATCAAACAAGAACATGTAATCAACACATGTAAGTGCAATGCAAGTAGTTTTAAAAGAAAAGTCATATATACTACTTGGTTGATTAGTATTCCTAAGGCGAGGCAAACTATCAATGTTTTAACACTTACTTTAGGCAAATATAGAATACAGATTTTTCAAGTTGGAGAATGAATATGAGACTATTACTAGCGGTGCTCAATTAAGGCTAAACACGACCATTTTTACGGTGATTCCACATACCCAACTTCTCCAGGAAGCAATTCAACCGTTAGGTCAAATTGAGTTTCTAGTGCAATAGGTTCTCCAAGAGTCATTCTCATGTTAGAAAGATGGAACTCCTAGTTTTGCATATTAAAGTGCATAAAGATGATAGTTTACCAATACTTGGCTTAATGTGACTTAACTAATATGCAATATAACTAAGGTGATGAAGGCGTCATGTTTATACACATGAATTTTAACAATGGTGTGTTTGATAAACAATGTGTTTTAATCTTGTGTTTAGAATCTAAAGTTGTTCAAATTACACGCCTAATTGTATGATCTAATGGATGACATCTTTATGTTGAGTTGAAGTGTGTAATTTAAATGTGAATTGATCATCTAAGACTAGAGAATATGTTAAACTAAGAACGTTCTCAAGAAAGCTCTTTGGTATTTTATTTAACAATAATCTAAGTGAGGTTACCAACTTTAATAGATCTTGTGTATGCTCTAAAGATGTGTAGTTTTAACCTTGGATGTGCACTCGGTTTGAGCAAGGTTAGGTTATGATGTACGCTGAAAAGAAATAGATACAAATAGTATCTTTCAACAAATGAGATTATCCCATGGGATAAAGTTATCATGCTTATGAAAACAAGTATGACAAGATGAATTGGATATGCCGTTCATAGAACTTGTAGATGTTTGTTTCAAGATCATTTAGCCAATGAGGTGTAATGAAATCTCTTGTAACACAACTATTTATGTCGCAAGAATGATGCATAGGATATACAATATCCTTTTAACAAGATGAAATCTTAACGCGTGAATCTTAGTCATAATGTTCTTCAAAACATCATGTTTTCCTAAATGAAGATATGAAGCCAAAGTGTTTGAATCTGATAGTCCCATCTAAATAAACTTGGTCTCAAGATTATATTCACTAGATGATGACAAGAGGAATTCACCCGAGTTTCTTATGTATACTCCTCATTGTTGCTTGGGGTGTATGATGTTGGCTTTGAGATTGCATTTTAACATATGTTGTTAAAATGTTGATTCGAGGTTTAACGAAATTTATGCGAAGTTTAACGACTAAGTATTACTAATACTTTGATAATTTGTGAAGGTAGTACTACTTATACCTAGTGGAAATTGACAACAATTACCAAGAGCACCATGCTTATTTGATAGTTGAGGTTCTAGCCATAATGAATTATCTAAGTCCTTATATGTTGGAAAGGATGTTTGAGTTTGTTCAAACGTGCATTTGATTCAGTACAAGTGTTGGACACAAGGGCTTTTTGAGCAATACATTCAACGAATTCAAATGACGGTAAGGATGGTGGATTGGTTGATCTAGGTGGTAGGTCTTCTAGTGTCTCAATAAGGATGTGGTGATGTAGGGGTTTGTTGTGCTATGGGAGTACTTAGGTTGAATATTTGTCCATAGATGTTGAACACAAAAAATACGGATATTAATTCTTATGGTTCATTGGTTGCTACAACTAGTGGGTGAAGTGCTTGAAGTTTTGGTTATGTTTATGAAGCTTAGGGGCTGAGGTATAGGTTCACCTTGAAAGGGCACGTTTGATTTAAAGGATGCTCTTGGAAGTTCATGAGCAATACGCTTAATGGTGCCAAAAGATGGAAGAGGATAGTAGGTGTCTAAGAGGGATAAGTGGCACAGGTGGGTTGTTTGTTTTGGATAAGTGTTTCAACATGTGTTGTTAAAATACTTGGGTGTTGATTTTTCGGATATGACTTTAATGACTTACAATCGTAAGTCGCATATACTTGAATATTTCGGATGAACTACTTAAGTTGTCAATCCTAATTTGTTGAGCTTTGATTGAACTCAAGGATAACAAGACTTGATAATATGTATTTAACATATGTGTGAGTTATGACGTGATGTAAATACTTATCGCCTTGAAGGATGACACATTATTTTCATGTTAACCGGTGAGGCAATAAATGTAGATACAAAACAATATCTATAGTCATATGTTAGACTTGTGTATGATATCTTTTCAAATAATGAGTCCAGGTTTATTAGTCTCGGTAAGTCATCTAAGTCATCCATAAGCGGGTGAGGAGATGTTGGTGGTGTTGCACAAAGTTTGATAGGTACAAGCTTTGGAGACTTTAGTAGTGAAGTTGTTTTGGATGATGGTGGGTGATTTTGATGGTGGAGTTGAGTACTCAAGTTTAGAAAGTTCACATCTTGAATGGGTGATGAGATGTTGAGGTAATGAGTCCGAGGATGAAGAGCTCAAGTTAATGAAGCAACAAGATCGAATGCTAATCCTAGTGGTTTTCTTAAGTGGCTTATTTGAGGTTAAGGATTTAGTCATTTTGACTTTGCTTTAAGAAATGCTAAGCTTGAGGAAAAGTAATGTTGAAGGTGTGAAAATGATCATCTTGAATGTGTTGATTTATGGAACTAAGGATTCATGGATTTGATGTTAATCCATACAAAGATGGTAGTTTCTAATGAGATGGAAGTGTCTAAAAACATGTCAAACATCCTAAGTTAATCCATTGAGGATGTGTTGAGTGAGGTATGAAAGATATGCATTAACAACTATCCTAGAAACGAAGTTTGGTAAATTAGATTAAGGATTTAGTAAAATTCAATAACTTACCGTAGGATTCACGGCACCATTTCTTTACACAGCCGGAACCCTTAAATTGGTGCCACTGGTCCGCTGTATGGTATGGCGGTACCAAAATACATAAGACGGTACCAAAATTTTGGTGCCGTCGATCCGTGGACACCGTAAAAGTTCACAGACCCATTTTTTTTGGTGTCGGGAGTTTTCGAAACCTAAAATTTTGCTTAAAACATGTGACATTAATTACTTCTAGTTAGGAAAAGTCGATAACACATATACAAATATAGTGGAGCATAGACTTTGACCAATACTAACGATTTTCACATAAAAGTGAAAATGGGTAAAATTTGATAACACACTTGTGCTATCCACCGCATAAACCGTTAGCATACAACATTGTTTTAAGTCATATTATCATCCTACAAAGTAAAACAAATAAATTACATCATACAACATTGTTTTTGTCCTTGTACCAAACACTCTCTTAACACCTTCATTTTCAAAGTACTTGACTAATTTACTTAGTACTCATTGCTAAGTGAGTTATGACATTTCATAAGTTATGCGAGATGTTAGTAACCTATGCAAACGAAGTGATCTAATTCTACAAGCGATGGTAAAGTAATTTTCCAACTTAGTGCACGTAATCTAGCAAATAACCTAATGTGCATAAACAAGAAATCGTCAAACAAGTTTAATAAATAACATGGCAATATTGATACTTATATTATGCAAACAAACAAGTGTAAACAACAATTTGAAAAATAAGCAAGCAACATATATGCAAACAACATAAACAAGTGGTCATTTAGCATAGCATAACAAGAAAGACACTTTTCGTCATTTTATGCTTAAATATGACGATGTATACCAAGCTTGATTAGTTTCCTTTAAACATATTACCAAATTATTTAGTTTCAAAGGAAGTTCTATCAAAGTTCTAAGAATACCAACTTAAATTGCTTGATTCAAGAATTTGAGTTTTTATGTTAAAGCGAAACTCAATATTTTAGACATACTGTAGTATTTGGTCTATTTCACTTATTTAAAATTAGACTCAGGCCATGAGAGTATTTTTAAATGAAAGTAGACTCAATTCCTTTTAAAATGATAGGTGGTTCGACTGCACGGACTTACGGTTAATTAGTTATGATTTTTGAAGTTGCCCAAAATCGTGATATCTGACAGACGGATTCCACGGAACCAAATAAAGGGATCCGCCTTTATAAGATTTGGTGCCGTGGTCCTCGAGATGATTCACCAAAACTAGTATTTGGCATAGAGAAAACGTGTGTGACTTACTAGATTTCATAGTAAACATATAATACACATATTTAACAACATATCTACTTATGTAACTTATCTTAAACATTTACGGAGGTGATTTTTCAACTAAATTTATAGTTATCCCAAACACTCCTTTAAAATCATATTTTTCAGTAAATTTTCTATAAGCACACAATACAATACTTACTAGTTCTTTCAACAAACTTTTATTTTATTTTTCAAGAAAACCTTCAAGCTTGTATACAAAGTTACATTTAACAACAAAATTTCTAAGTATAACAAGCAAAGCATTTTTCATATTATTTTTCGCTTCAATGGTAATTTGATACATGGATCGTACTCTATTTTAAAAACCATTTGTTTTGAAAATACGAGCTACGTGGCTCTGGTACCAATTGTGGAAACGTGGGGGAAGAATACGTTACCGTTTAAAATCTTTAGATCTTTAGTATCAAATCGCTATGAAGCTTGTTATAATATGAAAGTACCAATTATTGTTTGTGACTAATATAAAGCATGGCAAACCAAGTTGTCACACAATCATGAACATCAAACCACATCACAAACAATAGTATAGTGCAAGTATAAAAGTAAAGAGATAAAGAAAGGAAAGTGCAAACCGAACACGAGGATTTATAGTGGTTCGTCACGATCTCCTTTCCGCCCTACTCCACTCCCGAGTACCCAACTCGAGAGTTACTTCACTAAATCAACAAGCTCCCTTCTTGGCGGAGAAAACCTTACAATCGTCGCTACACTTTTTCCGGTACAAAGATAAATACCGGGTTCTAGTTCGAGGTAGAACCAACCTAACGCCGCTTATACAATATTTCCGACACTAAGCTAGATGTCGAGTTCTTTACAAGGTACAACCACTCCCAATATGTTTTATGGCCCAACATAATAAACCTTGTGTTTTATGGCACAAACACATAAACCATCTAATCTAGTTTGGTGAAAGTGTTGTTATGATGCAATGATGTTTACACTAATGATCCATGACACAAATGTCTAATGGATATGAATAACTACTTCTAAATGAACTTCCATTGATAGGAAGCCTTCATGATGAAGATCACAAGTTTCCTAAACTTCTTGTGATAGATCTTCAACTTGTGGTGAGTGGGATGGCTAGATCTCCAAGATTTCCTTGGTTGATCAAAGAGTATGCTTACAACAAAGATGAATGTTAAGCATTATGATCATGATCATTAGGGTGTTTAATGTGTGTTACTACATTGTTAATGATTGATCTAAATTTATGCAAGAAGGTGGAGAAGATGTGCTTTTAAGTGGTGAAGAAATGGGAAAACAATGGGCTTTATTTATAGCCAAAAGTGGACAGGAGCGTCCACGGACCAAGGATCCCTTTAAAGGGTCCGTCCTTATGCAATTTGGCACCGTGGGTGCGACATAAAATCTAAAAAATCTTTCTTCTAATCTTTCCAAGATATTACCAATCTTACTAAGATCACATTTGATATATTGAGTGTCAATCTAACCAAAATATTCAAGTGATCTTCCAAGGATTTCAAAGATGATGCATGACATGATGTAACATGTATTTCCATTTTTAGATTAAAAGTTTATCAAGGTAAACTTGTAAAATGTATTATGTAACTAGTTAATAAAATGTCTAGTTACCTTTTGTAAAGAGTGCTTGTCAAAATAAAATATATTTTGTCAAGTGTAAGTAAACTTTAGTATTTGTATGAAATACTTGTGAATGCAAATGTAAAATGAGGTTCAAGTAGAATGGTTAACCTATTAAAATACCTAGTGACTCTAAACATATTTTAAACATTCTAAATGATTTGTTAATGGGTTTGATCATAATGCCACATAACAAACATGTACGAACTGTGTTGTAACATACGAGGACTTGAGACATCGAGAGGTGTTGAATGTACGTTGAGACAACGTGTGATTACAAGTAACTTGTACATTTTACGTTATGTATTACAAGTTACATGTTTGTCATCAATCAAAACAAACGAGATCAGATAGATTAAATATCGTAACATTTGCACTAACAATTTTCATATGTTTTCGTCTATTTTCTTATCTTTTCGTCCGTTTTCATGTTTTCGTCCATTTTCATACGTATTAACCGCTTTCTTACGTTTTCATGTATTTTCGCCCGCTTTTATACGTCCGCCCGTTTTATCGTTTTCATCCGCTTTCATAGGTTTATATACGTTTTAGTCCGCTTTCACGTTTTCGTCCGTTTTAGACGCCGCCCGCTTTCTTACGCTTTTGTCTGCTTTCATACGGTTTCGTCCGCTTTCTTAGGTTTTCATTTGTTTTCATACGTTTCGTCCATTTTCGCCCGTTTTCACGTTTCGTCCATTTTCATTTGTTTTTACGTTTTCATGTACTTTCATCCGCTTTACACGTTTCTTTGTTTTCGACGCCGTCCACTTCTATACGTTTTCATAGGTTTATATGCGTTTTCGTCCGTTTTTTTACGCTGCATATTTTAGACGCTTTCCATTTCGCCAGACGTTCGTCCATTTCATACGTTTTGTCCGTTTTGTCCGTTTTATCGTTTCGTCCGTTTAAGACGTTTTGTCCGCTTTTCCCACGCTTTTATACGCTTTTCATTCATTTTATACGTTTTTCGCTTTCGACGCCGTCCGGTTTTGTAGGTTTTTTTATATGTTTCGTCTATTTTCATACGTTTTCATGCTTATTATTAAACTCTATTATATTACATGTCTAATATCAATTGTGATATTTTATAAAAAATATTTAATGTCTAATATCACTTGTGATATTTCATAAACAAACAAGTATGTTTTTAACCTTTAATATCACCCGAGATATTTCATTGCTCTGTATGTTTTATATATTATCACCTATGTGTTTTCTAATATTTTATAATTTTCGTTACATGATAGTTTTATACCTTTCATCGCTATTGACAAGGGTATATTTTTAATGCAACCAAGTGTTATCTATCCCTTGTCATATCATACTCTTAGTAGAAATAAAATGGTTAAAGTCTCTTTAGGTGAATTATTATTTTGTTAAAAAAAATGCTAAATTAATGCAACACTTGTTTGGTTTTGAGAATATGTCAAGTCTCTATTTTCATAGTTTGCTTCCTTTTTATTCATTTTGATATTTTTAAGTGTCACTTATTTATCTCTTGTGATATAACACTGTAAGGAAGATGAAGAGTATTACATTCTTCATCATGTATGTGTTAGCAGTTGTGATACTCAACTAAGAATGTGAAATATTACATTCTTACCAAATGTGATAAGAATTTAATATTTTACCAAGTATATATGAAAGAAATAATAATAAACATTACTTATTATATTATCGTGATGATTCGTTCATTTTTTTATTTGTGTTTTTGAAAATATTTAGGAATATTTTGTGTTTTGATAATATGAAATATTAAAAGGTGTTTAATCGAAAACAATAGATGTTATTATACTTTGGTTAGACTTGTGGTGGATTTTTCTTTTAATAGATACATTGTGCATGTTTCGATAGGTTTTATAGAGGGATTTAAAAATATCTATCGTTGAATCAGGAAACTAAAGAAACTATGGTTAAAGAAAGCACACATCTTTATAAATAAAATAAGCAAGCTCAAACACCTGTGATATCACACATGATATCACAGGTGATATCACCTCGCTTGTGATATCACAAGTGATATAAACTATGATATCACACATGCTACCACCGGTGATAGCACACATGATATCACGTGTGATATCATGTGATATTACAAGTGAGGTGATATCACAGGTGTTTGAGCTTCCTCATTTTGTTTATAAAGATGTGTGCTTTCTTCAACAATAGCTTCTTTAGTTTGCTGATTCAACTATAGATATTTTCAAATCCCTCTATAAATCTTTTCGAAACATGCACTATGTATCCATTAAATAGAAAAATCCACCATAAGTCTAACAAAAGTATCATAACATCTCTTGTTTTCAGTTGAAAAACTTTTCTAATATTTCATAATATCATAAAACACAAAAATATTCCTAAATATTTTCAAAAACACAAATAAAAATAAAATAAAAAAATCATCAGAATCATCACATTTTTAGTTGAGTATCACAACTGATAACACATACATGATAAAGAATGTAATACTCTTCATGTTTCTTACAGTGTTATATCATAAGAGATAAATAAGTGTCACTTACAAATATCAAAATGAAAACGTCTGAAAATGGACAAAACGATAAAACGAATGAAAACGATAAAATGTATGAAACGGACAAAACGTCGAAAATGTATAAAAACGTCAAAACGGACAAAAACTTATAAAAACGGATGAAAACGTATGAAATGATAAAATGACGAGAACGTTCGAAACAAACGAAACGCCTAAAAATGGAAGAAAACGAAAACGGACGAAACGTCTCAAACGGACAAAATACATGAAAACATAAAAATACGATTTAAAAGGTATAAAACGGACGAAAATACATGAAACCCTAAAAAATGATGAAACGGTGAAAAGTTTGAAAACGAACAAAACGTAAGAAAAGCAAGCGAACACGTTAAAAATGAAAGAAAATATAAAACCGGATGAAAACATATGAAACGGAAGAAATCGATATAAACATAAGGAAAACGGATTAAACGATAAAACGGACGAAACGATGAAAACGGTAAAACGAGCGAAACGTAAGAAAATGGAGGAAAACGTTGGAAACGGACGAAAACGATAAAACGGACGAAGATACGAAACGTAAAAATGGATGAAAACGTATGAAAATGGACGAAACGATGAAACGGACTAAAACGTATGAAATGAACGAAAACGGCAAAACGTAAGAAAATGAAGGAAAACGGACGAAACAGATTGAAAACGATGAAAACAGCATTTAAAACGTATGAAAGCAAAAACGCTAATAAAAAACGTGAATAACGCTAATTAAAAAAAAGTTTATTTATAAAAAAAGAAAAAAAAAAAATGAAGACACGAGAATTAATGAAAAATAAAAAAAAAAAAAAAAAAAAAGTGAATAAAAAGGAAGACAAAAGACAATAAAAAAACATGGACTTAGGTTTAAGTATTAAATCTTAGCTTAATCCCACCATTAGATTAAACTAGATGGATGGTGGGAATTTATCCAATTAGTAAGACCAAAATAAGAAGAAAAGAAAATTCTCGTGTTGACCAAAACATTAACACACATAAAATGTCCACTAACATATACAAAAAACTTTCGCCTAAATCTAAAAGTATATGCTTAAAAATCATTAACAAAGGACGTACTACCAATAGAAATCATGTAAACGCGCTTTTAACTAAACACTAATAATCTCCTTTGGTAGTCTTTGGTAGTCTATCTACATGATTTCTAAAAGTAGATGAAGGAGATTCTTGCTTCATTAACAAACATTTTATGCTTCTTTATTTACATGGTTTCTAAGGGTGATGGGGTGATAGGCATGAAGCTATGGTACTAAAATCAGATCGGCAAAACACCACCCCTCATAAAAATCGGCATCAGCATGTGGCTTTGGCATGGAATTTTGGCAAGTATATGCCGATATTGGTAACCGTTGGGGTATTAATTTTTTGACTGTTTGGTGTTTTGGAAAAGTATAAATAGAGCAGAAATAGAGCAATATAAAGACTTGGATAAATAGAAGCAATAAATAGAGCAGAAAGACTTTGGAAACGTATCAAATTTCAACCGAACCACACACGAAGCAATAAATAGAGCAGCCAGAAAGACTTGATATTAATTTTTTGACCGTTTGGTTTTTGAAAGCGTATTAAATTTTGTGACCGGTTTTTAAAAAAAAAGAAATTCAATTTTTTTGTCTATAAAACAATACAAACAACACATATTTTTACAACAAACAACATATATTTTTACAATAAACCAACATTCACCAACACTAAAACCTGCAACTTATCCACACCAAAAAACTGTCAGACGACGATATACCCGAGATTTTTATTCCGCAATTCCCACTCCCAATTTATCCTACGTCGTCTAATTCTAGTGGCCTAGAACTTTAACAAAGGTTGCCACTGAATATGAAGATACTGGTTCATCTTCCTCGGCACCCAAACAAATCAGTTTCCGTAATCGTGAGTAGGTGCACACGGATCTCTTTAGAAAATACTTTGCAGAGAATCCGACTTATGATGACGCTACTTTCCATTTGAGATATCGTATGTCAAAGGCATTATTTTTAAAAATTGTTGTCGATATCTCAAACGAATTTGATTGGTTTAAGGAAGGGTGTGACGCGAAAGGAGAAAGAAGTTTCACAACAATTCAGAAGTGCACGTCCGCGTTACGGCAACTCGCATATGGTAATGTCGCGGACAATTACGAAGAAGGTTTAGCTATGTCTGCTAGGACTTCTCGTGAATGTCTAGAGTATTTTGCAATGCCATAATTAAATTATATGGTGAGGAATTTCACGTTCTCCGACTAGCCACGATATCGCTGCTTGTATGAGGGCACAGTAAACATCATTTTCCGGCATGATCGGTAGCATTGATTGCACACATTAGGTTTGGAGAAATTGCCCATTTGCTTTATGAGGCCAATACCATAGGGTGATCACCAATAGCCGACAATCATCCTTGAAGCAGAAGGCGTCCACAAGATTTATGGTTTTGGCATGCATATTTTGGTGTTGCATGTTCGAACAATGATATCAATGTTATTGTTGGAATCACTCCTAAACCATTTCTCAAGTGTTAGTAATCAATATGTAATAGTTAGCTTAATTAAGGCTTTTTTGTTAGTAATTAAGGCTAGGCTCATGTAGAAAACCCATGAGCCTATGCAAAAGCCCAATAAGTAAATGAAGGGACTAGATGTGTTGCCATAGCTCCCTTCCCCTATAAATAGTCTTGTAACTCTCATTTGAGAGTTGGTTGTTCATTTTATCACATTTCCGACACTTAACCTTTCTCTTATTATTTCGTGTGTGTGTTATTGTGTTCAACCGATCACTTTCTATCTCATTTCTTCATATTGATGCTTGTGTTACAAACATGGTGACCTAATAGTGGTATCATTCGCCAAATTGTTGGGTGAAACGATTTTGTTTTTGAAGCTTTAGAAGATACGCGTAAGTCTCGGTATACAATCTTTCAAACGCTTAAAACTTTAATTTTTACACTTTAAAATTGAAGATTCTTGTATTTTAAAGGTTATTTGGTGATAAAGTTTAAGTTTTTGGCAAAAAGTTTCAAACTCTACGTGTATTTCATCGCTTTCAAGCTTGGTTTCATTCGTGTGTCCTGCTCACGCGTAAGGTGAATAAGTGTTTTGATCATCAAGCTTCACACTTTTGTGTTATTTTGGGGATATTGAAGCGTTTTCATCATAAAAACTGGTTTAGAAACATTTTGGGCGAAAATTCGCTTTTGGCAAAGTTTGTTAATCCCACGCATAGCTAAACCCTAGTCGTTATGCGAAGCTTTTCAACGTTGATCTTCCGTGCTATTGGTTTACTCGTTTTTTCTTGCTTGGATAAGCCCGAAAACACTTCGACTTGGATATCTTTACATTGGAATAAGTGTAAAGGATCTTTGGACAAAACCCTAGTTTTTACGCATAACCTAGTTCTTACGCGTAGAATTCTTTAAGCCTAAGCTTGTCTGACGCATAAGCTAATCTTACGCATAAGTATTCTACTACTAAGCCTCTAGTTTTACGCTTAAACTAAGTTTTTTCCTCAACTCTTACTCGTAAGCTATCCTACGCGTAAGCTCTCTGTTACGCGTAAGTTGGTGTTTTCTATGCATAAGGTTCTCTCTACGCTTAAGCTGTTTTCTACGCAGAAGGACACTTCATCAACAAAGTTTCATTCGACTACAAAGATCCATCATCAACACAATTTTCAAGATGTTTCAACCACCATACTCTAGCTACTTTCCTCATATGTATCCTTAACAACAACAACAACAACAACTTCGTCAACAACAACAACTCTATCAACAACAACATCAAATTCAACAACAATTTCCTCATGAAGCAATTCCACCACAAATGATTCAACCACCACCTAGTCTACAAGTACAACCTTACACAAACTTTCAAAATCAAGATCCATCCAAGTATACTATTAAGGAACCATCTTGGTTTGCAAAGATGTGAAGCTTTAAGTAGCCAACAATCCATTCATGAGGCTGGATCACTTGATAGACCTCCAATGCTCACTCCCGGAAACTACGATCAATGGGTGATAAGGTTCTTTAGGTTTTGTGATCTAAAGAAGCCACATGGAAAGTTCTTGAAGAAGGTCATCCTTGAAGGTCCATTTCAGATGCCTTCTGTCACTATACCCGGAGATCCGAATGTTGTTCCACCAAGAGATGATATCACCAACATTGTCGGTATTGATCAACTTACTACTGATCAACTTCTTCACTTAGAAGCTGATGAACTTGCAATTCAATATATCCTTTTGGGATTACCTAATCCGATACTTAGAGTGTTAATGCTCAAAAGATCGCTAAAGCAATGTGGAGCATATTCATCTTCTCATGGAAGGCATCAACTCAATCAAGAAGACATGGAATCAAAAATCTACTTAGCATATGAACACTTCATGATTGAACCAGGGAGACATTAGAGTCATATCATCATCGATTCTCGGACATCATCAATGACTTGGAAAACATAACATCATTATGCCAAGAATTGCGATCAACACTAAGTTCCTCAAGTAGTCTTGGTCCCGATTGGGAAAAGTATGTTATTTTCATCCGTCAGCGAAGAATCTTCATCATGCTACATACGGATTATTGTATGACTATTTGAAGCCCCACCAAAAGGAAGTTGACAGAGAAAGAGTCATCCGTGGAGCTCTGTTTCACCTTCACCCGGATAATCAAACTCTTGCATTGTGGGCTCAAGCATGTTATCCTCAATTTCCAACCTTACAAACTGTCTTCACAAATCCTCCACAACCAATCGCTACAATTACCCCATATGATCCGTCACAACAACAATCCCAAGAAACTCAATTGGTTCCATACAACAACAATGATCAAGCACTTTACAATGAATCTAATGAGGATGTCAAGCTTTCGATGCATTGCAACAAGCGGTTTGTCATGATTGCTGAGCCTTTGGCCGATACTCTAACAAATCCAACAATCGCATTCGTACCTCATCAAACACTAGGAATCAAGTCGTTGTTAACAATGGATGTGTTGAAGTTCGTAATCGTGGTAATGTTCGCCGATGGGTAGGGGTCGCGGTTTAATGGTAATGGAAGGCATAACATGGGTGCTCCACAACAACGAGCTCATGTGGTTGAACAGGAAATGCTCGACAGGAGTTAATGGTCTCCATTGTTATAACTGTAATGAGAAGGGTCATCGGCTAATGCATGCCCAAAGCCGAGGACAAGAGGCGTGCTTATCATAAAGAGGCTTTACTCTTGGCCTCAAGGATAAAGTCAGGAACTCTTACCAACAAGGAACAGAGCTTCATGGCAAATGCAGACTGGATGATGACATGGAGGACTTGGTGTTAATGCAGCTATGGTGTTAATGGCAAACATGCAAGAACTCTACATGAGTGACACAGCCCAGTGTATGACACCGACGGCTTGTCTCGTGTAACGGATCAAACTATGCTCATTTCGATTCGATATCTCCGCCAACATCTCAGCATCCGACAAGGCTCAGAGTGTTCAACATGAGCCATCTACATCTCATTCCGATGATAATCAAATAGATCCCGTAGTTATATTTGACGATCAAGATGACCTTATGGTTACCATTGATATTCAAGTAGACTCCGTGGTTATACTTAAGGATCTGAATAATGATCATGTTGAGACTCACGTTGAACAAGCTGAACTTTTGTCTAATCCAGATATTGAGCTCATGACCTTACTTAAGGACCAAAAATCTCGAATGGAAAAATGCCTTGACATAAATAAGCAATTAAAGGATAAAAATGCACTGCTAATTAAGGATAATGAATGCTTAAAATTTCAACTCAACATTTTTCAAACACAAGAAAAACGTGAAAAAGGTTTTGAAGTCACTTTTGCTAAATCTTACCAAAACGAAAAATCTTTGAAAAAACAGATATGTGATCTAGTTGCATCCAAGAATGCTTTGTTGTCTCAAATAGAACAACTGATATATGATCATAAACAACAACTTAACACTCTCACTTTGGAAACTCAAAAAGGCAAGTCTGAGTTGTTAACTTGTCAAAAACACTTCTGTTAATACAAAAAGCATTCAATGAAACGAATAGATCACTATCTTGAAGAAATTGTCGACTTACAAAACAAAATCAAAGAGTTTCGAAATGTTGTTTATAAACATGGTGAGTGAATCACAACTATTCAAAAGTTTACTTTAAACCAAATCCAAATGGATATGGACCGAATCTTGCCGATTACAAACCTAAGTTTTCAAATAGAGCATTCGCACCAAATCCTCAAGTTTACGAGGCATAATCTGTAATTGATGATTCCATTATTAGTGTTGTTGAATATAATCGCATGGAGGAATTAGATGCGTAAGACGAGTCGGTCAAAATTGGAAAATGTTGTTTATAACAAACCATTTAACTATTCAAAAGTCGTTATTGGCCACACATCGTGATATTTCTAAACACCGGGTCATCACACCTACTGAAGTCTTCTAATGAGGGTCCCTTCCAATGCCGCATAAATTAATGGTCCTTACCTTCACTCAATGAAATAAAGCCATTAGCTGAACAATGTAAAGTTATAAAATATTTTGAAACATTCTTATCGGACATCAAACTTTTGGAACGTGAAATTGAAATCAATTCTGAAATAAAAGTTGAACATTTTCAATCGCCTCAAGCGCGAGCCCAAAGAGATATTTTTCAGAAAAGAATTTTACCACATGTCCGAAATTTGAAAATGTGTGCAATATATTGGGAAAGGGATTTTCACAAGGAACTTGGACTTATGAAAAGAGTTTTCGAACAAACAGAAACATCGATTTCAAATACAAAACGTAAAAAGAAAATGTTAAGAAAAGATGTTGATCGACTCTTGGAAGATGTAATCATCTTGATACCATTAATGTTGTGTTATTACATTCTCATTGTATATGCATTTGATTATATCTCACGATTCTCATGATTCTATTGAAAATGTTGA
Organism: Chrysanthemum lavandulifolium; assembly: GCA_022545495.1. Lineage (NCBI taxonomy): Eukaryota > Viridiplantae > Streptophyta > Magnoliopsida > Asterales > Asteraceae > Chrysanthemum > Chrysanthemum lavandulifolium. Next base: position 35,294,671 of record CM040238.1, on the reverse strand, counting down.
GAATACCGATAATGTGTCACAAATCAAGCCTTTAAAAGTTGAAATGAGCGATTGTTAAACGAGCTTTCAAATGCAAAACGTCGTCTTCAATGGTGTCAAAAGATTGTCAAAATCGAGAACTTGCTTTGCAAAACAAAATCAACCATTGCACACAAAAACTCTTAATCCAAAACTTGAGCAACTAGATGATCAAAACGTGTCTTTGAAGTGTCAAATTTCAAAATATGAACAAGAAATTGACAAAGTCAAAACAGAATATGGTGTCATATTTGATTTGCTCAAACAGACTCGTGAACAAGCATCACAAGAACTTGATAATCACCTTGCATACACTAAAGATGTTTTAAATGTTAGTGGAAACATTCGCTCTGAAAATCAAGATTTGTTGCACACTATCGTTGACTTGAAAGCTAAGCTAAGAAAGTATGAAAATGATAGGAATAGTAACACAAACACTATTACACTGTGAATTTTAGACGCCTAACACATCACAAGAATCTAATGTACTTCCCTCATGAAACAGAATAGTTGCTCTTTTCCCAATGCTAGCACTTCACGACTTAAGAGCACCCCAAGGAAGAATATGAAGTTGCACGTAAGAAAAGAACAATAAAAACCTCCAAGTAGAAGAACACCTTAGGACTTTGAATAATACTCATGTTACTCCCACTTTAGATATTGCGTCGACAAATGTAATGGAAAAGTGATGTAACGATCGTTGAACCTTAAGTACTTTAAATGTTATGTTTGAAGCTTCTTGTGTTGGTTGTCGTAAGAGCATGTTTTCTGGGTGTCATGATAAATGTGTTGCTCATTCTATCTTATCTCGTAAGCGGAACAATAGAAAACGGAATACCTCTAGGCCCACTAATGCTTCTAAGTCTGTGCTAGGTAAACCGCCCTCTAGTGCTCATGATTTAATCATTGATGTACCCTTAGAACCCACTTCACCTTCTAGGAAGAACTTATCACCTAGTGCATTCACTAAGACCAAAGCTAAGACTAGTTGAAGATGGCAGAAATGGTTACATAATACACTTGGCTTTACATGGATACCTAAAATCATAAACATGTGTGTTTTCTATTCCATCTGTGTCGTCTGTGTGTAATGTAGGTGATACAGATCATCCTCTGGGTTGTTGACAGCGGATGTTCCCGACACATGACATGCAATCTTAAACTGTTATCAAAATTTGTTTCAAAGTTCATTGGCACTGTCAGATTCGGGAATGATCACTTCGCAGCTATCATGGGTGTTAGGAATTAGAAAATTCTGTCGTTAAAGAGTCGGTCACCTCAAGTATATGTATTCGATAGAAAGCTCGTAGTCGTAGTCATGTTATGTTAGTAAGTAATATGTTAAGTAACACCGTGAGTGGACGGACGGGTCTTAACCCATCAGATAACGATCCACACTGCCTGTAGGTGGCATTATTTGTAAGACACTATAAATACCTCTACCTCCCAAGGTAGGGTTGGAGCTCAATACCATTTTCTTTGTTTCACATAGTTCCCAACTCTTCTTCTCTCTCTAGAACTTTCTCTCTAAACATACTTGAACACCCCATTGTGATTATGGTTTAGTGTGTTTGTGAAATCCTATATCTTACATTTGGTATCAAGAGCCATGGTTTGATCACTCATCTTTCATGCTCTTTGTTTTGGTGGATTTCATAAGGTTTTGGGGTATTAAGTGTTTAGGAGAGTTTGAATCATTTGGACAAATTCTAGTGTTAAAGTTTGAATTTTGCTTGTACTTTTGTGTTTAGGATCATCATATGTGTTTATGTTTTGAATTGGAAGGCTTAAATCATTGTGGTTTGGTTGTTTTTGATTGATAAAGTGGTTATTTGTGAACTTTGTACAAAGCGAGTTGAGTCTCGGATATTTGTTTCTTCGAAACGAGTTGCTTCGTTACTGGATGCGAGTTGGTATATGCGACTTGGCTATTTAGCGAGTTGACCTTTTAAGCGACTTGGGTTCTAAACGAGTTGTTTCTTTAAGCGACTTGAGTACTAAAGCGACTTGGCTATTAAGCGAGTTGTATAGCTAGCGAGTTAGTTTAAGCAACTTGGTGGTTAAGCGAGTTGTCTCTATATGCGACTTGGCTATTAAGCGAGTTGATTCCTTGCTTTACTTGTTTCGTTAAACGAGTTGGTTGTTTAGCGAGTTGATAATTGCGAGTCGAGTGTTTAGCCACTGTCTATTGAGACTTTTACTTCTTCGTGCTGCATTCTTACGGTTGTTCTTTGGTTTAGTAAAACCCGTGAAAGAATCAATTTTCCGTTTAATCAAAGAATAGTAAAATCCGTAGAACTTGTAATCATGGCAAACATCGCTCCAACTATTTCTTCTGTAGTCGAGGACGCTCAGCAGTGGATCGATACTCGTCCACCTATGCTTGATGTAATCGATTATAACTCATGGGCTTAACGAATCCGATTGTACTGTTTGGGAAAAGAAAACGAGTCAACATACTCAAGTCAATCGATGAAGGACCTATCGATTGAGACTACAAGAGACATAATTGATCATTGTCGATGGAACAATGATCTTTAGATTAGATGCACTAAAGACATATGATGAGCTTAATGATAAGGAGAAAAAGAGATTCGATGTCGACATCGTGGCTTCCAACATTATACTTGTGGTCTTCCAAAGGATATCCGATAAGGTTTTAAAATGTACCTTTTGAGGGTCGTTTAAGCCCTTATTTGATCACTTTTGTATCCGTTATTACTTAATATCGCTCCTTTTCACTTTTTAGGTCTCTTGAAGGCAAATTCCGGAATGTCACTTATTTGGACGAAAAGGCGCGGATATATGAAGAAATGGCCAAAGTCAAGAATCGAGACACTCAAGTCTTTGAAATACAAGGGACGGCGTCAGTGTTAGTTACTGACGCCGTCGAGCACTCCGTGACGGCTCAAGAGCCAAATTTCTTATTTTCAAGTGACGGTGTCGAGCTTTAAAAGAGTAGGTCGTCGCAACTCGACGGCCTAGATTTGATCCGACGCGCCGAGATCAAGGGACGCCACAAGCATAAGGTGATGTCGTCGCAAGACTAACGTGGCCAAGATGAAACCCTAATGACGGCGACCGACGGCGCCACAAATCATAAGGTGACGCCGTCGCGATTGTAATCTTATATAGAATCCCAATTTTTCGCTTTATGTGTGTAGTCTTTTGAGTAAAACCTAAACCGAACCAAGGTCGTCTTTGTGCAAGATTTTAGGTTCCAAACCCTATCTTACCACAAGATAAGTGTTTTACTTCATTAATTCAATTATGTCTTCAATTATTTGTGTGTATGCTTGCATGTTCTCCATGTCCGCTAATTTACTTATGTGTTTGCTAGGAATATGAAACTTAATTATTGAATATTGATTGGTTGTCTCTTATCTTAATTGTTAATGATCTAGTAATGCGATAGGTCATTCGTTGTGTAGTTAATGCTTGATTAATCTTTGTGAACCTTGGACTATAACACCTAGAGTAGTTGTAGGCTAAACCATCCAAAGAGTACCTTAGAGTTAGAGTTTATAATTCCTAGAGATTTTGTAGACGAGACCCTTTGGTAGTTTCAAAGAGTTAAGGATAAACGCATACCCTACGACTTTAGACACACAACGTGATTAAGAATAAGGACGTGACAATTCAACCATCAATAGGAGATAATTAAGAAGTAATAAAACCTAAGTGAACACATCTTTAAACTATCATACGAGCACACAATAATTAGACATAGACTACATACACCTTAGATTAGATAATTAGACAAGTAGAGTAATCAGAAATACCAACCCCCAAATCCAAAACCCGAGATTCGTACCTTTCTAATTCCTAAAAATATAAAAGATAAAAATAATCTTCCTCAACCCCAACCTTAGCGTAGTAACTCTCACTAGCATTCCTATTCCCCAGAGAACGATATCAATACCCGGCTTACCCTAATACTACTCTACAACGATTATGTTCATCGCTTAGGGTGTTATAAACTTGCTCAAGAAAAGGAAGTTCCTTTGACCCCGAACTCGTCAGCGTAAGCGTATCAATATCTACAAGCTCATCAATCACAACATTGAAGCTAAGGCGCCCGGGATAATGTCAAGATGCTTCTCTCCGGTTCTGAAGTTAACTAAGGAAGACATGATAATCACAACCGTATGATGAGTTTGAGCACTTCAAGATGAAACCAGATGAGAGTGTCTATGAGTAATACGTGAGATTCCATAAGCTTGTGAATGACATGAGGAACATCAAATGACCATGCCTAACATTCAAATTGAATTCAAAGTTTGTAAACAACATGAATCCCGAGTGGCACAAATTTGTCACTTCGTGAAGCTAACGAAAGGACTAAAGAATACAAACTATGAGCAATTGTATGCATTTCTTCTTCGTAATGAGAGGCATGCTATGTTTGAGAAAAGGATTCTCGGATCGCTCAAAACTAATCGTGAGAATCAAGCTCACCAAATGATTCTACTGCCTTTCTACACCAATGTTGGTATTACCACCAAAGCATCTCAAGTCATACCCATGGGTAATGGTAATCACAAACTCATTCCCGATCCAATGTTCAAACAAGCTGATGCTGATGCAGCCATGGGACACTTCATTAATCAACTGGCTCTTATGGTTAAACAAAATCTGACTCTCAATCCACATTCCAACAGTCTTCACACTAACAATGAGATCATAACTGCATCCAACCTTCACAATCATGCAGTTGTTAGAGATGGAAAAGTTATGGTTCAACCAATTCAAGGAAGGCAATATGATCGTGGAAGAGGTGGAGTAGGTGGAGGTTATGTTGGAAATCGAATCGGGAAGGAATGGAAATCGTGGTCAAGCAAAGACAATTAAGTGCTACAACCGTGGTGGTGAGGACATATTGCTAGAACCGCACATCTCCAAAACGTCCACGTAATGCGTAATACTTCAGAGACAAATGTTGCTTGTGCAAGCTCGTGATAATGGAGCCGCTGATGAAGAGGAGTTGTTATTCCTTGTCGAGGAAATGCCCAACCTATGATGTCGATGTTGATGAAACCAATTCGGAGATAGGTCACAATCATCGAATGCCTTCCAAGTAGTCGATCGTGATGCATACGACTGACGCCGATGATGAACCCATCGCACAAACAATTTTCATGGCTAGCATTTCTCCAATGGTCTCCTAAGGTCTCATCATCACAAAGAAGTCGGTCAATCAAAAGAATCAATCATCTCGCAGGTATTAAAACTATATGATGAAGTTGATGAGCAAAAGATGCATAATAAAGTACAATCTCTTGAAACTTTTGAATCGATATTGATGATGAGGTAATAACAATATTGTCCCATATGATCAATATGTGAAGCAAAGTGAAAGTGAGGTTGTCCCAAGTACGCATCTTCTACAACAATGATGACTGTGTTTTGATGAATACACCGTGCATGTGCCCTCGATAATTTCTATCTCTAAACCGAATGCCTATAAAGAACAAGTTGCTATTTATGAACAACGTGCTAAGTTTGAGTTAACCACACGTGAGCAAGAAATGGATGACCAAATGCGACAATTATTCGAAAAAGTAATTTTAGAGAAGAAGTATTAAAACAAGAGTTAAACTCCTTACAAGAAAAGCTTTCTAAAAGCGCTAAGCAAAACAAGAACTTCAAGAAAATGTTAAATGCTTAAGCAAGAATTCAATGCTAAGGAATCAAAACTTTGAATGATTTTTCAATCTAAAACTTTGAAAACAAGCTTGAAAATAAGTTGTACGTATAATACCATTCGTGATTGCTCACTTGATCACTAAGCATAGAGTCTTAAGCGATAAGCATAGCATTCCCTTGTTGAAGAACCAAACCAGGGTCATTAAAAGGCTAGAACCGCTTATAAGGTTATTCATGATGGTAATGAAACTTAATCCTAGATGAAACCTAGTTGCGCTGAGTGCACCGAGGAAGATAAGAAATCGATGAAGTCACTAGGAGAAAATGAATAAGAAACTCAACAACCCTACATGTAAAGAGAAATGAATAAGAAATTGGATCTCCTTAACATGTTTAAGCCTCTAACTTAATTAACCCCGCAATGCATTTTTGGAAGAAAGATATGGAAAAGCAAAAGCGAGAATCTTGTTGTAACAAACCCTCCCTTAGGAAAATGCCTTCACGATCGTGTATCCTCCAAATACACCAATGCATTTAGTTCCTAGAACTATTGCCACTAAAAGCAAGACCTTAATCATCAATATGTTATCTTTCAATTATTTGTTGATTTTGAGAAAACATGTAAGAAAAGGATTACACCCATCGATTATCAAGGGTAAAGGGTTTTGAAAGACTAAAGAATGTTATTTAACCGAGGTCATGCCTTTCTTTAAACAACTAAAAGATCAATTTGAGAGTCTTAAAAAGGGATGGATTCAGATATTAAAGAAATGGAAAAGGAATTTGATGCAATGATAGTTGAGGTCGTGACTATGAGCATGAATTAAAATATAATGAGATTGAGAGGAAGAACTTGCATACATTAAATGAGAATCTTATTTCGAATGTATTACTCAAGATGTGTTTTACATCGCTACGAATCACTCCATTATCGCTTCTCGATTTCATGAATTATCTATTGCTTTGAAAGTCTCCCATGGTCGTGTCATTGAGCTTGAAAACAAAACTCGTAACTTAGTGAGAAAATTGATCGAGATGATCACGATAATTTGGTAAAACATCTTTCTAAACTAGAAGTTGAACATTTTGATTTGCAACTAAAATATCAACATCTTAAAGAAAATGTTAAAACCTCAAATATCAAGACATCCTCGATGTTCCAGTGTTTGATGCGCTTTTTCGATAAATAAACGTGGCGAACAGATTCAAGCTCATTGTTGCACGATCGAAAGTTGAAAGCCCAAATCTCTCAATTAAAGGGTGAAAGAACAATGTGACTGGCTCCCAAATTCCTCCTCCCTTAGATTCTCAAAGATTCTCAAACTTTTCATCTTCAAAACTTAGTTAATGTTTTACAAAAGAAAACGAGAGTTTTCGAAGAAAATGAAAAGTTAAACGACACTTTAAAGAGTTATATGATTCAATGAAAGTCACCGTGACAAAAACAACGAAAAATAACTTCTTTACAAAAGAAAATGAGAATCGAGAGTCGGAAAAGGGAAACTACCACTTGTCTTTAATGAGAATGTTGTATCTAAGTCATCCTCGATCGCAAATATATCGCGATCATTAAATACATTCCTCCTCACCTTAGGAACAATGAACTTGTGTTTCATAACTATTGTGCTCACCTTAAGGATAGTCTAGAATGTCTCCGTGAGATTGTGGAAGAGGACTTCATCAATAAGCCTCTTGATAGAGAAATTAGGTTTGCTTGCATTCAGGACAAACGATCTCAGGAGCTGCTAGAATGTTTAATTGCAACATGTCCTAAATCCTTAGGTGCGAAAGGTAAATGTATGATGCCTTGTTCTATGCCTAGTGCCAAGCATACAAATCACTATGTGCCAAGTAATTTGAAAGTGAATTCTAAAGTGCCTTATAGTAGTTCGATCCTTGCACATCTAGTTCAGAATGCAAAAGTAGCTCAACCAACTAATGTTCCCATAATTCCTCTACAGAGTAATCATGACATTAAAGCTAGCGGTCAAAGCCTCCAGCAATACCAAGAATGATAGGACCTTGGAAGCTAGGAATGTTCAGTGGAAGAAAGTAGAAGATCACCTTAGGGAGAATTTGAATAAAACGAATCGAGTTGATTCTAGTATTAGCTCTAAGCATACTGTAATTAATGCTAATTCTGCTACTTTTGGCAAAACATGTAATGATGATTGCGTTGTTTCTGTTACTAATTATGAATGTGGTGTGAATGATTTGTCTAATGCTGCTAAATACCCTGTTAAAAGTGTTTATGTTAAGAATCAAGCTAAGAAGGCTAAAAGGCATAGGCGAAAGAAAGTTAGAAAATAGTGGAAACCCACGGGAAGAACATTTAGTAAGATAGGTTATCAGTGGATGCCTTTTGGCCATAAGACTAATCGCTTTGCCTCAACTGCTAAGACAATTCCCACTAGAAAATGGATGCTCTTGGTAGAACTATTCCTTAAGAAGTGAACACACTTTGAATAGGTTGAATACGCACATTAGCACCGCATCTATTTCGATGATTCCAATGTTTCTACTCCCGATGTGGGTGTTCCAATCATCGTTATTAACCAAGTGGAACCCATTATTGCATGGGGTTCCCAATTATCTAGTTATCCATTCTTGTTCGTGTTCAACCGCAGATCGCTCAAATCGCTTCGTGGTACCGGACTCGTGTTGTTCCAAGATATGACTAGAGCCGGTCATGCTCATGAACTTCGTGAGTAAATTCATCAGATCGTTAGATTCGGGAACGATAATTTCGTGCAATTATGGGTTATGGATATTATGTTGTCGGTGATAGTGTTATCTCCGTGGTATACTATGTAGAAGGTCTTGGTCATAACTTATTCTCCGTCGGTCAATTTTGTGATTTCGGTCTAGAAGTAGCATTCGTAAAACATACTTGTTTCGTTAGAGAACTTGATGGTAAAGAACTTTAAGAGGAACACGTGGTTCAAATCTATGCACCATCTCTATCGAAGATATGATGAAGTCTTCCAATTTGCTTGTTGTCAAAGGCTTCAAAACAAAGTCATTGTTATGGCATCGTCGTCTCAATCACTTGAACTTTGGCACCATCAATGATCTCTCCAAAAGACTTAGTTGTAGGTTTACCTAGACTAAAGTATGAAAAGGATCATCTTTGCTCAAGATGCCAATTGGAAAAAGCAAGAAATATGCCCACAAACCCAAACCTACAAACTCGCCATCAAGTTCTTCATACAATTCACATGGATTTATGTGGACCCACGAGAGCAGTAATATCTTTGGGAAGAAATATGTGTTAGTTGTGGTTGATGATTACTCTCGATTCACCAGGTTAAGTTCTTAAGGACAAAGGATGAAACCCGATATCATCATTAAACTTATCAAATAGTCAGAGTTCGACTTAACAAAACCGCCGTAATCATCCAATGCATAATGGAACTGTGTTTGTTAATAAACAACTTAGTGAGTTTTATGAGAGTGTTGGAATCATCATCAAAGAAGTGTTCCACGAACTCCTCAACGTAACGGTGTAGTTGAAAGACGAAATCGAACTCTTGTGGAAGCCGCAAGAACAATGCTGATTTTCTCAAAGGTTCCAATGTTTCTATGGTCTGAAGCCATTGCCACTGCATGCTACACTCAAAATCAATCCCTAATTCACACTGCTCATGGAAAAACTTTGTATGAACTTGTCCACAATAGAAAACCTAATCTCTCATTCCTTCGTGTGTTTGGTGCACTGTGTTATCCAACTAATGAGGCTCAAGACTTAGGCAAACTTAAAGCTAAAGCGGACATTGGAGTATTTGTAGGATATGCACCAAACAAAAGGGATCTTGAATCTACAACAAAAGAACCCGAAATATCATGGAAACAATTCACGTTATGTTCGATGAGTCGACCGGTCCTATGGCTCTAGGATAACCCGCCTGACCTACATCATCATGTAGTCCCATTAGTTCTACTCTTGTTTTCGACCGCCAAGAACTCCTTATGTACCTCCTTCAAGATGACTCAAGAAACCTGCTCGATCCAATGTTTGATGAACACTATGAGCCAACCCCAAACGATCATCAATTCCATCATCGAGGTCGCTACTATCCCCGCCAATGAAGTTAACCTTCGCTTATGACGCTAAGTCAAGAAGCGCTCACGACGATTACTCGCCTCATCAACAAATCATCAATCATCGAGTGTGCATCATGGAAATGTTTTCGGTACCGTGATGGAGAAAACTTTGCTACTCCTCGAAGATGCTCCGCTTGAAAATATATTTGCTCTTGAATCATCATCAGAACCATCTTCATCAGGAGAAATCGACTCGGCTACTTCAGTTCCTCAACAACAACCACATGAACACCTTAGGAAATGGACACATGATCATCCATTGGACAACATCATTGGAAACCCCTCTTGTCCAGTATCAACACGGAAACAACTTGCAACCGATGCCTTATGGTGCTTCTTCAACTCCGTACTCTCTAAGGTCGAACCAAAAAATGTTAAAGCTGCCATGAATGAAGACAGCTGGTTTAATGCCATGCAAGAATAAATTCATGAGTTTGATCGACTTGGTGTATGGGAATTAGTACCTGCTCTAGATTGTGCTATGATCATTGCTCTAAAGTGGATCTTCAAAGTGAAGCTTGATGAGCATGGAGATGTATTAAAGAACAAGGCTAGATTGGTTGCAAAAGATACCGTCAGAGGAAGGTATTGACTTTGAAGAATCATTTGCTCGTGGCACGCATCGAGGCGATTAGAATCTTCCGGCTAATGCCGCAAGTAAGAATATGATTGTCTATCGATGGATGTAAAGACGGCTTTTCTTAACGGAGATCTTAAAGAAGTCGATATCGCTAGCCAACCGGAAGGTTTTGTGAATCCGAACATCCTACTCATGTCTATCGCTTGAAGAAGGCTTTTACGGCTTGAAGCAAGCTCCAAGGGCATGGTATGATACGCTATCAAAGTTTCTTCTATATACCGGATTCAAAGAAAGGAGCGATTGATCCAACATTGTTCACCAGGAAGTCAGGCAAACATTTAATTCACGTTCAAATATATGTTGATGATATCATCTTTTCCTCGACTGACCCCAATGAATGTGATCGCTTTTCAAATAAAATGGGTTCCAAATTTCAAATGTCAATGATGGGACAAATGTCATTTTTCTTGGGATTACGAATTTCACAAAGTCCCGGAGGCATTTTTATAAATCAATCTAAATATGCAAATGAGATTTTAAAGAAATTTGGATTTGACTCTTGTGACCCTGTTGACACTCCCATGATTGAGCGTACTAAACTGAATGAGGACCACGCAGGGATCATGGTAGACCAAACGAAATATCGTAGTATGATTGATCCTTGATGTACCTCATGTACCAAGAGACCGATATTCGCTCTATGTATGCATGTGTGCTAGATACCGTGCTAAGCCTACCAAAAGCACCTTGAAGCGGTTAAACGGGTCTTTCAAGACCTCCAAGGAACCATCAACATGGGACTTTGGTATTCAAGGACACCGGTATGTCACTAACGGCATATGCGCACGCAGATCATGCAGGTGTCAAGATACTCGTCAAGCACGTATGGAGGTGCTCAGTTTTTGGGTGATAAGCTTGTGAGTTGGTCGTCAAAGAAGCAAATGAGTACTTCTATCTCCTCTACGTAGGTCGAATACATAGCCATGTCATCTGTTGTGCTCAAATCCTATGGATGAGATCTCAATTAATCGACTATGGCTTTGAATTCAACAAAACCTCTCGCATCGTGATAATAAAGTGCTATCGCTCTCTCATGCAACAACGCATAACACTCAAGAGCAAAGCATTTGAAATTTGACATCATTTCATCGAGAACAAGTGGAAAAGGTGTGTTGGAACTCTATTTTGTGAGGACCGAATACCAATTAGCAAACATCTTCACCAAAGCTCTTCCTAGAGAACGCTTTGAGTTTATCCTTCCACGCCTTGGTCTAAAGTGTCTACAACCGAACACTCAAGCGCCTTCAAGAGGAAGACGAGAGTAAAGGTCTTTATTCATCTATCTCTTGTATATATTTATTCAAAACAAAATACAAAACTTGAAAACCCTCAAAAAGAAAATATAAAAATATTAAATTCTCTAAAATCCAAAAAAATTATTGTTATTTTGTCATGTTTTTCCTTATTCGATATCATCTACGGACTTTGTGAGGCGGAGAAAAATGGTGGTTTATTGTCATTTCAGGCAGTAACCCGTTTTAAAAAGAAAAGAACAGAGCCATGCTTTATCTTATTTCTCAAATCTCATGCTCTGATTCTTAAAACAAATGTTTGTCATCAACAAGACAAATGTTTAACCTTCCAAATATTTTTCCGTCTAATGATTCTTCTGAAAAATATTTGTCATCTAATGAAAACTAATTGCTTTGAAAAATAACTCGAACTCTATTTTTGAAAGTCATATGGACTTAACGTTTGTCAAAATATCTATCTCTCAATCAACAACTTATGTCATTGATTGAGGGGGAGAATGATTTTAATTAAATCAAAAGGGTATTTTTCATTCAATTGTTTTCAAAATATAATCATGCATGTTTAATCAATGGAGTTTAAAGTCTCAAAATCCGATACTTATGAGTTAAAACGTTTTCATAATCAAGTCACAATTCTCCTTAAAAGCTTTCAAAATCAATTTAAATCTACAGAGATCACAAATCTCAAATGATTTGATAATTGTGATCGGGGGTGAATTTGTGATTTAAATTGGATTAAAACTGATAATTCGATACATGGCTTTATAAGGATGTACAAGCTCTCCTTCCCACATGTGCCAAACGATTTCAAATTTTCCATGCACATGTTGAGGGGAGCATCTCTTAAACCACAAAGATTTGAAACGGAATCAATTTATTTCAATGTGTGCTTTTTCCTAATATGTGCAAAACACTTTTCAAATTTCTATGCACATATTGAGGGGAGCAACTATTTTGAAAACCACATTCTTTAAATAACTACTCTTAGATGCAAGCCAACCCCTCAAAGATGAAAATTATTTCTATTATAAAATGATGCTTGATGCACATGTTGAGGGGGAGCACTTGTTCTAAAAATATCAAAAACAATTCAGGTACAAAATGCTTTGATAATATGTCACAAGTATCTGGATTAATTTTAAAATGGTTTTCAACTGGTACCAATGGCAGATGAACAATACCACATAGATCGACCAACTTTACTTTAGGCATGGTGCTATAAGGATGGTTAGGTTAGGTATTTGTTCCCACGATCCGCCGTAATCCGGAGGGATCTACCTGTGGACAATCCACTAGATAGTGTAGAAGTCCTTAGGTATATTGAAAAAGGAGAAAAGTGAGAAATGGGAAGAGTGCGGATCGAGACCGAGCTAGTCATCGAATAAACCCAACAAGGTTCTAGTAATGAAGTCTCGGTAAGAATCAAGGGTTGAAGAATGAAAAGAATTGGAATGAGAAAAGGGTGAAAAGAAATAGCCCTCCAATAATTCAACCTTAGGCGTAAACCGGTTCAATTCATATACTCTGGTGGTTACCAAGGTAACACCAAGATTGAAGACAAGACGTCATGAACCCAGTGACGCATTGCACTACAATTTCCCAAGCTACTCAAGTTCCTCTTAAAAGGACTTGTTTCATTCTTACGGGGAACCAACATTATCTATCGACTTTCTCTTAGAGTTTGTTGATATTGAAGAAGGAGACCCTCTCCCTAGTCTCTGGCATAGGAACCAAATTATGCACAATTGAGTCTAGAGCCACGAGATCATCAAATAAATCTCATTAGGACACTGTCAATAAAGGCTCTCTGTTTCACACAATGTGGAAAGACATATTATATCTTATGAGTCCTACGCATTATCCTTGTGGTATTGCCAGAACATCTGAGTGATATGCAATCATATTCACAATGAAGATGGAAAGCCTTTGGAGCCAACATCAAACAAGCTCTCGGTGGTGGCATGTGAGATCTATCCAATAGATCAACCATGTGACAACCGAATGAAACAATAGGGTGATTCAATCTTTTGAATCAATCTCGGTTCAAAGTTATGGATTGACGGATTCCTTTGAAAACCGGTCTTTGTGCTTAAAAATTCTTTTCTTTAGCACATCGATCGTGTACTAATATTTCAAAAATAAAAGGTGTTTATGATTGTTAATTGATTTTCATTAAAACCTTTTTCAAATATCTTTTCATCAATCGCTGAATCTCAATTATTGGTTCACTCACTCCGTGTTGTCTTCTTTGAGATGTTCCGATTTGAGAACAACTAGAGCAACGCGAAACCCTCGTCAAGGAAATTCTTCGAATTATACCGATCACAGCAAGACTTGTACCGATCAACGGGAACCGTGGGTCGTGTACTCAATTCAACGAAAGTGATCAAAGATACTTTCATGCACTTTATTGCTAATCGTTGTAGGCTTTGGTACGCCCAACGCTTGCAAATGATCCGAATGAAGCGGTCAATCCATAGCCGCATGCTCACACTACTCATTCATCTCAAAAGAAATCATGATAAGTGCTTCAACGACTCGATACTTTCACTCCATGCTTCGCTATGTCACGCAAATATCATAATCCAAGAAAAGCTTCCGATACTCGATAAGAATATATCATGATCCGAATGTGAGCATGTCGGTCCAAATGTTACAACATCACATAATACCAAAACTACAAAGGTAGAGTCGAGATTTTTATTTGTCGATGATCTCATTCGGCTCATAACTCATCATCACGTGATCGCTTAAAGACCTCCACTTGAAATTATCCAAACATGCGGAACATGAAGAATCAATGACTACGAGTCACGAGCAAAGAACTTAATCAAGAATCCTAGAACAATCTAATGTAATATCTCGCTTGTATTCATTGTAAATTGAGGTGACCTCCTTAGGGGAGATTGTTAGAATTAGAAAATTCGTCGTTAAAGAGTCGGTCACCTCAAGTATATGTATTCGATAGAAAGCTCGTAGTCATAGTCATGTTATGTTAGTACGTAATATGTTAAGTAACACCGTGGAGGATGGACGGTCTTAACCCATCAGATACCGATCCACACCGTAGGTGGCGTTATTTTTAAGACACTATAAATACCCTCTACCTCCCAAGGTAGGGTCGAGCTCAATACCATTTTTCTTTGTTTCACATAGTTCCCAACTCTCTTATCTTTCTCTCTAGAACTTTCTCTCTCAACATACTTGAACGCCCATTGTGATTATGGTTTAGTGTGTTTGTGAAATCCTATATCTTACAATGGGCTTGGAGATTACATCAATGGGAACATCGAAATTAGCATAGTTTATTATGTGGAAGGTCTCGGTCACAATCTCTTTTCGATCGGTCAATTTTGTGATGGAGATTTGGAAGTTGCTTTAGGAGAAAACTTTTTCATTCGTGATCTACAAGGAAACAATCTTATGTCCGTCAACGACATCAAGTCTTTACACAATCTCAATGCAAGACATGATTGCTTCATCTCCCATATGTTTACTTTCTAAGGCAACATCTACAAAAACTCGCTATGGCACCGCTGCTCTCACATTTAAACTTTCAAACCATAACCAACCTTGCTCGGTTCAAACTTGTTGAAGGTCTCCCACGATTTCGGTATTCTAAAGATCACCTATGCTCACCATGAACAAGGAAAAGCACTCGTGCTTATTTTTCTTCAAAGGTGGAACACACTCACAACATGTGCTTCATCTTCTTCACATGGATTTGTGTGGTCCGATGCGCAGCGACGATTAATGGCAAACGCTACATTTTGGTAATTATTGATGACTACTCAAGATGGAATTGGGTTTATTTCTTCAAGTAAAGATCAAGCTCCATAGATGATCATCACCTTTCTCACGAAAATTCAAGTTCACTCCGAACACGATCGGACAAATCGAATGAGAAAGGAACCGAATTTGTGAATCAAACTCTTCGTGCTTATTATGAGAAAATGGAATTGAGCATCAAACATCCATTACACGAACACCGTAACAAAACGGATTTGTTGAAAGACGAAACCGTGCGTTAGTGGAAGTCGCAAGAACGATTTTGATTAATGCAAACTTCCAGACACTTGTGGGTCAAGTCAGATTCATCGCATGCTACACTCAAAACCATTCAATGATTTCTAAACGCCACAACAAAACACCTTATGAGCTTATCCACAACCACAAACCGAACCTCAAACACTTTCATGTCTTTGGATCCCTTTGCTATCCAAATAATGATCGTGATGACTTTGGAAAGCTCAAGGCTAAAGCCGACATTGAGTCATTGTTGGATACCGTGAAAATTCTAAGGGTTACCGGATCCGAATCGTCAGACAAGGAGATTATGGAAACGATTCATGCAAATTTCGATGAACTTACGGAGATGGCTTCGAGCAAAACACTTGAACCCGGACATAACCGTCTAAACTTTCCCCAAACCCATCATCACCGAACCAATCTTACAACTTACTCACAACAAATGGAACAATTTATTTGCTCCGCTTAGTGATGATATTGATGAACGCGCTCCAGATGTATCAAATGTTTCACCGCTCAACCCGATAATAATCCAATACCGATACACCAAACAACAACAACTCATGAAGATGCACCTCCAATTGATTCTACAACAACAAAACCTAACAAACCGCTTCCAATGACGTTGAACCGGTGATGATCTTCTCAACCAAGAAGTACCTACACCGCAGATTTTGATCCAAATGCGTTCTTCAATCCTTTTGCAAATGAAACCGCCACTTTTGATGTCATGGAATCATCTACAAGCCATTTGAATCCTCCTAATCCGCACAATGTATATCAACACCTCCACACATCGTTGGACTAAAGACCATCCTCTTGCAAACATCATTGAAACCCAAATCAACCAACAGAATTAGACAACGCCTTCGATCGACGGTGAACATTTCATTTATGCACTTACCGCTTGTCAATCGAACCCAAAACATTAAGGAAGCAATGACTTACGACAACCGGAGTGAATCCATGCAAGAAGAACTTAATCAATTTAAACGCCTTGAAGTATGGGAATTGGTTGAAAACCAATGTGGGTCTATATTATTGGTCTTAAATGGATTTGGAAAACAAATTGATGTCAAGGTACGGTTATCAAAAATAAGTCACGCCCGGTGGCAAAGGGTTATAGACAAGAAGAAGGATCGACTACGAGGAATCATTCGCACCAATTGCTAGACTTGAGGTCGCACTGATTTTTCTCGCATTTGTGGCTCATATGAACATCACGGTCTTCGATGGATGTCAAAACCGCTTTTATGAATGGTAAACCAAGGAAATGGTCTATGTTAGTCACCTGAAGGATTTGTTGATCCATAATTTCCTAATCACGCCTACAAAATGAACAAGGCTCTCTACGGTCTCAAACAAGCCCCTCGGGCGTGGTATGATAAGTTATCATCCTTTCTTATTGCCAATAATTTCTCTAAAGGATCGGTCGACCCAACACTATTCATACAATATCACGGGGCACATATTTTAATCATTCAAATTTATGTGGATGCCATCATTTTTGGGTCAACACATCTAAAATACTCAAACGCGTTTTCAAAATTTATGAAAAAACATTTTGAAATGTCCATGATGGGTGAACTTACGTTCTTTCTAGGACCGCAAGTTCATCAATCACCCCGTGGTATTTTTCTCGAGTCATCCAAATATGCTTTGAAATTTTAAACAAACATGGAATGCAAACTGTGATACCTATGCCACACCAATGGCACATACCAAGAAACCGGATGTCGATTTGCATGGGAAACTGGTTGACCCTACCAAATACCAAGTATTATTGGGTCTCTCATGTATCTAACAACCAAGAGGGCGACATTGTATTTGTTGTTTATCTTTGCTCCCATTATCACCGAGACCAATCGAAACTCACCTCTTTGAGGCTAAAAGAATCCTCCGATACATCATGGGAACCATTAACTTGGGAATCTGTATCCGAAGGATTTCGGTTTGAACTAATAGCTTTTTCAGACGACCGATCACGCAGTTGCTTAGATTCCGGGAAAGTACTCGTGAGCTCTACAATTTCTTGGTGATAAACCGTGTCATGGCAATCGAAGAAGCAAGATTGTACATCACGCCCTCAACCAAAGGTAATATGTAGCCATGTCCGCGTGTTGTGCTCAAGTCATTTGGATGAGAACACAACTCAAAGACTATGGTTACGATTTGATGTAATCCCGATGTATCTGCGACAATCGGTGCTATTGCGATCTCGCAACTCCGCTCAACATTCAAGTCTAAGCACATCGATCTTCGATATCATTTCATCAAGGAGCATGTAGAAAGGGTACCTTTGAATTATATTTTGTGGTACTTGAATATCAATCGGCACCTTCTCACCAAAGCCTTAGCTCCTCGCTAGGTTTACCGAGTTGGTCCACCGATTGGTTTGAGGTGTTTGACTCGAGGAACCGGATGAACTTTAAAACAATCTTAAAACCAACCAAACACCAAAACCTCTTTCGTACATATTTTTCAAAAAAAAAAACAAAATACAAAAATTATATAACTCAAAAATCTTCTTCTATCTTAATTTCTTTCAAACATGGCAAGTACAGATCTTCCGTCAACACTTTACTCTTTCAAATTTCAGTATTTTTTATGGTCAAGTGTTGAGGGGGAGAAAGTAAATATTTTATGTTTCATAAAACCTTGTACTTGCATGTTACCCTGTTTTGGTAGTATCTTTGATAACGGTGGACACGTTTCTTATTTCTTGACACTCCTCGGACCCAAAATTGTAAAATTTCCTTATTTCAAAAATCGAGGGGGAGTGTCGTCAAGTTTCTTTCCAAATATCATGCTTTATGTAACCAAAATGGAAGTTATGGGTCATGGATGAAAATGGTTGAGTGGAGGGACTAAAGTTGTCAAAAGTCTAAACTAATTTTTAAAAACCCTTCCACCAAATAATCTTTCACATTTAATACACACATTTAATACTTTCAACAACCAAATCCTCGCCTAAGAATTCATCTTCCAATCCGTGCTTTAATCTTCAATTTTGTAAGTGGTTTAAGGATCATTGTGTAATTATAAACATTGGTTTTAATTTCATGAAAACCAACGGTTGAATTTTGAGATTGGGAGATTTTGTGTTCTACACGTATGTGTATGAACACGAAATCACCATTGGGTGTTTACAATGATAAATATTGTGTCAAAATGTTTAAAATCAAGTGTTATAAACATTTACAACATCAAAATCAACCCATATCTGCTTTTAATCACTAATTGTAATTAGGGTTTATGCATGGATTTAGGGTTTTCATTTGTGATTGTTTCGAGTAATTAGTTGGTTGTAGGATGTTTGTTACATGCTTAATTGACCTAAACCACTCTTGAATCATGCCAAGAAACTCAAATTTTGCATAATTAAAGATTTAGGGTTTAGTATCATACGAATTGGGTATTTTTTATTCATAAGGTTTTTGTTGTTAAAACTTGTTGCAACACAATCATATAGCCTCTAAAGACATCACAGAATGAATTTAGTGCAAAATCTATGGCTAGATTTCTTAGTCGTAAAATTCAAAACCTAGGGTTTAAGTTTTACTCGTAAGAGAATCCTACGACATAGCGTGGATTATTGTGATTACATGTGAAATTGAAAGGGATTGGATGATATGTTAATGAACATGTTATGATGAACTTATTTCGTGCTTTACGCGTGAAAATTCGTAATCAAGGTTAACCATTGGATTTCACGCATAAGGATCACCCACGCGTAGAATGTTATTCAGAAGAGAAATCTTACGCGTAACCTTTACGCCGTAAGGTTCTACAAAGGACCACGCTATCCCGTGAAGGATATATGTAAACTTGAGTCTCACGCATAAGTTTCACTCACGAGTAAACCTTACGCATGAGCTCCAACATACGCCACGCGTAAGCCTTATGCTAAGACCTCTTTTCCTACGCTGTAATATTTCTTACGCGAAGAGGAGTTCCCACGATAAGCTTTTGCTTACGCCGTATGGTCATCTGCTTACGCATAAGCTTGCAATTCCTATGCTTAAGCCTTATTTTAACCATAATTATGAATTGTTACGCGACAAACTTGTAAATAAATAACTCATAACGTCACGAAACCAAAATGTCACTAATAAGCTATAATGGTTTATATGTTGTGTAAATGAGTGGATATTTGGACTTTAAAATTAAAAATTAATAAACTCACGAAACTTATCACGACTACTTTGGACTATTGGACAAACAAGTGACGTTGGACTCGTAACATTCATCAACATAACATATTCAATAATTGGTCAATAAATCAACTGTTGACTAACATAATGTCTTTCGATATGTTGGTTCTTTTGGCTAAATATCTTTCAGATCACAACATGGACGCCACAATGGAAAACGTTAACGCACCAAATGTATTCACAGTGGAAGATATATTCCCTACCGGTTACCAGATGAAGATTGGAAAGAATAACCTCAAAGTGGACTTTGATAACTTCACCTGCTCTGAGTCTTCGTGTCAGATTGCTGTGGATATTCTGAATACTCATCCCTACAATAACATGCTCTCAAACTCTCGCAATGATCAAAGATCTACATTCACCAATTATGGCACACAATGCAAAAGGTCGATGGTCAAGATGTTGTGTGGTGACACTCAATAACAAACAAGTCACCATCACCGCAGCAGACTTAAGGGCTATTCTCCTTCTTCCTACCACCCATCCCGCCAACTATGTTGCTACTCCTTCGGAAGAGGTTACTCTCGCGGTTCATGGTCAACATTGGCTACGATGAAGTCATTGGAATTATCACTAAACATTCTTCAATGGATCTAAAGAATATTCCTCACCATGGAGAACTCTATACATCATGATTGCCAAATCGGTTTCGGATGTGATAGTGGTCATGAGCATCCTAAGCTCATGGAACCACCGATATTCGGGAATGGTCAACATGATGCACATCGACTTCAAGTCCGATTTGGGATGACATGATGTCATATGTCGTGAAACCGGAACCAAGATTCCCTACATCGATACACTAAACTGTTGATCCAAAGGATTCTCGAACAATCTAGATATTCCTCGAGACTTGATGACCCGACCATCACTCCGTTGTTTGAGCCTACTCTAAATGTTGTCGATTCAAAGACTCAACAACAAAGAAACAAGTTGCAGTCTTGCCTGATTGTCTTCTCACTGATGATATCAAGCAACTTCAATCATACAAACGATATCAAGTAGCAGTCGCATCAGGAAAAGTTGGCTTCATTGATGAAAAGTCTTCCGTTGTACCAGTTAAAAAGACAAGGAGATCGGGCAGTGTTGGAAGTGCTGCAAGCACCGGGAGTACCCGCAAGTATCCAAAGAGATCTCATGTTCTCAAAAGGAAAGTTCCATCAAAGGTTGCTATTCCTAATCCTAAATCGGAACCCAAATTGATGGACGAGGACTCTGAGGATACGGATACAGATGAGGAGATTATCTACTCTGAGTCGGTTAAGGATGATACAACGACTACTGAAACTGCAACAGATGATACATTAACAGTTGCAAAACCTATAAGCCCCCAAAACTGACAAGGGTAAAACTCCAGTGGAAGAACAGGAAGAGGAAGAAAGTTCAGATAAAGAACCAAAGGATGAAGTTAAAGACTACAGGAAGATACTGAAGAATCTCAGGCTACAACATGTTGCTAAGGAATTTAATCTTCAACAGACTTGAGGCCCTGGTGATTCCAGTGGAGGTGCACTTACAATACCAATTTGTGATGCGGTTAATCGACCCGATAAGCGAACTGGTGCCTGACCAAGGAATCCACGGATCAACCGCAACAATCTTATGAGGTTCCTTTCACTTTGAGGAAGAAGAAGAGCAACAAGAAAAGGATGAGAGAATAATGACAAAGACATTGAGGATCTTGCTAAAGAAAAAGCTGAAGAGGAAGCTATAGCTAAAGCAGATGAAGAGGCTAGGGTTAAGGCTGAAGAAAAGGCTAAAGCTGAAAAGGAAGCCGATGATTATCTTCTAGATAGTCCCGAACATAGCAAGGAACACACTTCTGAGCCACCAAAAGACCCTGAGCCTTCTCATGACTCATCTTCCTCTGATTCATCTTCTCATTCATCACCACCACCATCCAAAGAAACCACCACCGATCCGCATCCAAATCAGAAGAAACCCACCGATACTTGGTCATCACGAGCAAAGACAAAGATTGTCAAAGTCGGGCAAGTAAGGAAGAAAAACGTAGTCAACAAGAAACTCAATCAACTTGCGGACAAAATCAATCTCCTTCTAAAGGTGATAAACGAGTTTTTGGATGAAAGGGAACAGATGCAACAGTTTCTAAACAGAGATATCCAAGGGGAAATGGAAAAGACGATCAAAGAATATACTCAAAAGTTTCTTCTCGACACCATCCCTGGAGTAACAAGAGAGATGTTCACCAGACAACTCTATCCGAATCTCATGCAATTGGTCAAGCAAACAATGCAATCTACTTGATGTGCCCGGTTGGTGCAAGTTTTAAATTTATAAAAGGTGAATTACCAATATTACTAATAACACATACGAGCAAGTATACTCGTCCGTTATAGCAAGATTATGAAGGTAAGTCGGGATCGTCATAGGATTTGAGTGAATCTAAACACAAGTTTGAATTAACGAGTCTATCTAAAACATATAACAAAGCAAATAGATATAATGAAATTCGATGATTAAAACTACACTTGCTTAAACTAGTTTCATATCATAGATTAATGTGATTGTGTTAACCTCTTAACATGTTGGTTATGATAATTAGTTTGAAGACTAATCTATTGTTCTTACAAGTTAAACCTTCACAAGATTTTAGTTCATAAAACAAGCATTAAGTTTAACCAATCAATTCAAGATCAATTCAAGTTTCATAAGTCTACATACATAAACTTAAACACAAAAACATCCGCTTGTTCATCAAATTGCTTAAGAAATGGTCAATACAAAAGGTAACCGATCATAGACAAAAGGCTACAATTGATTCTCAACAACTAATCTTACGACCATTTAGATGTTTCCAACCAATCCAATTTGATAATCAAAAAGCGTTTCTATTACAATCACACCTTAGTTCCTTTGTGTAATCAAGAATAATGGGTAAAAACAATCATCCATATACAAAATGATTATGACTAGTTGAATAACAATAAGTCCTTTCGACCACAACGATTACTATCAATTAGCCAAACTTGATTAACAAATGTCACTATGAAACTTTAGCACAACTGGATCTTAGAATCAACTTGAAATTGAATTAAAACATGTTAACACAATCACTAACTAATCATATGATAATCAACATCATTTAAGCAAGTGTATAAAGAAACTAGCCACTCATAGCAAACTTGAACATAAACTCGAACTTTGAACATTAGAAAACATGATTGAAAGTCTTACAATGCTTGGAATAAGATTACAAATGATGTAGTAATGATGCCTCAAGTATTGGTGATGACTTTGATGGTTTGACCTCCAAATGATGACTTCTTGGACCTCCAAAGTTTCCGGAACTTAATGGACGAATTTAAGCTTGAGAGAGTAGTAGTGGTGGTAAGATAGGTGTGAGAGAAGATCTCTCAAGTTGTGGTGTGTGAAATGAGATCGCAAAGGCCTCTATTTATACTACTTCCAAGGCTAGGGGTTATAAATGCATTTCTTGGTCACCAAGGAGCTTGAAGGACTAGAAGACATGTAGGAAGGACTAGATTCGTTTGGAATAAGTTTGGAACCTTAGTAATGGAAAATGGCTGAACGGGACCTCCAACCGATCCGGTTGAGCTCCAACCGAATCGGTTGGTCTTGTCGATTAGTCTCCAACCGGATCGGTTGCGGTCTCGACCGATCGGTTGGAGCAAAATCACGAAAAGTCATAACCGCAAAGTTGTAGATCTTTCTCTTAGCTTTCCGTGTCGCAACGCGGGTTCAAACGGAGTCCGTATGCAAAAGTTATGGCCAAAATGGTGAAGGTGTGTCAGAACAACGAGTCTTCCAATATATCTTCGCTTAAGCTTCTTTTCTTCATTTCTTTCTCGTTTTCCTTCTTGAACTTTATTCTTGAGTCTTTGGACCACTAACTTGATGACTTTATCTTCTCGAATATACTCCGCAAGTCTTGCTTTTGTCGAGAATTCTTCATACATGGAGAAATCTTAGTATTTTACTTTTTTCCGCTCTTTCTCCACTTTCCTGTATTTGGCTACAAATGAACTAGCAAACGCACTTTGATACGATTAAGCAACAAAAGCATATGATTATAACCAAATAACATACATAAAAACACAGATAACGCTACTAAAAACATGCACAATTTGAGCGTTATCACTACTCCGGTAACAATGAAAATCAATCCAATTGAGCCTGCGGTTGTCTCCGATGCAGAGTTGATTTCCAAGCTTGTGTTACAAATGTCTAAACGATCAGCAACGTTTACTTCTGACGAATCTAAACTATTTGAGGCATTGCTGGAATATCAACTCAAAACTTCCTGCAAAGCGGCAGCTGAAAGGACTAAGCGTCCAAGAGACGATGATGATGCGGATAAGGATTCTGAGCCGAAACGCAAGAAGAAAACTGATGAATCATCTATGCCTCCACCACCCCCAAGAACCACCACCACTAGAAGATCTCCCGAACGTTCTCCTGGTACAAACAAACCTCAGGACTCCGAGTCTTCACCACCAACGGAGAAAACTAGTGATCACTTGAATACACCGGTGGTGACGATGAGGAGATTCCCGAGCCCCAACAACAACTTCATTCTTCTACATCAACCAAGCGACCAACATCATCATCAAAGTCAAGAAGAAAAAGTCAACTTCATTGCCAGACATGGCTAGATGACGCACGAATCAAGAGTATGGATGGTTTTCAAAGCTTGTTGATGCAACCCCTCGATTCGGAAGGTCAAGAACCGTAGATGGTCGAACTATGGAGCATATCAAGATTATTCAGAAAAGTTCAAGGTGAAGAAGATGACAAAAGCGAGTTGAAACGAATCAAGAACGAAGCTTTTCAACCGCTAAAAGACAATTTCGTGACAAGGCAATTGAAGTCGAATATCATCTCGACAACATTGCACGAGCCATGTCCAACAACATTGATTGGCTCAACCTCGAATCTAATATTGAGTTCACCGCACTGCATAAGGCTCCATACTACACCTACCGGACTAAGCCACTACCTACCCTTGGCCGACTTGATCAACCGATGATTCCTTACCGTTATTTCTTCAACAATGACCTGGAATTTCTTCTGCACGGTAGCGATGTTAGCACTAAATACGGTACTCACTCACCTTACCATTCCCGCAAGAATCTACTCAAACAATATAGCCATCGAGGAAGAAACAACACATATGTTTGTTGACAATGTGGAAAGTATGACTCGATGCATCATGGGATTCATCATTGGCCGTAACGAAGAAGAATCTACTACGTGTCGCCTGTACTTAAATCGAAAAAGGAAGAGTTCGGTGAAGAATGGATCGTTGTAATAATGCATGTTACCCTGTCTTGAAGTGGGACTACACATTCTGAATAAAATAGTAGTCAAACGCCAAGACGAATAGGAATATGACTTTTCTGAAGCGGATTTCCCGAGATTATCACTCAATGACATTGAAGATATGTACCTTGCCAAGGTACAAGGACGAATGTGACATTTCTCCACAAACATCCAGCTCCAGTACATCAATTCATTGCTAATATTCATCAGAAGCATCGTTATCCAAGAACGTGTCGAAGATATTCAACTTGTCGTGGAATCATACCAGAAACATGTTAATCTCACCAAACCACAACTAGACCTTCCTGATATCAACCATCTTCCTCAGTACACCATAATTAAGAAACCATTTGGGGTAGTTTACCGCAGTGAACTTCACCGTAATTGCTTCATGGCGTGCAAGGAGCTTCACAAATTTTGTGATCATGCTTTGAAGAAGGTTCGGGATGGAATGGCTTATCGGTTAAAGGAGATTCATGAAGGCATAGGTTCGAAAAAAAGATGGAATTCTAGGGAAAGGAGGGATGCGAAGAAGATCATTACCAGGATTGATGAAAGGTTGTTTCGTCGGGATCAGATAAGGACATTGCAGAGTTTCGTGGGTGGACGTCAAAGCATATCTCTAACAGCTACCAACGTCCGCATGTAACTCCCGTGTTATTGACGGACTTCCGGTACTCCTTGATTTGTTTCTTTCATTAATATTTGGATGTGTTGATCTATAATTTACGATGGCTTGTGCACACATAACAAAGGTACAACCCGCACTTGTCATGAAAGGACCCCGTGGTACGCCTGCCACAATCCTATAAAAGGAGCGAAAGCTTCTTACTTTTGAGTAAACTTATCAAAACTTTCACTTTTCAAAGTTTTGCTTAAAAGAACAAGTACTTCCCTTATGATTTTCAAAACCTCAAAAGTTAACATCACTTGTCGAGGGGAGTATTTGCTCAAAACTTTGTTTACAAAACGCTCTTCATGGTATTCTTCCCACAAACTCGAAATGGACATATTCGATATCAAAATTTCGTCAAAAATAACATTTGTATGCCATTTTTGGGGAGAAAATTATGTGATAATAAATATGTTGTGAATTGCTATTGAATCTTCGTGTTAAAAGACTTAACCAATGAATTGACGATCTCTTAAATGTCAAGAATTAGAAAAGACTTGTCCGGACGGTAATAATTTCAATCTAGTTCGCTAGTGATGTAAACGTGTCTCGCAAAGAACTTGTCCTAGTAGAATGTACCATTCGAGAAACTCTTGGTAGACATGAACCTTGACGGTCAAACCTCCTCCAAGGAGTGTTTACAACTTCAAGTCGACCTAGTCAATGATGTAACCGTGTCTCTGGGAATTGTTTATCTTGAGTTGATCAATTCAAAAGTGTGCGCTTATTCTCTCACCGTGCGATTGCCTAAATACTTAAGCACGTGTGGAGGGGAGTGTTTCGCAAAATATAAAACTCTTTCAAGGGTACAAAATGTTTTACTCATAACCACTTTGAGAAATTTTTCATGTAAATGGTTTTATGGCAACATAGGTCACTAGAGTTATAAGGCGACTAAGGTTAGGAATAACCGTTCTATGATCCGCCAGAGTCGGAGGACCTACCCAAGGACATTTCCAATAGTTAGAATTTAGAAGTCCTTAGGTATGATTATAAAAAGGAGAAAATGAGAATCTGAGAAAGAAGGAGTTGAAGAATTAAAAGAAAAGTAAAAGAAAGGGTGAAAAGAAATAGCCCTCCGATTATTCAACTTAGGCGACACCGGTTCAATTCATATGCTACCGGGTTGTCACTGATGACACCGGTATTGAAGATTAAAGTCGTCATGGACCCAGGACGCATGCACTAAACCTTCTTAGCCACTCAAGTTTCTCTCAACAAGCTTGTTTCATTCTCACGGGGAACCCCACGTAAACTATCGGCTTTTCTTAGAGATTGCCGGTATTGAAGAAGGAGACCCTCTCCCTAGTCTCCGTCAGAAAACCAAAGTGCACTATTGAGTCTAGAGCCACGAGATTCATCAAAAGATCTCTTAGAACACTTGACATTTCATCACTTGTCGCTCATCAATAAGGACGCAAGTAATACATTCTAGAGTCCTTCACGATCTTAGCAACTGTCGAGAGCATTTATGAGGGGTTCACAACGGTGATCCTCAATGATTGAATGGAAACTCTGCCGTGGTCAACATCAAATGACCTTGACAAGCAGATCACTTGGTAACTCCTTGCGGTTACGCTAGTGTTGTCTCAAACGGTCTACATTCGTGAGGTGATGCTTCGTGTACCTCATCGACTCACCAACCGTAGATGTACTTCGTATATCGTGTTAGCCTTCTTGAGGACATCCTGCTTCGTGAATGACCTTTGCTAGAATTAGAGATGTGTTTTCACATTATGTCGTTGACACTCTCAAGTTCGAACTTGTAAGCGCTGGAAATCCGCTAAGGAGATTCCTTTCAAGAATCGAGTCCCGAATATGTGGGTCATTACTTGAACTTGTTCAATGTAATGCCAATCGTCCCTTACGGATTCGGACGGCCGATTCGCCCACCAAGGTGAATGGAATCAAGACATTCATCAAGAGAACAATTGTAGTAGTCAATTCTTTATGAAAAGATTACGATGATCAATTGGTGTTCGTGATCTTAGGAGATGTCACCGATGGATGCTCACGGAGGAAGAGATCGTGTTGATTCTCCACATGCTCATACCAACAACATCACAAAATAAGTTCTCTCAAAATCAAAGGCAACACAAAGTTATAATGATTCTTCATCAAATCAAAGAATCTACAAAGTTATAAAGACTCGAGAACTACTTCACATCCGAATTCATTGTCAAATGCGTGTGAGCATGTTGGAGAAAGACGTGGAGACGCTGGAGCAACAAAGTCGACACAGAATGACAACAACATACTATCACAATCACCACAAAGAACAAAGAATTAAAGAACAAAGAAATCAAGACGCCAAAAGCGTAATACTTCAAAAGAAACAAGATCCCTACACCGGGAGATTGTTGGAATCACAAGACTTCTTCTCACAAGAAAGAAGAATGTCAAGACATCAAAGCTACTATTACATCTCGCAACAACAACTGCTTAAGATTACTTAAGATATCAATTACTAACACTTGGGAGATTGTTGGAATCACTCCTAAAACATTTCTCAAGTGTTAGTAATCAATATGTAATAGTTAGCTTAATTAAGGCTTTATGTTAGTAATTAAGGCTAGGCTCATGTAGAAAGCCCATGAGCCTATGCAAAAGCCCAATAAGTAAAGGAAGGGACTAGATGTGTTGCCCTAGCCCTTCCCCTATAATAGTCTTGTAACTCTCATTTGAGAGTTGGTTGTTCATTTTATCACATTTCCGACACTTAACCTTTCTCTTATTATTTTATTGTGTGTGTGTTATTGTGTTCAACCGATCACTTTCTATCTCATTTCTTCATATTGATGCTTGTGTTACAAACATGGTGACTCAATGCTTATCATGCAATCACCATTGTTTACTCCCGAAATGCATGGTAGTGCTCCTAATTGTAGCTTCACGGTCAATGGTCGAACTACAAAAGAGGATACTATTTAGCGATGGTATTTACCCTTGGTCATGTTTTGTTAAAGCATACGATATCCGATCGATCATAATGGAAAATTTTGAAAAACTTCAAGAGTCCGCGAAAGGACGTTGAACGAGCTTTTGGGGTTCTAAAGACCAAATTTGCTATCCTTGCACAACCGCACGCATGAAGAAGAAGCAAAGATTATAAACACGATGTATGCTTGTGTTATTTTACATAACATGATACTCAAAGACGACGGTCACGAGATATCACCGGTTTACATTAGGGATCCTCCAACCGTTCCTAATGCCGACCCTGATTTCAACAGGGAGTTACATGACGAACAGACACATTATACATTACGTTGTGATCTTACGGACCACATCGCAAGCCTAAATCTAGACATTAGTTTCGATGATGAGTAGTATTGTTGTTTTATTTAAATTTGATGTTCATTTTATGTAATTTTAGTTTTTTATTTAATGAAATAATTATTTTATTTAAAAAAATGCCAAATTTTGGGAAAAAAAAAACAATTTGGCAACCACCACCATCAAACTTACACCTTTTGGCATAGAATTTGGCAAGTGACATGTCACTTTACGATTAGCCCAATTATATGCCAATAAAAAATCGACAACCACCCCCATCACCTTAAAAGTATATGTAAACGTGGTTTCCAAAAGTACATTTACATGGTTTAAGTAAACACGCATTAATCTTCTTTGGTAGTCCATTTACATGGTTTCTAAAAATACATGAAGCATAAAAAAGCAAAATGCATCTTCCTAGTTTGTTGTATTCACTTTTTACCCTAACATGATGTGGATGCAACTTTGACATGACCAATTTACTATAAAATGATCATATTGTCTCTATATCATAAAATCGGCAAAATAAAAGAAATGACAACTATTATTCATTTCTTTTGTTTTTGTGTGACTGTAACTTTGGCCCATAAATCTTGATATTAATTGTTGTTTCTTTGAAATAAAATAAGCATCTAAAGAATAGATCAAATTATTATACACTTGCATAGTTGCATATATAGATGTAGATACATCATACATGCATCTACATAAAACAATTCATCTTCACCTAGATTTCAAATAGATATAGAAAAGCCTCGGTTAATTAGATCATGTGGTATTATGATCATTTGAAACTCTATTTCCTAATTATTTTCTCGGCCTAGCTCCTTGCTAGCATATACGAAGCTTATGAAGAGTAGGGAGGGGTAGTGCCCCTCCAAAAAATGTTTTCCTTGCTATATTTTAATGTTTGTTTTTACATAAAAAAATAATAATGAAAAGTTACATCCGTCCACCCAAATGAACCGTGAAGTCAGTCCTCCTTGCTAGCGCTTTTAATAAGATTCCGCCCAAGAAAAACGATATAAATACATACAGAATAGCAACAAGTAATTTTCTTGAAAAACTTTTTGTTGACTAGCATTTCCTAGCAAGTTTTTGATCATGCGAGATTCTCAATTAAACGAATAATCAACATATTCATGTACATTTTATTTTACCAAGTAATTGTCTAATTGACTTATTTTACTAGCTAGTAATGTTTAATGATGACTTAAAATGAACTCATGATGTGTTAAATCTAGTTTTAAATTTATAAACCCAACTTAATATAATAGACTAACATCTACGGCAAGGTACCGGCCAATCTTAGATAGTTTGGTAATACGGGTCATTCGCAAGGAGTAGTTAAACTTGATAGCTAACCTAATGAATTTCCTACAGCTTTTAAAGGGGTTTAAAATATGAGCGAATGGTACGCTTTTAGGTTAATCAAACTACGAAAGCAATAAAGGTAAATTAAACTAAACTATACTACGGTTGTGATCAAATTAAAAGAAAGTGTTAACCATATTAATTATACTATTTTATTAATCCATCTATAAGTGCAATGATCTTATGACTTACGCTGGTGGGTTCAAGAATGCGGATAACGTTTCATATCTATTGTAAACTAGATCGAGAGCTAGTCGTGTTTAGTTCTATGAATGCAACGTATATCCTCAAGCAATTTATCGAGCTATTCACCACATTCACGCAATAAGTGTTTTCCAACTAATCTATACGATTTATTTACGCTAACCTAGGACTAGTAGCGAAACCACTTTTCTGAAGTACTACATATTTTGAAGAGCAATTATGTTAACTTACTTGTTTTAGTCATTATCTGTCTAACCTAGGGAGTCTAAGTCTCTTAGTCCTAATGAAAGCGCATTTGTGAAGCCCGTTGCCACAAACACCTAACATTACGATATGAATTACTAAAAAAACCCTTTACATCTTATGTGAGATTCACTTACATCCTATGTAATTAACTATTTTTTAAAGTAATATATTCACCGGTTTAAAACCCTTTATAAAAAAAAGCTTTTTAATACAATTGCAAATCATGTTTTATTAACTACGTCATATAGATACATGATTTACGTACATAAAACACATATTTTCTCACATACTATAAAACATGATATTTGTTCACTCCATACATTTTAGGGTGTGTTTGGGGTTGCTTATTTGAAATAGATAATGCGTTTGAAAACAAGTAATCAAATAATCAGTTGTTATAAAACGTGGTTTTAAAACATAGTCTTAGATTTGATTATTTTGTTTGATATCGTAATAATCACATAATCAGTTTTTTTATTGTTTGGCAAAATCAGATTATTTCATAACTTAAATGTAAAATGACTAAGAGGACATTTGAATATATGGTTAAATTTTATAATTTTGAAAAAAACAATGATATTTATCTAACGTATGTAAAAATGTATATTTATAACTATTAGTTAAATACTTTTTTCTTAAAACAATTTATAATTTATTTCTATTTCTATATAAGACCCATTAGCATCCACACACCATCATCCCCTAAATTCATCAGTATACAAATACAATACATATTTATTAAACATCACCGAGTGAACCACTGAATCTACTATCGTCGCATCGCTGGAGTGAAGAAATCCAATAACTTTGTACATTGAACAAATAGCAGTTGTAAAGCATCGTTTGCAAATTCACGTTTTGGCATTCTCAAACGCAGAAAAGTTATTTTCAAATTCTATTTGCCAAACACTACAAAACAGATTACTGCGTTTTTGAAACACAGTCCATCATCTTTTCAATCATGGAGCGCAGAACTCTAAACCTTACAATCATCTCCACAGGGGGTCTTACATCCCTCAGCAAATACCACGTTTATGTTGTCGTGGGTGGAACCGGTGGCAAGAAGCTCCAAACCCCAGTTCTCAGAAACACATGCTCATCAGAACTCACATTGAATATTCCCATTAAACTCACTTTTAATGAGGCCGCGGGCTTAGAAGACCGCCTAGATCTTGTAATCAAGATTAAGGCGGTCAAATGGATGTTTTTCAGTAAAACATTGGGTAAAGTACGTGTGCCTATAAAAGACCTAATGGGAGGTATTATAGAAGAAGGGAAAGAGAGTCAGTTAGTTAGTTATCCAATTGTTAATGGCAAGGGGGAACCGGGAGCTTCTCTCACTTTTTCGTACAAGTTTGGGAAGAAATTTCTACGTACAAGTTAAGAAGTCGAAATTTCTTGTTCTTAGGTGAGCATGGTGGTGGGGGTGATGGCTGTTCTTAGGTTGGCGGTTGTGGTGCAAATAATCATGTCAAAAATAGTATGTTTTGGTTGTTAATTATGTTTATAATAAATGTTTGATAAGTTTTTGAAATTGTTATATCAACCCTTTTTAGTTAATGGCTGAGACCAAGATATTAATATACACTTGATCTTTGTCTAATTTGTTTGATAGTTTGATATCCTTTGTATGATATACAATAAACTACATTAAAAATGTAGGTATATGTCTGTACAATTAAACGTACAAAAAGCGTATAATAAGCTTGAAGCCATATGTCACAAGTTATTACTTTTTCCTTTTTTCCTTTTCTAAACGATATTTCATTGAAAGATCTAGTAAGAAGTTGGAGAAAGAAAATGATTACTAACATGTCAATGTTATTAATTTTTAGAAAGCCATATATGTCACAAACTCTTTTGGATGGCGAAATAGGTATATAAAAATGCTACTATCAAAGCGCTAGAAGCTAAAGAGTACAAAAACCAAAATAGAAATAAATAAAAACTACATTTTTCTAGAAACTACCCGAAAAATATACGAAAAATATGCACCTAAACTATAATATAGATGGTCAATGAATCATTAAGAGCACACGATACTTGGCCATGCGCCAATCCAACGTTTACTCACGCCATGGCACCCTTTGTGCACCGTGCCATGGCTTGAGCCAATGCTTGTGAAACCCGAAGCCGCCGCCACCACCACAACTACAAGAAACCCGTGAAGAAAAACACTAAAAAAGAAAAAGATCCATAAACGTACCACAATCGATATACCCGACTCAACCGATGAACTGACATGACCTCATAGTCGTTGGATGCCGCCGGAGGAAGCTTTATTAACTGAGTGTTATGTTGGCGTTTCTGAGGATAACAAACTCGAAAATGATCAAAAGGACGAATCATTTTGGTACAAGGTTCATTTCAAGTTCAAAAACTTTCCACCATAAATGCACCAAGGATATGTTGACGAGGAAGTGGGGGTGTTGAACGGCCCGACCTCGTTGATTTGGTTGATCTCACCGACATGCCAAACAATTCGGCGATGATGAGAGACCACGCCCCCGTGAAGCGACGTTCCTCTAAAAACCAAACCGAAACCACGTTGAGCACAAGGAAGTAACCGGTCGAATTTGGGGATGTTATACAAATGAGTTTCGACTCAAACGGGAAGCCGCTCAATCGTGTACGAGGTGGTGAAGGAGAATGACCGGATAATAATAAAATTGAAAGAAATAAAATTTTCGCGACTAGCACTAATATTTTTCGGATGACGATGCCTACTTCATCAACATCCAAAAAGAAGAAATAAAGAAAAAATATGGATTGATTAGCAATTAGTTGTCTTCGTAATTTAAAAAAAATCGAATTGTAATTTGTATTTTTATTTAATGAATGAAAAACTGAGTTTGTTTAAAAAAATAGAAAATAAAATGAAATGGTAGGTCCCTAAAAGTGAAATGGCTTGATTGATGAGCGATGGGATAATTTGGTGTGTGAATGTGGAAAGTGAAATACTCGGTGACGAAATGGCTCAAGCCATGACACCTAAAACTCTAACGACCCAAAATCGCACATTGGAGGATTAATGTGCGATAACTTTATAAAACTATGTTAATTTACGACATCGGTGACATAACACAAGTCATTTCGCTTTATACTTATGTCTAACAAGGATCTTCCACTTCCAGTTGTTGTGTAGCCATCCAATACACATAACTCGTAAGTTTGAAACAAAATTTCATTTACATGTAACTTTAATCAGTGGCGAGCCATGATAACAACTCGAAGGGGGTAGCGAGCAATAAAAATGACTCAATAAAGGTTAAAAAGATTATAGTAAAATTCAAAATGGGTCGGGCCGGTCTGCTTAATTATACAAAACATAATACAATACTTGGTTTATGCTACTAACATTAACTAAAAGATGCGATATGATGTATCCAAAACGAGACCAAATTGATAATGCAATTTTGTTAAGTTACATGCAGTCTATTATCACTTATTAGATACAAACACGTGACTAAATATAAACGTAAGTCAAGCTGAAAATTGTTACTTGTAGTATCAAATTAATAAGATCTTTATAACTTTCTTATACAAATTAGACATTTATAAACTTGTAGAAATTGTTAACATGTATCTTTTTTGAAGGATAGAACTTTAACTTAAAATTTATAACTTAATTTTTAACTAAAACAGAGCACCAATTTATAACGCGGGGCTATCACACAAAATCGCTGCACACAAAATTAAAGAGTAAACTCATTCAAAACTACAATTCTAAACTAAAAATAAAGCATTTATTATATCAAAAGTAAATAACAATTTAAAAGAAAATATAAATTAAATAGATAATATATTTAATGTAATCCTCTTCCTAATTTTTTTATTTTTATTTTTTACTTGAACCTTCTATAGTAGTCTCCTCCGCTAACTTCATTAAGTAAAAGAATTTGAAGATCCAATTTAATATATTTTCTCTCCTGTAAGGGGCACTTTACTTTATGTGATGAGGGCACCATCCATTTTCCAACTAATTCAACAATCTTCTCTACTAATTTAGCTATTCCGGCGAAGTTTTATCAGAGACCTTTGCCCCCACTCCCTACAAGGTGGTTCCGCCCTTGACTTCAATAAAACACACTCAAAACAAATCGCTAATACCATTAAGTGATAAGTGATAATAGTAAAAAAGAAAAAAGTATAAATTTCTAGAAATTTGGTAATCTAAAATTATGTTTTGAAAAAGTAATTATATCATGTTTAAGAGTTTGTAGGTCATTAAAGAGTCTAATTAATATACCACCAAAATTATAAATAAGTATTGTCTATTCAACATTTAACATGTAAATAAAAATATTTTTCTTTTTTTTAGAAAACTCAAACTATTAGGCTAAGTGTGACAATGATCAACATCAACACCGCTAACTTGGCATTACTTCAACTTTTCACTTCACCACGAACTTCAACACAAAACGGTTATATAAGATCACTAACTTTACGACCTAAACATACCTCACATATACACAAATATACCCCTAAAAGCCAACATCATAACTCAAACACACAACCAACATCACAAGTCGGTCGTACCCAATTAAGATCACTTTTCTAATTCACTTTTCGGAAGCATCGTCTATGGGTTGTGTTGTAAAGTAGCACGCGTCTTGGGGGGAGAGGAGGCGTTCTCTTTACTCTAGTACTATTTTCTTGTGAGAAGACCATCTTAGATACTTTTGTCTAGACAAATATTGTATGAGTTTCAAAAGAGTATGATACTCTTGTTTATGAAGAAATCAATTCCAAATTTATTTGAAAAACAATTAGTTTCCTTGTAAATCAATCCATCTTTAAAAAAAAGTTGACACTGCAAGGTTAAATCTTATTCTGCTATACCCTTATTCTTTCTCTTCTTTTGTAGTTCTTTGGTAAAAGAAACTCAAAAAACACAATCTTTTCTTACTTTACTCAAGTACTTTCCTCTTGAACACAATGTTAGTCACCATAACAAACGTATTCTTTGTCTGTTACAACATTATATACTTCAATCTCATCCCTTAGCACTTCATAATAGTCAATATTTTGCATTTGAGTAAAGCTGCCTGCTTAATGATTTAAAGTTGTTTTCTTACTGCTAGATGAGTAATAAGAGCATCTACTATGATAAACCTTTACAAAGGTTTATAATTATGCCACATCACAAATACATATAAACCTATTTCCATTATAGATAAACTTGTTAAAGCTTTATAAATATATAACATAACTTAATGCATTAAATTGTGAAAAGATCTAAGATATTGGACCTCTTCATGCCATGTAATTATGAAATTGATGTCCACTATGGTTAACAATATTATGAACCTCTTTATTTTTTTATAAACCTTTTTATATACCACTATAGTGGATGCCCTAAGCATAGGAAAATGATCATTAATTGGATTGAGTGGTTTAAAAATCATTGTAAGTTAACGCTACTCCAATCACTCTAATCGTTATTATTCTTGCCTTAATTAGCTCTGTTTTCAACCTAAGGAAGAAAGAAAACATATATTTGCATCAATTTTCCTAAATGTTATATACTAAATTAATACTTAATTGTTCTACATCAAAATTTAATTCTCCGTTATTAACCACTACGAGTAGATAATCATCGTAGGTGTATATATTTATACACTTTAGCATGCAGATCGATAGCTGTCATTTTATGAAATGGTCGTAGAAAATGACACCTAAATATATATAAAATCATGTTAAGCTTAAATTAAAAGCTATGAGCAAAAAAATACTGTATTATGTTTTCATACTTTTAACTAAACATGTAAAGAAACTACCCTGGAAATTAAAAAGCGGTTGATTATACAAAAAAATTTCACCAAAATTTAAAAATATATGTTATAAAAATCATTAACAAGGACTACCAATAAAAATCATGTAAACGCGTTTGTATAAACACGCAATAATCTTCTTTGATAGTCCATATACATGGTTTCTAAAAGTAGATGAAGGAGATTATTGCGTCATTAACAAACATTTTTATGCTTCTTTATTTACATGGTTTCTAGAAGTACATGTAAATATGGTCCCATGACATTAAGAGAGTGACATGCTAAGGGATGATGGTAAATTTACACCAAAATAGATAAAATAAATTTCCACTACATTTTGCATTATTTGTAACAAAAAAAGAAAAATAACAAACATAACAATTATTGTTCTTTTTTTTATAGTAAATATCATGTTCATTGTTTATTTTTCTTGTATACCTTTATACGCATTCAGATTAAGTTTAGACACGCATGACACCAGAAATTCGTTCAGTTTAATTAGTTTAGTTTTCAAATAGTTTTGCAAGACTGATTATTTGTTGAAACTAGAATTAAAGGTATCAACAAAAAGTACTTAGCTTCAAAAACTCTTCTTCTCTTAAATTGAAGAATTCAAGAGTAGTTACTAATACTACATTCGGGATTCAAGGTTATAAGCTATGGTTAATACAATTGAATTTGAAGACGTACGTGTGCCATTTTATTAAATCTGTGGCAATAGTTATGAACTTTCTAAAACACTGTATACGGCAAATAAAACAACAACATACTCACCCCCGCCGGTGCGGGGTATGTGGGAGGTAGACAGATCCAACCCCTATCGCAGGATAAAACCGAGGGTAAGGAGACTGCTTCTAGTAAACCTCCGGCATGGTGTCCGTTGAGAGTGCTCATAAAAAAGTGTATGCGTGAAAGTGAGCAATAACAAGGATAAGTAGACAAAAGACAAAAACATAAAAACAAGCATACAAGCATATAGGTAGAAAACCATAAAAAAAAAACATAAAAAAGCAAACGCAACAAAAACCCAAAGAAAAAAAGAAAGGAAAAAAACAAGTGGACAAGCATACATAGCAGATAGGCAGAAAAACCATGAAAAAAACGTAAATAAACAAACGCCACAAGAAACACAAAAAGAAGAAAAGATAAATTCCTAAAGAGACAAGGGGACACGAGCAAAGCAAACAAGAACAAAAGCACCAAGAAAAATGCAGGCAAAGAAAAGGGGGTGAAAGGCAAACTAGACCAAGGCCTAAGAAAGCAACAAAGATCAAAGCAGGGCAACACAATGGAGCTTAAAGTAACGCAAAGCTAAAGAAACAAGAGGGGCCACTAAACGCCTAAAATCCTAAAGGAAACAAGCTAAGGAGTTCTATAACTAAAACGTAAAGGGAAAGGCTACTAAGAGACACCTATAGACCCTAAACGTAAAAACAAACTCACACCCTCGAACAACCTAGCCCAAAACTACCCGCACATTCTAATCCTATCTCTCCATGCATTCCTATCTAAGGTCGTGTCCTCGAAAGAGAAGCTCCTTCATGTCTTACTTAAGTGTATTGTCCCACCTGAGTTTAGGTTTACCCCTCCTTCTCAAACTATTGACTATTAGCGCTTTGACTCTCC
This sequence comes from Chrysanthemum lavandulifolium, assembly GCA_022545495.1. NCBI lineage: Eukaryota > Viridiplantae > Streptophyta > Magnoliopsida > Asterales > Asteraceae > Chrysanthemum > Chrysanthemum lavandulifolium. The sequence goes on along the minus strand of CM040238.1, from coordinate 35,256,290 downwards.
TTACAGGCGTTGATGGTGGCCTCTTTATGACATGACCAAACCATTTCAACTTTCCTTCTCTCGTCTTCAAGGTAATAGATTCGACTTCAAGAACTGATATGAAAACTCCATTCAAAATCATGTTAGACATGGTTTTACCACAAGTCCACCTTAGCATTCTCAGTTAGGCCACTTCTAACCTGTTTGTTGAACTTTCTTGATAGGCCAACACTCTGACCCGTATAGCATAGCAAGTCTAATTTCCACCCTATAAAATTTTCCATTTAGCTTAAAGCGGACTTTTGTATCGTAGAGTACTCCTGACACCGCCCTCCATTTCGCCAAGCCTCTTCTAATACGGTAGGTTACGTCGTCGTCTATCCTCCCAGATTTGTGTATCAACGAACTTAAATATCTAAAAGACTCCTTTGGTTGAAGGATCTTGTCGCCGATACGAACTTTCGTTTCTTCGTTGTGACCAATCTCGATCCTACCGAAATCACATCTCATGTATTCACTATTGTCTCTACTTAGCCGAAGGCCATTGTCTTTTAAGGCATCCATTGAGTGCTTAAGTCTGTTGTTTAACCTTTCTGTCGATTTTGTCACCAACACAATACTATCTACGAATATCAAGCTCCAAGGGGTGCATTATTGAATTCCTCATGATATCTCATCAAGAATCAAGGCGAATAGGTAAAGGCTAATAGCAGATCCCTGGTGAAGTCCTACTTTCATAGGGAAAATCTCTGTGATTCCCACTGTAGACCGTACACGGGTATTCGCTCCCTCGTACATATCCTTAATAATTCTTAAGTATACGCTTAGGTTCCTTTAACTATCAGAGCTCTCTAAATCAACTTACGTGGAACACTAGCACAAGCCCTTTCTAGGTCTAGGAAAGTCATATGCAATTCTCTTTGTATTTCTAGATACTTTTCCTTGAGACTTCTAAGGAGGTGAATAACCTCGATCGAGGACCTTTCGGGCATAAAACCAAACTGGTTCTCTGACAGAATCGTCTCCCATCTCAGCCTTCTCTTGATAACTCTCTCCAAGAGCTTCATAGTGTGACCAAGAAGCTTAATACCCCTATAGTTGCTACACACTTGTGCTTCGCTCTTGTTCTTGTAGATGGGGATGAATTCATCGAGTCTCCATTCTTCTGGCATCTTAGCGCTTGAGAATATCTTGTTGAAGAGGGAAGGCAACCATCTTAACCCTTCATCTCCTAAGCACCTCCAAGCTTCTATGGGTATTTGGTCTGGGCCTACTTCATTATTTCTTCCCATATTCTGTAATGCAACTTTCACTTCCCTTTGGCTAATCCTTGACTAATAGCACTTAGGAAGCAAATCTTGGCTAGGGATCTCTGCCTCCCTGCTTTCTTCAGTACTCCTCTCATTGAAAATAGAGGAGAAATATTCTCTCAATCTTTTCCTAATATCTTATTCATTGACAATGCTTCATCCTGCTTCATCTCTAATGTATTTTAAGTTTTCTAAATCCATTCTTCTTCTTTCTCGGGCTTTAACAATCCTAAAGATATCGTTTTCCCCTTCTTTGGAGTACAAATTTTTATACGAATCTTCGTACGATTTGTCTTTCTCCTTGGCTATTGCCTTTTTCTCTTCTCTTTTAGCTACTTTACACTTATGGGGTTTGTGTTTTGTCGTTTATTACCCTTAATAAATCATTATACTTCGGGTAATTACCGTTTAACACCTCAATGAAAATACTACGATATTTTCATTTCCTTGTTACTCTCATTTCATTTCGTAACTCGTTTTTTATTTTTGCTTGCTTGTTCTGTTTAGTGTGCACCGGTGTGACCCTTCGGCATTTCTGTGAAGGCAAGTGTAGAAGCTGTTGTATTATTTGCACATAATCCTTTCAATATCCTAAACATTTTTATTAATTATGTTTATACGGAAGTAACTATATATAAAAATATGGGATTTAACAGCTTCACTGTTTTGGTTTATTTTAGTAACTGACCATATCGTATTATAATGATCTTTTTAATAATGAAACAAGGGTTTTTGGATTCGGCAGGGAGAGGGGTGAAGCTTAAAAGTAGTAACAAATGTTTGTTCTGCTTATACCAAGAGGAATGATGGTGAGGGAAAATCAACATCTGCCAATGTGAAATCTGGTTGGACTTTAAACAAGCATGTCAAATGTTGATCATAGATTTTACCCAAAAATAATGCTAATCATAGTGGTGTTGGATTGGGACCGTTCCCGGGCTTATCAAAGGTATTTGGTAGTCCAAACGATACTTCTCTTGCTCCAAAGATTCGAGATATTGAAAGTCAAACGCTTGAAGGGAAGCTCGTGTTATTGGGAGATGATGGGTAAATGTTAAAACCTAGTAAACCAACTCGAATGGAAACATCAACCTCGCCTCATGAAGAAGTTGTTGGTTTAGAACAAGTACAGAGCAGTAGCAATGAGGTGTTTGATATTGAAAAGGAGCCCACAAATCTCGTGGACAAGGACAATAATGAGGCTGATAATATTGTGGTAAAAGTTGAGGTTGAGCAAGAGAGAAAGGAGACGCAGAATCAAGTTGTTCCTATATCACTCTTGAGGTTGGTCAATCCTGAATCAACAAAACGAGTGGCAAACTTTCGTACATTAGACATGGGGTACTAAAACATGTGATAGTGTTGAAGTCTTAATTCCTTTATCTTCGATAGGCCGATGCTAGGTATGAAACTCATTATATGGTTATTTTCTTGGCAAAATAATTTCATTTCTTGTCGTGGAACATTATGTGATAAACGTATGGAAGAAGTTTGATATAGTCAAAGCAATGATGAATTCGAAAGGTTTCTTCTTTTTTCAAATTCGCATCAGTAGCTGGTAGGGATGGGGTATTGGAAAATGGTCCATAGCGGATTCGTAATGCTCCAATTATCCTTAAGAAGTGGTCTCCTAATGAATGCTTATTAAAAGAAGAGCTTAAATATGTCCTGGTTTGAGTTAAATTGCATAATATTCCGGTTATTGCATTTACAGAGGATGTCTTGAGTGCCATAGCCACTAGATAGGGTACACCAATCATGTTTAATCCTTATACGAGCACAATGTGTATAGACTATTGGGTTTGTTTGGATTTTGCGCGTGCATTGGTTGAGATAAAGGTTGATCGTCCTTTTAAAGATATTATGGTAACTATTATTCCTTATGTGGAGGGTTCGGGTTCTTATTTTCATACAATTAAGGTGGGATATGAGTGAAAACCGCCAAGATGTAATAGTTGTTCGATTTTCGGTCACGATGATAGTCAATTTCCTAAACATGTGGTCTCTGAATCTAGTGCGAACTTAGGAGCGGGTTTGAGGAAGCAAAATGCTCCAAGTCCTATGAAGAATGTTGTTGCTCAAAATGATGTGTTCCAAGTTGTACAAAACCGTCAACCGAAAGGTAAGCAACGTGATAAGTCAATGGGTTTTAAACCTAAAAGTACTATCGTGTATCGTCTTATGTCTATTTCTAGTGGGTCTCGGACTTCAAAGAATCAAGGAAGTGGGGGGAAAGAATGGGGGCACGACTTCGAAAAACGATACCACTAATATGGCCTTGAGCTCTAGCACTAAGGGACTTGGGAATTTGGATGACATAAATCTGGTTACTTTTAGGAATTCGTTTGAAGCATTAAAGAAAAAATGATAAGATATTCGAGAATGTAGGTATTTCAATTGCTGGAAATGTTGGTAATACCACTGAGGATGCGACAAAGGGCGTGAAAGAGAGTGATAGTTATGTTGAGGATATTTATGATGAAACCGCTCATTTCATGGCTAGTGGAGGTACAAATGATCAAAGTTTATTTGAGGATGAAGATTATGAAATACACCCACTACAAGAAAACAGCTTCTTAGTGACATGTTCAGTGACGCGGTTAGCGTCGCATTGACCACAGCGACACGTTAAGTGACATAGTAAAAGGAGTCGCTGTAAATGAGTCGCAGAATTTTGTGACATCAAAGATATGTCGCTATATGTAGAGACACATGTATCGACTTTTTTTCACTTGTCACTATAATAACTAGCGACATCTCTTCATGTGTCCTTAATTGGGTCGTTATTTTTAGGGACACTTGTAGCGACTTCTCTTCACGTGACGCTAGATTTACTAGTGACGTCTATTTGAATGTCCTTAGCTAGGTCGCTATTTGTGTCACATGTCGCAATTTGGGTCGTTACCCGGGTCATTATGGATTCGTTGCCTGGGTCGCTGTCAATATCGCTACCCATGTTGCTATAATTAGAAACATCACATCGCTATTTGGGTCGCTAGTTTTAGCAACATCACATCGCTATTTGGGTCGCTAATTTAAGCTTATGCTAACCTGTTACGGTACACTTATGCTCCCCTGCTATTGTTATCACATTTGTTATTTAGTGGTCTCTCAAAACCAAACAATATGCTACTATTATATAACAAGAGCATTCGAGAATACAGAATATGATTTACCATATCACATAAAACATCAACATTTGAACTAGTTATCATCTAGAAGTATGAAATGTTATCTAAAGTATACCAAACGCTTAAACATCAAGCATATAAACTAGTTATCATATTAAGTAGAAGAGAGTTTTAAATGTCTACCAAACATTTATCACGGACATTTTCGAAGGGCTGCTAGAAGTTGGCAATTAGACTTTGCAATTTCTTGAGCAACAATTTTTCCCACATCTTGAGCAAGCGCCTTTGACACTTCCCGAGCAATAAATTTTTCACATTTTTCTCGTTTGATGTCCGAGATTCGAAGCTCTTCTATTTTCTCTTCTTTGATGTCCGAGATTCAATATCGTCGCTCTACCATTTCTTGAACTCGAGCTCTTCATTATATAGTCCTCTTCATCATTCTCACACATAACCAAACCCAACTTAGTCTAAATGCAACTTCACAAAACCATTATATCGAATAGCTACCCAATAAATGCAACTTCACAAAACCAGGAATAGCTACCCAATAAGTTACAGAAAATGTGCAGATTCATTTAACAAAAAATAAAAAACAAACAAATGTGCAGATGCGCCCGCGCTTGCTCGCGCACACACACACACTTCTTCTACAACTTAGTGCAAAGAATAGGTATCGGGCGAGAAAAAGTTAACAGTTGGTGATAAAAACTTACCCATGTTTCCCTAGCTTCATCATTAACAAAAGTTTTGTTCTTCCTCTTATGGGTTCTCTCAAAGAGTTGAGTAGCACTCGGGTCACGTTTCAGTTCCTTTTTCTTTTTCTGTACAAGATTAAACAATTTTTATATATAAGCCCATCACCAATATAACTAAGTAGCAGATTAAGCAATTGAGTTTTATACCAGTCGCATTGTGTGCTCAACGTTCGAGACCGAACCACCGGTATACAATCTTTTATTAGCTTGGCGAGCAACTGCCCCTCTCTTAGATTTTGCAATAAATTCAGGAAATTTCCACTTTTTAGAGAGTGTTTGCCAATGACTGTTATGCATAAACTCCGGTTTCTATGTTTCTTTCATCCCTGCCTTAGACATAAAGTTCCGCAAGCTCTTTGCTCCAACTATTTTGAACACACGCCGAACAACATCTTCATGCCTTGGGTCCCACTTGTGTTTAGCCTGTTAAAAACGAAAACAAAGCTGTAATCACGACACATAAGAACCCATGTGCAATGTATCTATCAACTATCATACGCTTCATTCCTTGTATTAGGTTATGTTATCCAAACAGGTTAATCGTGGCAAATTAACTCAAATCAAAGCATATTACTCGCACTGTAAGCAATCTAACGGGGTGTTTGTCTTAGCTTGTATGTTGGCTATATAAGCTCATGTGAGATAAACAAACCAGCAAACACGGTTTTATTGGCTTTGTGAGTTATGAGATTATCAACTTGAGCTTATAACTTTAAGTTCATAAGCTCAAGTTAACAAGCCCATAAGCCATAAAAATGCGCTTAGTGATTTTTCAATTTGTACACAAGCTTGTAAGCCGAGTCTACAAGCTAAAATAAACACCTACTTAAGCCGCTGCTTATAAGCCAGCTTATTTCACCACTAGATAAACAAATGAGCATGCCTTAAATATTGCAATAAGTCGTTTAATTAACCAAAAATCGACACACATTAATAACGTCAAATTTAACAATCACTTAACCAAAATACATTACTCAACTTTAAGTAACACAAGGTTTCTCAAAAACTGGCCAATATTTAACGGATAAAAAATAATATATCATAATTTTAGTAATGCCAAACGAAAATATTTTCAACATGTGGTTGTGAAGTGAGAAACCTGAGGGAGAAGCAACATATAATCCTTTAGCGACTCCAGGATACTTCAATGTGCCAATTGGCTGATCAATGACAACCTGCAACATGTTTATGTAATTATGTTGTAATAATAGGATTCAAGAGAAATGGTAAACATGAACGTTTAAGATTAAAAAAATGTTAAAACAGAAAAAGAACTAAACGAAACAGATATGCCATAAAAGCTTCACCTCATCCTCATTTATAATTCCAGATGCTAGTGCCCTGTATATCTTTGACATTTTTCCGACCTTGTTGACTTCATTGTCAACTTTTCTGCACACAAAGAGATTTCTTATTAGCAAGACTCCGATATGACTAAAGTCACCAAACACACAAATTTGTGTGTGTTCTTAGAAAATGAATATTTTTCTTCCAGTAACTCGTTAGCCATCGGCGATGTTTTGTCGACAAAAGTGCCGTAAGCCGTGTTTTGCAAGCTTTGTCTTTGCACGAGTAAAATTCACGAGAAGTACGAAAACAAATAGAAATGAGCATATGTTATCTAGATTCAATTATTGTTTACGATAGTCAAAATGGCTACAACAAAAGTTACCCGATGTGCCTCTTCCAAGCCGATGAACAGGACATAATTCACGATTTTTATACGCCATTGAAGTCGTGTCGAGACTGATTCGTTCTTTGAAATAGTCCTCCAGGCAAAACTTGCAAACCAGATGGTTTATTTAAAGCAATCTGAACATAATACAAAAAGAAACATATAAACCGATAACACTAAATAACATTAATTACAATATTAGCTATACCAAAATGCTGAGTATTGAACTATTACCAAATGATCATCTTCAAATAAAACCTCGAGCATGTGCGGTGCATATGGTTCTTTCCACGGAAGTCTGTGATATACTAGCTCTGAACCAGTCCTAAGAAATGCAATTAGTGTCAAATGCTAATGTGCCATTTCGATTGTATAAAATGAAACAATATATCCATCAATGGTTAGGAATTAGGATAACCTTAGAACGATTGTCGGATCGGTTACAACTTTACCATCGATTGTTATCTCGCAAGCCACAAAAACCGCTACTCCAAGGAACACTCTATCTTTGGTACTCGATCACGAGTCGATTTAAGCAGAACTTTCTAGATACCAACGACCATTTTGCAACAATCGATGCACCAAGAGGATTTATGGTAGCTAGGCGAGATCTGATCAAGTATCTAAATATATGGCAACTGTTAACATACTTTTATATTCATATTCAAAATGAGATTGCTTCGTAAGTCGTTAACGGTCATAGAGGAAAAATATGAGTTTTATTGCCCAAAGATCTATCAAATTCACCTATATGAGATATTTAACGAGCGTTTCATGAGGAATTTTTGATGTATATTATTGTTACGAGATCGAAGAGTGTGCATGCAGACGAAATCAGGACTAGCAAGATGAGAACACCAATATTTTGAGAGAGTTCTAAATCTGAATACGGATTTGTGTGGTAGTCTTTCAAATATATTAGCCATTAAATCTTCGCATACATAACTAGACGTATTACTGTTGATACTAAGGTAGAAATTTTAGTTAAAGAACAACGATTAAGAGATAACTAACCAAAAGAAAAGAAAGATCAGATGACCAAATTTATTGCTAGTAAGTTGATTTCTAGGAATGTTATACTAACTACTATAACACCTAGAACACAAACTCTATCAAAATCTCTCGTCGTAAAGTATATACTAACCCAAAATGCTTCCATAATTTACGAATAATATGTGAATGAGGATACCAAGATACTGGTGCAAAAACGAAGCACTGCTTCCAAGTGTGCAGGAGGTTGTATGTAGGGTGACATACAACTCGTTTGATTCGTTTCACTTTTAGATTAGACATTAGTTATCTTTTTATTGTTATTATTATCTAAACAAATCGCACGCACAGACTATCTAACTACCTATCCTTCATCAATTGTATGTCCAAAATCGTACGCTTGAGACTATCTAACTACCTAACAAATCGCACAAGCAAACTATCTAAACAACTCCTTATGTCCAAAATAATCGCATGCAAACTAAATTCACACCGATAACGGTCCGATACATCATCTCAATATACAATACACACAGTAAATACAAAACACACACAACTACATTCATCTCAAATACAAACTAAACAATCAATCTACAAAATGTATGGTTAAACGATCAAAAATGATGAAGTATGTATACCTGAGATAATAAAAATGGTAAAGTAATAACAAATCCCGACGCCGGAGATGATGAAGTATGTATACTGATAATGGTGGAGATGATGGCGGAGTAACTGTGATGGCGGAGATCAATCGGAGTAACTGTGGGTTTACATGGTTTGTATTTGGGAAATTGAAGGAAATGGTGGGAATTAGGGATTGGAATGGGTTTTTTATACCCGAGACTATATGAGATCTAAACTGGAGCGGGGTTTTTTTCTTTTTTTTTTTTTTTTTTTTTTCTAAAAAGTTTATTTTAATTTATGTTTAAGTGGTAACAAATTTGTATTTTGTTCAAAAAATATAAAAGGTTTACTATTTATGGTCTTTATGGTTTATTTGAAATAAAAAGTTTAATTTAATTTATAAGATATTTTTAATTTATATTATACTTGCGCTATAACTGGGGACGGAGCAAGAGGGTGCCCGAGACCCTTATGGATTTTTTTGATGTAGTGTTAATTTAAAAAAAAAAACGTAATTTTTTTAAGGATATTTTAAATGCATCTGGTCCATCGAAATGTGTTTTTATATTACAGTTTCAAAACATTTGTACATCCGGCCATATTTGGTCCTGATGCCCGAGACCCCTAATTCGCTAAAAGACATCTTTTTAAAAATATACTTATTATGTAACAGCATGTCGTAATTAGTGATGTTGATAGCGACTTGCCTTAGGAAGTCACAAATTAGAGACAAAGTTATTGACATGTTGCAAAAAGTCTTTATTTTGCGTCACTAGTAGCGATCGGTTTTTAGAATGTCATAAGCTAGCGGCACGTTTAGCGACTTCTTTAAAGGTGTCACGAAATTAGAGACATAGTTAACAACATGTTAGTCGCAATTGTTGCGACACTATTGGCGATGTACTTTTCATATGTCACAAACTAGTGGCACGTTTAGCGACTTCTTCAAAGGCGTCACGAAATTAGAGACATATTTAACAACATGTTGCAAGAAGTCACAATTGTTGCGACACTAGTGGCGATGTTCTTCTTATATGTCACAAACTAGCGACACGTTCAACGACTTGATTGATGACATCGTATTTTTTGCGACTTTTTAGTTGACTTAGAAGACGTGTAAGTCACTAAACATGTCACTACTTGGGTCGCAAATTTGCGACATAACTTCTTGAGTCGCTAAACATGTCACCAAATGGCTTATTTCTTGTAGTGACCGGTCTATATATTTTCAACATATTTAGACCGGTTTTTATCATTTGCTCCCGTCTTAATGAGTACCAGCGGGTAAAAAGTCTTTTAAAGACCTATGAATTTTTGAGAGGGTCTAAAAAAGGAGGTCTAAAAGCCCTTATTTGTAGTAGTGTAACAGTGTGACGCGTTAGATATTAATCATAGAGATCAATTTAGATGATAGTTTATATTTGGTATCTTTATGAGTCAAATGTAATCTAGTGATTAGTAGTTTTTTTCTTTGATAAGAGTAATTATATCTTGTTATGTAAGCTTTACTGCCTATATAACGGACTGAAATATAAGATTTACCTACATCCTATGTACTTAACTGTTTTTTATAGTAATATAATCACCGGGTTAAAACCCTTTTACCTAAAAAAAAGAAAGAGCTTTTTAATATAATCGCAAATCTTATTTCATTATCTACGTAGTATAAATACACGATTTACGTACATAAAACACATATTTTCTCACATACTATATTTCTTTTCTATCATGGAGCGCAGGACTCTAGATCTTATAATCATCTCCGTAGAGGGTCTTAAATCCCTCGGCAAATACAACGTTTATGTGTGTGGAAACGGTGGCAAGAAGCTCCAAAATACCCTGGTTCTCAGAAACACAGGCTCATCAGAATTCTCATGGACTTTTCCCGTTCAGTTCACTATTGTTGAGGCCGCGGGCCTAGAAGACCGCCTTAATCTTGTATTCAGGATTAAGGGGGCCAAATGGATGTTTTTCAGTAAAACTTTGGGTAAAGTACGTGTGCCGATAAAAGACCTAATGGAAGGTATCACTGAAGAAGGGAAAGAGAGTCACTTAGTTAGTTATCCAATTGTTAATGGGAACACGGAACCTGGAGCTTCTCTCACTTTTTTGTACGATTTTGGGAAGAAATTTCTACGTACAAGTTCCGAACTCGAAATTTCTTGCTTGCGTGGCCCACGATTCTGCTGAGCATGTTGGTGGGGGTGGTGCGGCTGTTGTGGTGGTGGTGGTGGAGGCTGTTCTTAGGTTGGCGGTTGTGGTGCAAATAATCATGTCAAAAATAGTATGTTTTGGCTGTTAATTATGTCTATAATTAATGTTTGATAAGGTTATGAAATTGTTATGATCCTTTTCTAATTAATGGCTGAGACCAATGTATGTGTATGTCTAAGTTCTTAAGTTTAATAAATATCATTATACACTTGTTCTTTGTCTAATTTGTTTAATATACTTTGTATGATATACAATAAACTACGTTAAAGATGTAGTTATGCATATGTCTGTAAAATTAGACGTACAAGAAGCGAATAATAAGCTTGAACTCTTGAAGCCATATGTCACACAAGTTATTTCTTTTTCCTTTTTTCTTTTTTAAAACGATATTTCACTGAAAAGATCTAGCAAGATGTTGAAGAAAGAAAATGATTACTAACATGTCAATGCTATTATTTTTTTAGAACTTCATACTGTTGTTTCCTATTCACTGTAGTATAAAAACAGTTTAAGTAAAGTAAACAAAACTAATAGTGAATCAATGACTAAAAGATATAAATAAAACACAAGAGTAATTTTCAACATCATATTCTTATTAGAAATGAATCAAAAGAATCGCTACCCTAGTACTTATGAACAAGATTAGGGATTGAAATGACAAAGTGTTTGCAACTCCTCTAAGCTCAAAGCTAAGTCCGAGCACAACTACAAGTACCGACCGAGCTATCTCGTGGATTAAGTTGATTGGAGGAGTGAAAGATGGCTTCATGCATGTATGTGTGTTTTACAATTCACAAGCTTAACCTTTCACTCCATCTCTTATGCTATTTATACATGTATGAGTTTTAACTCTTTCCCAAGTGACAACCGACATTTTGCGTAAGACAAAAATCGATGTATTTTGTCTCTGCATAAAGGCTATATTAGGTAAATGGACCAAGTCACTTTCTTCATGTCGATCGATGTCGAGCCTTTTAGGGAAGGTTGACTTCTTGAAGATAAGTACTCCGCCTTTATCGCTTCAAGCATAACCGCTTTGTCCCGCCCATTCTTCGCCTTCATAGTCTTCGCCTTTAGTTTCAGCTTTGTCTTGATGTTTGTAGTTGGAGAAAGTTTGAGGATTCGAAGTTATTGTCATCACCATCGAATCCACCATCTTCTTCTTGACTCGCCTTCACCCTTTAAGTTCCGCCATCGAGTGGATAGACTTCTTCTATGTCTCATCGAAGGCGTCTGAAGATGGCTCACCGAGAGACTATGCACTCAAGTGACTGTTAGTGATTAATGGTCTAAGCACTTAGGTTATTTTCTATTCAAATCCTAGATTAAGGGGTTTGGGTATTTATCGAACCCAACAGTCTCCCCTATTTGGATATACAAATAGCCTAAGTGTTTGATCGCTGTAAGTGAGCAAATGGCTTCTTCTTACACCGAATGTACTAATGAATATAATTAGGAACACCGAATATTTTAACAAAACATACATCGCTTATTGATCAAATTACAAGGTTCCTATCACTAGTACAAAGATAATTCAAAATGATGTCACCCGTATGGATTCCAAGTGCTTCAAGCTTGAATTTCTTGGTGATGAGTGTTTCCGTCAGATGGTCTCTTATCTTGGCATTTAAGTCCGCACGTAACTCGATATTTGCGGTGAGTCTCGAATTTGAGAGGCCACGGTATGTAGCTTAGCATTGCAGCCCACACCGCTCGATCAATGTCACTCCATCTTTGAAATGATGTGTTTCCATAGACATCAATGTGGAATAGCCCTCTTCGTGCTTTTCAATCACCGACAGTTCACGAATTTCACACCTTCAGCAGCCCTGTTGCATTCTAGTCCGTGCACTTTGATCTCGGTGGAACTCAACCCTTTCCTTTTGCCCCGTGATGTCCGAGGTTGAGATCCTTGTGGTGCGCTTAAGGCGGTGAATTCCCGCCAGTCTTGGTGTATCTCTCGATCTTTCATACCTTTATCGAGCATCTTCATCGGCTCCTTAACCACCGCATTTTGCTTCTTTTCAATTATTGGACCGAGTTCATCGAGTTCGATGATCCCAAAGTCGATGAATTTTAGGGATCTTGAACCTCGAAATGTCTTTATCATCCCCCAGAGACGTTCATTGCGATGGTTTAGACCAGGAATTATTTTGACATTAGTGATCTTCTCAGCGGTCCGCTTGACATTGTCCAATTATAATGGTCAATTCTTGCTTTCCGATGGTCGCAGTTCTTTTGTTCTTTTCTTCCAACCGATTTTTCATTTCACCATTTTTGTCGCTCGAGCATCCTTGAACTTTCGTCCGCTCGACCCTTTTCAAGCTTCTTAGCATCCATTCCAATGTTTTCGGCTTCCTCAAGAACTACTTTGTAACACCCCAAAATGGCTCAATGAAGCATACAAGTATTGGGTGCTACTAAATTGATATCACAACATAAGCATAGAACAACTGACTTTCATAAATAAACTTTTATTCATTTCTTAAAACAATGTTTACATTATTGATTTGGTGCGTAAAATGGCCCATTATAAACAGGTGGTCCCAATACATAAATCGAGTCATCTATGACCATGCCATGCCTTTGCCTTGCGCCCAAAGATAAGCTATCACCTCAAAACTCAAGATACATGCTAAAGGGTCACCACTGTTGGTGAGTTCATAGGTTTATTTAAAAGGGCACTTCAAGACACTATTTCACATTTGGTTTTTGATGATCATAAAATTTATGATTACATTTCATAAAAGAATTTAATTAGTGGACTATAAAAAGAGTATATGCACATTACAATGAATATAATGTCATATATCATAAATTTATTACGCTAGCACTAAGCTCATGCTACCGAAGCTACGAAAGTTTCTGTATGCACAAAGGAGTCATACAAATAAGGAGCCCATGGCGAGTGTTTATCCCAATACACTCGGTCCCGACATGCTATATGTTTCGCCTTGACCCAAGCGGGGTCAACCGACAATAGATCTATTTATAACATTCGCGCTTCCCAGCAGGAATTGACGGTTCATGAAAAGGGCAATTTGGGATCTAAGGTCTTAGGCTAAGCTGCGTAATATTCTAAGTCAAACATTTTGGTATGGTCCATAAAACATCTATGTATGATGTAACTTTAAACATATCAATCATAAAGCATAGTATGCATAGAATGCACAATTTCAGTAATTAAATCATTTAAGTAAAATAAGCATGTATCTTTCCCCAAAACAAGTATAAAACAGATTAAAGTAGGGGCTATGAAACTCACTTTGGCAATTGAAAGTCTAAAGGGAATTAAATCAATTATTGGTAGTGCACGACTCCGACACGCAACCTAATTAATACGGCAATTTAGTCTTTATGTTTAAGGCTCGATAAAGTTTACCTAACTTTATAAATTTTAAATGTTTATGTTGTCGTTGTTGTTGTTGTTGTTGAGGTGGCATTGTTTATCTTAGAACAATTTACAAAGATTTGGATGGATCTCGGCTTAGAAGGGATGACATGGAAGGAAGTCTCGAAGAAGGAAATACGACTTTGGTTTAATGTTGACCAAAAGATAGTATACGGAAGGATACACGCAGAAAAGATATCAAGGATGAACAAGACTTCGGTTTGATGATAACCGAAAGACGATGTACGGAAAGTAGTCATATGGTGCACGGATTTTGAATTATAAAACTGTCGTTTTAAAAGTATATATGTTTATACATCATCATACCTTGGTTAATAATAAAGGTTTATATGCTAGGCAATAGTTTTATTTAAGGGGTTTATATTAAAATGATACTTTCAATTTATAAATGTAGGAATTTAAGAAAATTGGGTAAGACCCGAGTATAAGTTTTAATTATGTGTGGCGACTAAGTGTCACGACATTTAAATCACCGTTGTTGTACAAAAATGAGTTTCGTTTAGTTTAACATGGCATTAGTTGAAATACGGACTAATGCTTCCAGGATTAAGATTATAGTCTATTATCCGTTTAGAAAACATGTTTATAAAGTATGTTTGGTAGATCTAAAATATGTCGTGTGTAATGTCGAGAACAAGTAAACGAGTAAGTCGTAAACGAGTAGACGAGATAGGCCGAGGGAAACAAGTAACTTTATTCAATTCGTATTACAAATCGAGTATACATTAAACCACACCCTTTGTTATACACCTAAGTTATTTTTGTATCACAAAAGGATTTATATATATGACACAAAAGCTTCACATATCTGTTTTGTATAATTTGTGCTCAACACACCCTTTTTAGATAAATTCACCATTGCTTCATTTAAACTCAAACGCACTTTATATGATAAACATTTCACATGATTGTTTAGCCAAGCTTATGTGGGCTCCGCTTGTCATTAGACTAAATTCACCCAAGATCTATTAGAGTTCGACATAGCACTCCACCCAAAATCTTAATGGGTAGCGGCCCAGATTATATAGCATTACTAATACAGGTTTTTGCAATCTTTCTTTTTGAACCATTTTTATGCTAAGGTGAGTAATCTTACGTCAGATTCTAGAGCTTGGATGACCAAGGAGGAAGGACTCAAACAACTAGAAAACATAAGCATGATCACGACATAGGAAACTCAACGCACCCTTGTGTTATTGACGACATCCTAACTATGACACCCTTCACAAACAATTCATATCTTCTAAAATAATTTGACTCCATTAGCCCCTTACCGAAAACAAGTTAGGCCAGAGAGTCTATAATTAACCGAAAAGCTTTGAGTTTGGGTTTGGGCATAAAAGACTAACCGATAAAATTAATCAATAAGTCGACAAGTATACCAGTACCAGTACCCATACTTCGCGATCAGATGATGCCTAAGCTTCTACCGGGTACTACCCGGCTTGAGTGATTGGCTCGACAGTCTTAACGCAAAAAGGTCGTGTAACATAATGAGACTTAAAATTCAACGAGTTTTCAACGAGACTTCTAAGGTGACTCAAAGTCGAGGCGGGTTTGAACACTAACTGTGTCCTCCCTTGGCTAGCAGTGATCAAACAAACGCACCATGATAGGTGTCTCACATGAACCCATAACAACAAGATAAGAACCTTGGCGACTGTGAACTTAGCCGAAATTGAAATAAGCAGGTTAACAAGTTTTTATTTAACATTTTTCTTTTCTTGCCTTTTTACCACAACAACAACAACAACCAAATTTATCTTACTCAGAAAGATGACCAACTTGTCTATTTGTTTTGAACCATACGATTGGTAACAAAAATTTTATGTCTATAACAAATCTAATAAAACGTTAACATATCAAAGATTATTCAAATGTTCTTACAATGTGAGGATGGTCGAGTGAGGATGAACCCGAGCATGAACACAAGAGAAACTCAACAATTTCTTCAAATCAAGAATCGATTACAAAGATTTATTTCACTTGAATTGAACCAATTACACCTTGAATTGAACACTTGCCACTCGAATTAACAAAACCCCCAAATCAATTTTGAGAAACCCTAACTTTACAAACCTAATTTTTATGTGATTGTGTGCGAAAAGTGAAGAAAACCTGTAAGAAGCCTTCCTATGTATAAATGAATAAAGAGGATGATGTATTCTTGCTTTCTTGACCTAGTTGTAGGGAGGCACTCCTTCCTGGCTCACGTCTTGTTCCACAGCCGACACCTTCAACTCAAGATAGTGATGGCCTAGGTGGATAGATTTCTATTTGGAGGAGGAAGACAATAATAGCTCTTGGGTTTTACTCACAAAAGAGGAATCCTTTCTGTGTTTATGTTTACTAGAAGCATGTGCATGAATGCATGCAGATTCGATAACTATTTTTAGCATGAAGAACGTTTTTTATTTTAAACTTCTTTATTATAAAGTAGTAGATAAACGTTTTTAAAAGAGATACCTAAATTATTAATACAGTAAATGGTAAACATTTTTATTTTTCAAATTTTAAGATTAAATCCATGATTAACTATAATGAATTTTTCTTATAAACAATTCCATTAAAAGATCATTATTGGAGGCGTTACATATATGGTTTTAATGAGACTTAAATTTTCGATTTTACATTCATTTTCTACTTTTCCTTTTATAAGAATGCTTTTGGCCTTAAAATTTTAAGACTTCCTTTAATAGAAAGTTCCAAACGCTTTATAACGAAGATGACACGCGTGGGAGAGAGAGGCGAAAAGAAAAGCTGTAGGGTGGGAGGAACAGTTAGGGTAGGGGCGTGAGCAGTGTTAAGATTTAATTAGTTTATTTTTGTTTTACTGTTAAATACTGTATTATTTGTACCCCGTGTTTTGTAGAATCCTCGAGTAAACGTACCTCTCCGGTATTCGAAAAATATAGAAATTATGTTTTCGGAAACGATTTCTTAAACGTAATAATATGACATTCTTATTACGTTGAAATTTGATTATAGTTGTTTGCCATTATTAATTTGGGCGTTGTGATGCGTCATCACGCGACTTTCTAAATTCACCGATAACCTCTCGCTTTCTTCAGTAAATTATCCTTGAATGATAAAATGTATATATTTCACTTATCTCATTATTTATTTTAGTCTTGTATGCTATCACAATAAAGATGCGGAATAATTTCAAACATTGGATTAAGCTTATGTATGCTTAAATTTTAACTTGACAATAATAAATTTCACATTTATTATACAGATACTTAGTGGATAAGCATCGTGCGTGCGGTGTCTTATTTTTAAAAGAAACGAGATGACCTCTCGCTTTTAAATCTAAATATTGACATCTGTCATAAATTAACCGATTTGAATTTTTTGACGTGATAAATATTATTATAATAATCCAAATTTTACGGGTTGTTATATACTTGTACCAAGGTTTCTCCGCTTCTTCTTTCCTCTTCAAAGAAGTTTTTCCTTTCCTCCTTAGCAAGGTACGCACTTAGTTGTTGTGGTGCGAAAGCAGTACTCAGTGTTGCCGATCTTAAAGGAATCTCTCGTGCTCGTGGTGTTGTCATTATGCCTTTTCCTTTGTCCCGGCCAAGAAGAAGATGCTACCTGGCGGTGTTGTTGTTGTTATTGGTGTGATCACCGTCAAAGTTGTTGTTGTTGAAGATGTTGGTGGTAATGATGAGATAGGTACAACTGGGGTGGTGGTGATGATGATATCGAGCTTCAGACATCGGTGGTGTTGGCTCCCCTCGGTGAAGAGGAGTTTCTTCAAGAAGATTCTCCCCTCAACCTGCACGGGAGCGCGGTGAGGCAAGAGTTGTGTGAGGTGCCGAGGGGACTGAGTCGCTGACCTTGAAAGCCTCGATAAATTTCATGATCATTGCCTTGATATCCAAGTATCTGTCAATGAATAATGACTTTTGTTTCCAAATTTTCCCGAGATACTTCCAAAGCAATCATTCCGGGCCCGAGATTCCGTGCCAAGGAAGAAGATGCTTGAGCCAAAGTAGCCACCGAGTATTCACAGAGCCCAATGTAGCTTGAAGAGACCGGACTAAAGATCAAGACCCCGAATATTTGCAGATTTGAGCATTTCGATCGATTCGGTGAAAGTGGAGGATTGTTTCAAGTAGGCCTCAAGACCTTCAAGACTTTAGAGTCGAGCGATGGGTCTTCTTTGACAAATTTCGATTTCATCTATCTTAATGCCTACACCTCAAGGTGCCTTAGAAATTTAGCCATGTTGTCATCCACCGTGAAGATTGTCATACATCGATCCCCGTGCTCATGAACGCTTTCATCAAAAGCTTGTACCTCGCCTTTCAGATCGCATAATCGGCACCAAACCTCGAATGTGTTGTTCCACAATGTTTCAGATGACCCGGAGTATAGCTTCCTTGAAGCTTTGGTGATCCATCGAACAAGTCGCCTCGGTGAATGGAAGAACATTGTCAAATCTTTTGAATTCATCTGGAGGAAGAGAGTCGAGTCATTATTGGCGTGTTGAATGGTGTTTCAAGATGCTCATGTGGATCAGCCGAGGTTCTTGTTCGATTGAACCTCAAAGATCCACTTCTTCCCCGCCGATAAAATAACATCTTCACTTTCAAAGCAGTTCATCATTAGAAAAGTATCCCAAGAACATCGCCAATCAACAAAGGGTTAGCGATGGGTTCCATATAAGCGGATGGTATATTTTCCTCCGAGTCTTTGTCCCCTGTTGACCCTCGGACAATCGTGGAGTTTCCAGGCCTTCTCCGGATTCGTGATTGGTTTTGGGTTCCGATCGGCGGGTTGTTCCTTTCCTCGTAGTCTTTGTCCCCGAGACCCCGAGACACCGATGGGTTTTCCCAAAGGCCTTTATGAGTCATTGAAGGTGATATCCCTATCGGTGGGTTGTTTGGTTCCTCCGAGTCTTTGGGATCATTCGGTGTGCCCTCGCACAAAGGCTTTGATTTGCTAATGTCATTATCGGGAGATGTGGAAGGCGCCCCTACCAACGGGTTGTTTGTTTCCTCCGAATCTTGGGAGTAGTAGTTGGGACTAAGAGCATTGATTGTGATTTATTAGTGTCCTTGTTATCACCTGTGGTGGATGATGCTTGGTCTCCGTGGGTGGCAAGTCGGCCTTGGGTTTTTTTTGCCTTTAGCCTGTGTTCCCAAGCCTCGTGGCCCCGAGACTGGGTTTGGTCTTAGTCCCACCGAGACTTCCCTTTCTTTTAGGAGCGTGGTTGGGAGACATCGATTCCTCCGTTGTTTACAAGAACCATATGGGCCGTCAATTCAATATTAGTGACAAGGGAAGGGTTCTTTTGAAAATTTGATTGACTCAGATGCCGTGTAAAGCACAATATTTTTCTTCTCGAGGATAATTGAAACCCAAGAACACTTGTAAAGCACATGAGACAAACCTAGGATACGAAACGATTTCGTCCTAGTTTTGCTCAGTAGCTTGGTTACGAGATCACCGTAAATGATATCCCCTATGTCGACAAAGGACCGCATTCATCATAAGATGCCATCATCAACCGAATAGAGTTAACTTGTTCGGTGGATGAGTGGTGTTAATACAAATAAGCCATAAAAACGCTTATTTATATTTTACGATCTTCTAATGTTTTGTCGATAACAAACGTAAAATCATATTAACGAAACAAATAAAATACGTAAATGGTTTGAACTAATAGTTTCTAACATATTCACATTTTCACATAAAACACTAAAACAAGTATAAGTGATTTTATGATTTAGTAATACATATGTACAACAACTAGTGTTTACATATTTGGATAAAATATACACATAAGTAGTATGTAGTATATTGGGTAATATAAATAGGTAGAAACTTAAGTATCACAACCCATTGGGCAAATACATTGAATGTAGTTGGGTACAACCCAAAGCCCATAACCCATGGATCTTGACCCATAACCCATTGCATGACATTATGCTTATATCACACATGGATAATATCCATAACCTATGGATCAACCCATACCCAGTGACTAAGTGCATTGCACTTAAAGATACATTGTATCTAGCCAAAGATCCATGGTTCAACCCATGACCCATGACCCATAACCAAAATACCCATGGGCAAGAGGAGTGCTCCACGGATCCCTAGCTTTGTGCTAGCCGGTGTCACACCCCAAAATATCGCAATGAACGATAGTGTCATTGGGGTATAACGTCATAGCACAAAGTATGGATACGTAAAACGACCTCTATAATGAGACGCTTTGAAAAGTTTACCATTCGATTTCATAAGTTAAAGTTTACACAACAAGAATTCACAAAGTTTGATAATACATAAAGAGTTTACAAAACATGTCGAATGGTAATTGTTAAAAACACAAGACTCCAATGTATGCCATGCACCCAAAAGCTCCATGAAGTGCTATCACCTTAAGACCGAGATAAACATGCTAAAAGTGTCAACACAATGGTTGGTGAGTTCATAAGTTTGTGATGAAATGTAAAGCCTTTCAAAATTGTTTATGCAAAGAAAGGCATTGTAATCCACTCGGCCCAAGTTCCGCCCATACAAAACTTGCAACTCGTGTGTTTACAACCCATTGCCAAAATATAGAATTGTCAATCTTGTTTGTAAGTAGGACATAGGTGCATACGATATATACATGTACTTAATGCAAAGAATCACACCAATCGAACCTCTTGACGAGTCTAACTTGTTTGTAATGTTTCATTGAATAACAGATTATATTCACCCTGTGTCACGCCATCATGGACCAAGGGTGGGGGGCCACCGATAGTACTATCAATACCTCTCCGCCGCTCCCGCAGAGTTAACCATTGCTAAAGTTTGTATGTTGATGCATAATTGAAAACTAGTTTAGCACATTAAGGCACATATCGCAATAAACCACACATAATGTCCAAAGTGTATAAGAAGTATATTGTAACACAATTGTATAAATGGTTTGAGTATTCGCAAGAGTGAAACAAGTATTTAAGCATGTATCTCCCCAAATAGTTTGTAAGAATTTAAACGAGTAAAAGTGGGTATGAACTCACCGGTATGATGGATATGCTAACAAAATGAAGTGCACGAAAGTGAGACTCGGAAACTATCCGCGACCTAAAATGAATGTTATGACTTGAGTTATGATATGTTGTCGTGAATGCATGATTTTGAAAACGATCACCCAATATGCTACTTGAAAACTAGTTATATAAAAATATTGTTACTTGAATGTGTGACGGTTCCATGTCAAAATAATTACTTTTGAGTTAATGGTGAAAATGTAGTTAAAACTATGTAACGGTTTTAGTAATTGAAAATCGCCACGCCGGTTTTGACGTAATATATACATAGGAAAACTAACTGCTTTTTAAGGTCCGCTTCCCAAACGTCCGCTTAGGCCCTCAAAACCTTGATTAAAATCCCGACAGCTTACTAACGCTGTGAATAGTGTTTTCAAGACGCTTTTGACTCAAAATTCGTTAACCATAACTCACTGCTTTAAGTCCGTTTTCAAGTTCTTTATATCCACGCCAAGGTAATTAAGTGTACTAATATATTTTTAAACTTTGGAGATTTCACAGAAAGTTTAAGGCCACTGATTGGCCGTTAAAACTCGGACTGCATGTACAATTTTCCGGAAAATGGTAGTTTTAAATCGTAACTTGAAAACCACGTATCTTTTTCGTTATAACTCCGCTTTTAGTCCGCTCAAAAGGCCACGCTCATAACTAAAATCTATTTTCTAAATCTTTAATAAAACTTATAAAATGACTAACTTTTCGGAAAAATTATAATTTCGACAAGCTCACGCTTATTTTAAAATTACCATTTTATCTACTTGTTTAACCACAACTTCACCACAAAATCCCTTAATCTACTCATCACCAATCCTACTAGTAAAACAACTTCATTTGATCATAACCAAAATAAATATTCATTGTGAGGCTAAAATATATATACAAACTTAAATAAACATATATAAAATTTATGCAATCATTTCCTCCAAAAATCACAACTAGACTTTGATGATCCATTTTCAAACTTATCATTTTATAAACTTCTAACTAGTACATACTTGTTATAAAAATTAATAGGACACATATGGGTGATATCATTTGATAAACATGAATAAAAACTACAACTTGAGCAAATATGATCATATGGACTTCATGAAATGTATGAAAATATATATGAAAAGTAAGAGATGAAGTTTTATGCTTACAAATTGCTTGATGAGGTTTAAGAACAAAGGATTTATCCTAAACACCCTAGGTTTTTATTTCAAAACCTAAACAAAGAGTGTTACTAGATTGTGTAGAACTTGATTAGAAAAAAATTTGATGATCACCTCTTGAACTCCTATGGTTGGCCGGATATTGGTGAAGAAGAAGAGGAGAGAAAAACTTGATCTAAACACTTTGAATTATTGGATGTATGTGTAATATGTTGAGTGTAATAAAATATATATGCAAGACAATATCTAGCAAATCTTTTTAGGTGAATCTTGCAATTAATAATACATATATATATATACATTTATTATTATTAGTATGTAAAAGTATAAATGTAGTAGAAGTAAAGTTATTTGAGGATAGTAGTAACTTGTAGTATTGTTAAATAAGATTAGTAAGTTGTATACACATTTGAATATTTAAGGTAGCGTTAGATAAAATAAATTTCACGGGTCAAGATAAAATATATTTAGGTCATAAAAATTATAAAAATACATTTCTTGTAAAATTTGAGTGATATAATAATTATCGAGTAGTTTTTAAGAAAACGTCGTAATAATATAAATTTAACGATTTATATACAAAATAAATTTAAAACACTAGTTAAACTCAAAATATAGTTTTATAAGCTAAATATAAGTATAAAAATATATTGGGATCATTTTTGGAAGTATCGGATTAAATGTTCAAAATAATAATTTACGCGATAACGCTTATTTAATATGAAATTTACGCTTAATGTGAAATGCAAAATCATGAATGAACCGTTATGAAATGATGAATATGGAGTATGAGGAATGACCGAATTTGAGAATTGTGACATTCTTCCTCGATAGAAGAATCGCGTCCTCGCGATTCAATCGATGATACTTA
Organism: Chrysanthemum lavandulifolium; assembly: GCA_022545495.1. Classification (NCBI taxonomy): domain Eukaryota; kingdom Viridiplantae; phylum Streptophyta; class Magnoliopsida; order Asterales; family Asteraceae; genus Chrysanthemum; species Chrysanthemum lavandulifolium. The sequence continues at coordinate 35,233,117 of CM040238.1, read as the reverse complement.
AAATTCTACCCTTAGGTTTCGCGAAATCAAGTGTATGGTCAAAGTGTTTATGTCAAAACTTACGCGCCTAGGTTTCTTATCTAATGAGACTCACCGAATCTGAATAATACGGTGGATCACTTAATGGTCTAGGAAAACGTACTCGCCACGCATTGCGGGCTTCCTCGGTCCCTATATAGAATGCTCGACCCGGGAGGACCGATATTGAGTATGTGGTTTGGGTTATTTCCTTCAATTGCCACGCTAGAGGAGCTTGCATCGGTGGCTTATTCAATCGAGGACAATTATTCCTAAGTGATTCGGCCGTTACATTCAAAGCAAGTCCTTTGATTATTCCTTATACACCGCGCCTTAAAATGGCCGACGATTGCAATTTGTACACAAGCGTGTGGCTTGGTCTTCGGTGATGATAAGCACATTTAGCACATTTGGGATGTGTACCCGATACTCTCTTTGTTCAGCATCAGTTGCCACAAAACTCTTGCCCTTTTGTTGTCTCGCTACCACGCCTATCCGCTTATTCGACCCACTTGCTTCCTTCCTCTTATCAACGCTCTTCAAAGTACCATTCCTAACCATCTCGTCCGCCGTGGTTCCCGCCTCAAGATCGCACTTTGTATTGTAGATGGCTCGCTTGTTTTCACGGTTCCACGGATTTCGTGTACAAGACCATATATGTACCTCGAGATTCTCTTGGACTCGTGGGTAACTAGATGAGGAACTAGTCCGCTAACTCATGAAATCGGTCGCTGTAGGTCGCGTGACAAGCCCCTATCATAGAGTGGTGATAAAATTCATCCTCTAGTTTCGCATTTCATTGTCCGGCAAGACTCTCTTCAATAACTCCTTAAATTCGTCCCATGTCATGCCTATAGTCGCTTCTCCGCCTCTAGCTCAGTAGTGTGTGTTCCACCATGTCAATGCCTTTCCGATAACAAGCAAGCAAGATACTTCACCCTCCGATGTGTGGCACAATTGTCGATGTCGATCATCGCCTGCCTTCTCTACCCATCGAGTATACGCCAAAGCACCTCCTATACCATCAAACTCCACTGTGTTTGCATGCCGAAAATTCCTTATATGTGCATCCAATTCGTTGTTGTTGTTGTTGGTGTTGTTGTTGTTGTTACTACCACCACATTGTTGGTGTCGCCAAGACTGCTCCTGCTCCCGTGGTTTCCGAGTTATTCATATGATTTCCAACTTGTGTGACAATAGTGGGAAGCAAGATTTGAAGTTGTTGAGCGATGATGGCGGCAAAATCGTGGTTTCCGCCAATGTTGTTGTCATTGTTACCCATGTCGCTACCGCCTCCTCTACCTCCACGCCCACCGTCATTCCACCCTGGTACCGCACCACCCGGCCAAGATCGCGTGTTACCTCTTTGGTGCCATTATCTCGCAAGGAAAGAACCGTTGAATTCCCAATGTCTATACTTAACGCCCTCAAACATAATACCACGCCACAAATTGGTTCCTAAGGTGTCCACATCGATCCACGATGCGTGGTCGCATATGTCCACGTGAGTTGTGACGCATTTATAATTATGTTGGCCACCATAATTATAATTGCTTCATTTCACACATGTACATACCACCAAGCATACATGTCTCGGCGATTGGTGTTACTTAAGTAGGTAGCCACCATCATCCGATTCTAAACGGTGAAGGAGGGATTTAGGGTAGGTATCTAGGAAGAGTCGCACTTGGTGTATAGGAAATTCCGTTAGGTGCTAAAGTCACTACGAGGTTTGGTCGCCAATAGCTCCCAAAGTATCCTCAAGAGAACTCCCATCCTCGGGCAAAATCATCAAATCTATCCACTTTATAGTAACACTTATTTAGCTCGATCTCGCATCTCATCAAACAAGAACTGCCACGAGATCAAGTTAGATAAGTGCTCACATCGAGCTCCATATCTTTGATGACCCAACTAGATTTTGGGACTCCCTATTGGTACAAGGAAACCACGTTATCTAATGAGGTGGTTCTAGAAGGAATACTTAAGAAAACATATGCGCATCGAAAAGTGAGTAAGGTGATAGGAAAAGAAAGGATCGACGTGAGAGCGGTTATAGTCTAGGAACTAAAATGCAACCTAGTTCTCTATAACCAAGGCTCGATACTAATGTCACACCCCAAAATATCGCAATGAACGATAGTGTCATTGGGGTATAACGTCATAGCACAAAGTATGGATACGTAAAACGACCTCTATAATGAGACGCTTTGAAAAGTTTACCATTCGATTTCATAAGTTAAAGTTTACAACAAGAATTCACAAAGTTTGATAATACATAAAGAGTTTACAAAACATGTCGAATGGTAATTGTTAAAACACAAGACTCCAATGTATGCCATGCGACCCAAAAGCTCCATGAAGTGCTATCACCTTAAGACCGAGATAAACATGCTAAAAGTGTCAACACAATGGTTGGTGAGTTCATAAGTTTGTGATGAAATGTAAAGCCTTTCAAAATTGTTTATGCAAAGAAAGGCATTGTAATCCACTCGGCCCAAGTTCCGCCCATACAAAACTTGCAACCTGTGTGTTTACAACCCATTGCCAAAATATAGAATTGTCAATCTTGTTTGTAAGTAGGACATAGGTGCATACGATATATACATGTACTTAATGCAAAGAATCACACCAATCGAACCTCTTGACGAGTCTAACTTGTTTGTAATGTTTCATTGAATAACAGATTATATTCACCCCTGTGTCACGTCATCATGGACCAAGGGTGGGGGGCCACCGATAGTACTATCAATACCTCTCCGCCGGCTCCCGCAGAGTTAACCATTGCTAAAGTTTGTATGTTGATGCATAATTGAAAACTAGTTTAGCACATTAAGGCACATATCGCAATAAACCACACATAATGTCCAAAGTGTATAAGAAGTATATTGTAACACAATTGTATAAATGGTTTGAGTATTCGCAAGAGTGAAACAAGTATTTAAGCATGTATCTCCCCAAATAGTTTGTAAGAATTTAAACGAGTAAAAGTGGGTATGAACTCACCGGTATGATGGATATGCTAACAAAATGAAGTGCACGAAAGTGAGACTCGGAAACTATCCGCGACCTAAAATGAATGTTATGACTTGAGTTATGATATGTTGTCGTGAATGCATGATTTTGAAAACGATCACCCAATATGCTACTTGAAAACTAGTTATATAAAAATATTGTTACTTGAATGTGTGACGGTTCCATGTCAAAATAATTACTTTTGAGTTAATGGTGAAAATGTAGTTAAAACTATGTAACGGTTTTAGTAATTGAAAATCGCCACGCCGGTTTTGACGTAATATATACATAGGAAAACTAACTGCTTTTAAGGTCCGTTTCCAAACGTCCGCTTAGGCCCTCAAAACCTTGATTAAAATCCCGACAGCTTACTAACGCTGTGAATAGTGTTTTCAAGACGTTTTGACTCAAAATTCGTTAACCATAACTCACTGCTTTAAGTCCGTTTTCAAGTTCTTTATATCCACGCCAAGGTAATTAAGTGTACTAATATATTTTAAACTTTGGAGATTTCACAGAAAGTTTAAGGCCACTGATTGGCCAGTTAAAACTCGGACTGCATGTACAATTTTCCGGAAAATGGTAGTTTTAAATCGTAACTTGAAAACCACGTATCTTTTTCGTTATAACTCCGCTTTAGTCCGCTCAAAAGGCCACGCTCATAACTAAAAATCTATTTTCTAAATCTTTAATAAAACTTATAAAATGACTAACTTTTCGGAAAAATTATAATTTCGATGACAGGCTCACGCTTATTTTAAAATTACCATTTTATCTACTTGTTTAACCACAACTTCACCACAAAAATCCCTTAATCTACTCATCACCAATCCTACTAGTAAAACAACTTCATTTGATCATAACCAAAATAAATATTCATTGTGAGGCTAAAATATATATACAAACTTAAATAAACATATATAAAATTTATGCAATCATTTCCTCCAAAAATCACAACTAGACTTTGATGATCCATTTTTCAAACTTATCATTTTTATAAACTTCTAACTAGTACATACTTGTTATAAAAATTAATAGGACACATATGGGTGATATCATTTGATAAACATGAATAAAAACTACAACTTGAGCAAATATGATCATATGGACTTCATGAAATGTATGAAAAATATATATGAAAAAGTAAGAGATGAAGTTTTATGCTTACAAATTGCTTGATGAGGTTTAAGAACAAAGGATTTATCCTAAACACCCTAGGTTTTTATTTCAAAACCTAAACAAAGAGTGTTACTAGATTGTGTAGAACTTGATTAGAAAAAAATTTGATGATCACCTCTTGAACTCCTATGGTTGGCCGGATATTGGTGAAGAAGAAGAGGAGAGAAAAACTTGATCTAAACACTTTGAATTATTGGATGTATGTGTAATATGTTGAGTGTAAGAAATATATATGCAAGACAATATCTAGCAAATCTTTTAGGTGAATCTTGCAATTAATAATACATATATATATATACATTTATTATTATTAGTATGTAAAAGTATAAATGTAGTAGAAGTAAAGTTATTTGAGGATAGTAGTAACTTGTAGTATTGTTAAATAAGATTAGTAAGTTGTATACACATTTGAATATTTAAGGTAGCGTTAGATAAAATAAATTTCACGGGTCAAGATAAAATATATTTAGGTCATAAAATTATAAAATACATTTCTTGTAAAATTTGAGTGATATAATAATTATCGAGTAGTTTTTAAGAAAACGTCAGAATAATATAAATTTAACGATTTATATACAAAATAAATTTAAAACACTAGTTAAACTCAAAATATAGTTTTTATAAGCTAAATGTAAGTATAAAATATATTGGGATCATTTTGGAAGTATCGGATTAAATGTTCAAAATAATAATTTACGCGATAACGCTTATTTAATATGAAATTTACGCTTAATGTGAAATGCAAAATCATGAATGAACCGTTATGAAATGATGAATATGGAGTATGAGGAATGACCGAATTTGAGAATTGTGACATGTGTTAAAGATTGGATTTTGTTAGTACTTTTGTGTTTAGAATCATCACAAGTGTTTAGGTTTTGATTTGGTAAGTTTGAATCATCATGGTTGGATTGTTTTTGGATTGAAAAGTGATGTTTGTGAGTTTTTCTAGCTAGCGACTTGACCCACGGAGTGCTTTTCTTGTTAGCGACTTGCTTTACAATTTGGTAGCGAGTTGCGCTTGTGTTGTTAGCGATTTAGGCTTAGCGACTTGTCTAGTGAGACAAGCCGACAAACAAGACACTTAGTGGATTCTCCACCACGGTAGCGACTTGGTGGACGTTAGCGACTTGTACTTTTGTTCGTTAGCGACTTGGTGTTAGCGATTTGGTGCATAGCGAGTTGCTATTTAGCGACTTGACATTTTAGCGACTTGGATCTTAGCTTAATTGTCACAAAATTTTGCTAGCGACTTGAATCTTAGCGAGTTGTTATATAGCGACTTGACCGTGTGTTAGCGTGGGATTATAGCGACTGGGATTATAGCGACTTAGTAGTTAGCGACTTGGTTCAAGATTTCCTAGCGACTGGGTGATTTTTTAATACGGTTTCTCTTGATTTAGTAAAACCCGTGAAAGAATCTATTTCCGCTTAATCATAGAGTTATAAAATCCCTGTAACTGTTAACATGTCTACCAACGCTCCTACTATCATCTCCATCGCTGTCGAGGATGTTCAAGCCGCCGGCTCGTGATACTCGCCCACCCATGCTTGATGTAATCGACTATGACTCTTGGGCTCAACGAATCGATTGTACTGCCTTGGAAAAGAAAATGGGGTTAACATTCTCAAATCCATTGATGAAGGACCTTACCGAGTTGAGACTACTAGAGATGTACTTGATATCATCAAGATGGTACTTTGATTTACGGAATGGATGCACTCAAAGATGTATGATGAGCTCGATGATAAGGAGAAGAAGAGATTTGATGCGATATCCGAGCGCCTAACATTATACCGCAAGGTCTTCCAAAAGACATCTACAAGCTTATCAATCACAACACCAAGCAAAAGTCAGATGGGATAATGTCAAGATGCTTCTCTCGTGTTTCGAGCTAACTATTGAAGACCGAGAATCACAACTCTATGATGAATTTGAGCACTTCAAGATGAAACCGATGAGAGTGTCTATGAGTACTATGTGAGATTTCACAAGCTTGTGAATGACATGAGGAACATTAAATGACTATGCCTAACATTCAAATTGAACTCAAAGTTTGTGAACAACATGAATCCCGAATGGCACAAGTTTGTCACTCGTGAAGCTCACTAAAGGATTGAAGAATACAAACTATGAGCAACTCTATGCCTTCCTTCTTCAAAATGAGAGACATGCCATGTTTGAAAAAGGATTCTTAATCGCCTCAAAGCCAACCGTGGAGAGACAAGCTCTTCAAATGATTCAACCGCTTTTACTCAAACATCGGATCACAACCAAAGCCTCACAAGTCATACCCATGGGTAATGGTAATCACAAACTCATTCCCGATCCTATGTTCAAACAAACCGATGCCGATGCACACGCTGGAAACTTCATTAATCAACTAGCTCTTCCGATTAGTCAAAACATGAACTCTCTTCCACACACCAACAACAATCTCGTAACCGCCCAATCCACATAATCAAGCCACCGCCGAGATGGAAGGTTATGGTGCACCGGCTCAAGAACGACAAGACGAACAAGCAAGAGGTGGAGTGGTAGAGGTTATGCCGCAAATCGAATAGAGGAAGGAATGGAAATCGTGGTCAAGCAAAGCCAATCAAATGTTACAATTGTGGAGGTGAGGACACATTGCAAGGAACCGCACATCACCAAAACGCCTCGTAATGCCGAGTACTTTGTGGATAAGATGTTGCTTGTGCAAGCTCGTGATAATGGTGCGCTTTGGATGAAGAGGAGTTGTTGTTCTTGGTCGAGGAAATGCTAAGACATATGATGCGATGTGGATGAGCAACCAATTCGTGAGATAGGCCATAATCATCGAATGCCTTTCAAGTAGTCGATTGTGATGCATACGACTGATGTTGATGAAGAACCCATCGCACAAACCATCTTCATGGCTAGCATTTCTCCAATGGTCTCTCCTAAAGTCTCTTCATCTCCACAAGCTGGTCCATCCAAAGACAAACTCATTTCGAGGTATTAAAATTATACGATGAAGTTGATGAGCAAAAGATACATAACGGCACAATCAATCGTAATTATTGAGTCGATATTGAAAATATGGGTAATATCAATGTTGTCCCATATGATCAATATGTGAAACAAAGTGAAAGTGAGATTGTACCAAGTGATGCATCTTTCGCAATCAACAATGATTATGTTTTGATGAATTCACCGATGTGCCCTCGATGATTCCGCTATCTCGAATCGAATGCCTATAAAGAACGTGTTGCTATTTATGAACAACGTGCAAAATTTGAGTTGACCACCCGTGAGCAGTGAAATGGATGACCAAATGCGCATAACTATTAGAAAAGTAGGTTTAGAGAAGAAGTATTAAAACAAGAGTTAAACTCCTTACAAGAAAAGCTTTCTAAAACCGCTAAGCAAAACAAGAACTTCAAGAAAATGTTAAAATGCTTAAGCAAGAATTCAAAGCTAAGGAATCAAAACTTTTGAATGATTTTTCTAATCTAAAACCTTGAAAACAAGCTTGAAAATAAGTTGTACGCACAAGGAAATACCATTCAGATCGCTCACTTAATCACTAAGCATAGAGTCTTAAGCGATAAGCATAGCATTCCCTTGTTGAGGAACCAAATCCAGAGGTCATTAAAAGGCTAGAAATGCTCATAAGGTTCTTTATGATGGCAATGAAATCCTTAAACCTAGACAGAAACCTAGTTGCATTGAGTGCACCGAGGAAGATAAGAAATCGATGAAGTCACTAGGAAAAGATGAACAAGAAATTAGATGATCCTAAATGTAAAGAGAAGAAAATAAAGATCACACCCCATGATTACAAGAAGGAGAATTGGATTTCCTTGAACATGTTTAAGCCTCAGACGTTGTTAACACCCAACAAGTGTTCGAAAAAGGATTTAGATAAGCAAAAGCAGAGAATCTTGTTGTAACGAACCTCCTTTAGGAAAATGCCTCAACGATCGTGTATCCTCCCAATACACCAATGCATTTAGTTCCTAGGACTATTGCCACTAAAAGCAAGACCTTAATCACCAATATGTTATTTTTCAACTATTTGTTGATTTTGAGAAAACTTGTAAGAAAAGGATCACACCCATCGCATAATCAAGGGAAAGGGTTTTGAGCAAACAAAAGAATGTTATTTAATCAAGTCATGCCTTTCTTTAAACAACTAAAAGATCATTTTGAAAGTCTTAAAAGGGAATGAACTTAGACATTAAAGAAATGGAAAAGGAGTTTGATGCAATGATAGTTGAGGTTAGTGACTATGAGCGAGCACTAAAATATAATGAGATTGAGAGGAAGAACTTGCATACATTAAATGAGACTCTTATTATCGAATGTGTTGCTCAAGATGTGTTTTTCATCGCTACAAATTGTTCTATTAATGCTTCCCAATTTCATGAATTATCTGCTGTCTCGAAAGTCTCCCATGATCGTGTCATTGAGCTTGAAAAACTAATTCTAAACTAAATGAGAAAATTGAACCGATGATCACGATAATTTGGTTAAACATTTTCTAAACTAGAAGTTGAGCATTTTAATTTACAACTAAAATATCAACATCTTAAAGAAAATGTCAAAACTTCAAATATCAAGACATCCTCGATGCTCCGTAGTTTGATGCGCTTTTCAAATTAACAAACGTGATGAATGATTCAAGCTCATTGCAACACGATCGAAAGTTGAAAGCCCAAATCTCTCAATTAAAGGGTCAAACGAACAATATGACAGCTCCCAAATGCCTCCTCCTCTAGATTCTCGAATTCTCAAACGTTTCATCTTCAAAACTTAGTAAATGCATTACAAAAGGAAAACGAAAGTTTTCTAGAAGAAAATGAAAAGGTTAAACGTCATTTCAATGAGTTATTTGAATCAATAAAGGTCACTCAGAATAAAAATAACGAACAAATAGCTTCATTGCAAAAGGAAATTGAGAATCAAGAGTCGTGTAAAAGGGAAAATGCCAATGACCAATGGGGAGAATGGTGTATCAAAGGTTCACTCTTGTAATAAATATGCTTTGTCCGTGAAATATGTTCCCCTCATCTCGTGAATAACAAACTTGCTATTCAAACATATTTCTCATCCCTTAAGGATTGTCTAGAATGTCTACGTGAGATTGTTGAAGAGGATAAATTAGAGAAACCACTTGACAATGCAATTGGGCATGCATGCTTATATGCCAAACGATCTCAAGAAATTCTAGAATGCTTAATCACAATATGCCCAAAGTCCTTAGTGAGAGAGTTAATCCTTTGATTCCATGTTCGATGCCTAGTGCCAAGTATGATATTCATTCGATGCCCAATGTTTTGAATGTGAACCTTAGTGTACCTTCAAGTAGTTCGATTCCAGATCGTTAATGCTAAGAAAGCGAACTCTAGTGTGCCTTCTAGAGTACAAATCCCAAAGACTTAGTGTTAAGAAAGTGAACCTTAGTGTGCCTCGCATGTAGTTCAGATCCCAAAGACATCTAAACAGAGAAGCAAAGAGTAGCAAAACCAACTAATGTTCCCATTCCTCTACAGAGTAATCATGACATTAAAGCGAAAGGTGTCAAAGTCTCAAGACAATACAAGGAATGACAGGACCTCGCAAGCTAAGAATGTGCATTGGAAGAGAGTAGAAGACCAACCTAGGAACTTTAAGTTTGAGCCGAATAAAACGAATCGTGTTGATTCTAGTATTAGCCATAGGCGCATCGTAATTAATTCAATTCGATACTATTTGCAAACCTTGTAATGATGTCTCGCTTGAATTCGCTGCTAATCATGAATGTGGTATGAATACTTTGTCTAATATCACAAATCCCCAGTGAATCTTGTCAATGAAAAATATCATGCTAAGAAGGCAAAAGGCAAAGGCGAAAGAAAGTTAGAAAACAATGGAAACCCACAGAAGAACATTTAGTAAGATAGGCTATCATTGGATACCGTTGGTCATAAGACTAATCGACAATGCCCACTAGAAAATGGATGCCCACCGGTAGAACTATTCCTTAAGAAGTGAGCACACTTTGAATAGGGCTAATACGTACACTAGTACCGCATCTATTCATAATGATTCCATTGCCTTAATTTCGATATGAATGCTTCTATTTCGATGCGGGTGTTCCAACCATTGTTACTAACCAAATGGAACCCATTCTTGCATGGGATCCCAATTATCCGCTTATCCATTCTTGTCTCGTGTTCAACCGCAGATCGCTCAAATCGCTCGTGGTACCGGACTCAGTCGCTCCAAGCATATGATCATGCGACCGGTCATGCTCATGAACTTCGTGAGTAAATTCATCGATGCTTAGATTCGGAACCACCATTTTGGAGCTATTATGGGTTATGGAGATTATGTGGTTGGTAAAAGTGTAATTTGTGGTATATTATGTGGAAGGTCTTGGTCATAATTTGTTCTCTCGTTGGTCAATTTCGTGATTCCGATCTAGAAGTAGCTTTAAAACATACTTGTTTCGTTAGAGAACTTGATGGTGTAGAATTGTTAAGAGGTACCCGAGGTTCAAACCTATACACCATATCTATCGATGACATGATGAAGTCCTCTCCAATCGCTTGTCGTCAAAGGCTTCTAAAACAAAGTCTTGGTTATGGCATCGTCGCCTCAATCACTTGAACTTTGGTACCATAAACAACCTTTCCGTAAAGGATCTAGTCGAGGCTTACCCAGATTAAAATATGAAAAGATCATCTTTGCTCACTTGTCAATTGGGAAAAGCACGAAATATGCCCACAAACCAAAACCCACAAACTCAGAATGGAAGTTCTTCATACCCTTCATATGGATCTCATGCGGTCCAATGAGAGTGCAAACTATTAATGGGAAGAGATATGTGTTAGTAGTGGTTGATGACTACTCCCGATTCACTTGGGTTAAGTTTTTGAGGACAAAGGACGAAACCCGATGTCATCATTAAACTCATTAAACAACTTCGATCGACTCAACAAAACAGCTCGAATCGTCCGAATCGACAATGGAACCGAGTTTGTTAATAAAGTACTCAATGAATTTTATGAAAATGTTGGAATCACCCTCAAAGAAGTGTTCCTCGAACTCCTCAATGTAACGGTGTAGTTGAAAGACTAAACCGAACTCTTGTAGAAGCCGCAAGGACAATGCCGATCTACTCAAAGGTTCCAATGTTTCTATGGGTCAAGCTATTGCCACCGCTTGTTACACTCAAAATAGATCTCTAATTCACACATCTCATGGAAAGACTCCATACGAACTTGTCCACAATCGAAAACCCGATCTATCATACCTTCGTGTTTGGTGCTTTATGTTATCCAACTAATGATGGTCAAGATTTAGGAAAACCGAGAGCCAAAGGACATTGAGTATTTGTAGGCTATGCACCAAATGTAAAAGGTTACCGAATCTACAATAAGAGAACCCGAGATATCATGGAAACAATTCACGTTACGCTTGATGAGTCGACCGTCAAATGGCTCCTCGGACAATCAAGTTCAGACCCGCACTTCAAAACAATCCCATTGGTTCATCCTTGTACCAAATTTTTCTCTCCAAGCTATTCCATATGTACCTCCAATCAAGATGATTTAAAGAAATTGTTTGATCCGATGTTTGATGAACTCTATGAGCCAAGTGCTATTGAATCGACAATTCCCACAACAGAGGTCGCTCATATCCCCGAGAATGAAGTCAATCCTTCGCCTCAATATCATTAAGTCAAGAAGCACCGCCGATAACTCGCCTCATCAACAAATCATCAATCTTCGAATGTACATCATGGAACTGCTTCGCATCAATGATGAAGTTAATCCTTTGCTACCCTCAAGATGCTCCATTTGAAAACATATTTGCTCCCGAATCATCATCGTAACCATCTTCTTCGTGAGACATCGACTGCTACCTCGGCCCCTCAACAACCGCCACATGAACACCTTAGAAAATGGACTCACGATCATCCATTAGACAACATCATTGGAAATCCTCTCGCCCAAAGATCCACACGGAAACAACTTGCAACCGATGCCTTATGGTGCTTCTTCAACTCCGTATTTCTAAGATCGAACCAAAGGATGTTAAACCGCCATGAATGAAGACAATGGTTCAATGCTATGCAAGATGAAATTCATGAGTTTGATCGACTTGATGTATGGGAGTTAGTACCGCCCAGATTGTGCTATGATTATTGCTCTAAAATGGATCTTCAAAGTGAAACTTGATGAGCATGGTGATGTGTTGAAGAACAAGGCTCGATTAGTTGCTAAAGGATACCGTCAAGAGGAGGGTATTGACTTTGAAGAATCTTTTGCTCCAGCTTGCTCGAATCGAGGCAATCGTAATCTTTTGGCTAATGTCGCTAGTAAGAACATGGTAGTTCATCGATGGATGTAAAGACGGCATTTCGAACGGAGATCTTAAAGAAGTCGCTCACGCCGCCCAACCGAAGGATTTGTGAATCAAGAGCATCCTACTCACGCTTATCGCTTGAAGAAGGCTCTTTACGGTTTAAAGCAAGCTCCAAGGGCATGGTATGATACGCTATCAAAGTTTCTTCTATCTACCGGATTTAGCAAAGGAGCAGTTGATCCAACATTGTTCACCGTGAAGTCGTGCAAACATTTAATTCATGTTCAAATTTATGTTGATGATATCATCTTTGCCTCGACCGACCCCAATGAGTGTGACCGCTTTTCAAATGAAATGGGTTCTAAATTTCAAATGTCAATGATGGGACAAATGTCATTTTTCTTGGGATTACAAATTTCACAAAGTCCCTGAGGCATCTTCATAAATCAATCTAAATATGCAAATGAGATTTTAAAGAAATTTGGATTTGATTCAAGTGACCCGCTGACACTCCCATGATTGAACGAACTAAACTAGATGAGGACCACTGTGGATCATGGTAGACCAAACGAAATATCGTAGTATGATTGGATCCCCGATGTACCTCATGCCTAGTAGACCGTACATCTTGTTCATTGTTTGCATGTGTGCTAGATACCGTGCTGCCTACTAAAAGCACCTTGAAGCGGTTAAACGGGTCTTTCGGTATTCCAAGGAACCATCAATATGGGACTTTGGCACCAAGGACACCGGTATGTCACTAAAAACCTATGCAGATGCCGATCATGCAGGTGTCAAGATACTCGTCAAGCACGCCCGAGGTGCTCGCTGGGTGATAAGCTTGTGAGTGGTCTTCAAAGAAGCAAATGAGTACTTCTATTTCCTCTACAGAGGTTGAATACATAGCCATGTCATCATGTTGTGCTCAAATCCTATGGATGAGATCTCAATTATCCGACTATGGCTTTGAATTTAACAAAATCCTCTCTGCATCGTGATAATAAAAGTGCTATTGCTCTCTCATGCAACAACGCACAACACTCAAGAGCAAAGCACATCGACATTCGACATCATTTCATCGTGGAACAAGTGGAAAAGGTGTGGTGGAACTCTATTTTGTGAGGTCCGAATACCGCTAGCGTACATCTTCACCAAAGCTCTTCCTAGAGAACGCTTTGAGTTTATTCTTCCACGACTTGGCCTTAAAAGCCTTCAACCCAAACACTCAAACGCCTTCAAGAGGAAGAAGAGGAGTAAAAGGTTTCTTCATCTATCTCTTGTAAATATCTTTTCGAAAAGCAAAATACAAAATTACAAAACCTTCAAAAGCAAATAGAAAAATATAAAACTTTCAAAATCCATAAAAATTGAAAAATCTTCAAAAATTCAAAAAAATATATTGTCTTTTGTCATGTTTTTCTCGATTCGATAATATCTACGGTTTGTGTTGTCATTCAAAGAATGACACGGACTTTAGATATTGTTCGAAATTTAAAAAAAAAAAAAAAAAAAAAAAAAAAAAATATATTTTGGGAGAAAGAGAAACAATGGTTTATTGTCATTTCAGCAAGAACTCCGCTTTTCAAAGAAAGAACAGAGCCATACTTTATCATGTTTTCAAAATTCCATGCTCGATTCTATAAACATTTATCTCCGAAAACTAAACTGCTTTGAAAAATAACTAGTACTCTATTTTTGATAATCATCTCGACTTATTTGTCAAAATATCTATCTCTCAATCAACAACCTATGTCATTGATTGAGGGGAGAATGATTTCAATTAAATTAAAAAGTTATTTGTCATTCAATTGTTTTCAAAAGATATTCATGCATGTTTAATCAATGGAGTTTAAAGTCTTAAAATCCGATCCTTATCGCTTAAAACGCTTTCATAATCAAGTCACAATTCTCCTTAAAAGCTTTCAAAATCAATTTAATTATAAGAGATCACAAATCTCAAAGGATTTGATAATTGTGATCGGGGAGAATTTGTGATTTAAATTGGATTTAAACCGATAATTCGGTAAATGGTTTTATAAGGATGTACAAGCTCTCCTTCCCACATGTGCCAAACGATTTCAAATTTTCCATGCACATGTTGAGGGGAGCATCTATCTTAAACCACAAAGATTGAAACGTGATCAATTTATATCAATGTGCATGTTCCTCTAGTATGTGCAAAATCTTTTCAAACCTTGATGCACATATTGAGGGGAGCAAAATTATGAAAACCTCATCCTTCCCGAAAATGCTTTATCTACTTGTTTTGATTAGGAAGTGATGTTGATATCTTTAGAAAATGGTAATCAAAGAAGTTAATTCTTTCTCTTGCCTCCGTGTGCAAAACGATTTCAAACATTTGATGCACATGTTGAGGGGAGCTCTTGTTCTAAAAATATCAAAACAATTCAGTACAAAATGCTTTGATAATATATCACAAGTATCCGGATTGATTTTCAAATGGTTTTCAATTGGTTCCAAATGGCGATGAACAATACCAAATAGACCCACCAACTTTACTTTATGTACGGTGATATAAGGATGATAAGGTTAGGTATTTGTTCCCATGATCCGCCGTAATCGGAGGGATCTACCAGGACAATCCACTAGTTAGTGTAGAAGTCCTTAGGTATGATGATAAAAGGAGAAAATGAGATATGGGAAGAGTGCGGATCGAGACGAGCTAGTAATCGAATAAACCCAACAAGGTTCTAGCTATGAAGTCTCGTAAGCAATCAAGGGGTTGAAGAATGAAAAGAATTGAATGAGAAAAGGGTGAAAAGAAATAGCCTCCATTTATTCAACCATAGGGCGTAAACCGGTACAATTCATATGCTACCGATGGTAACATCGGTATTGAAGACAAGACGTCATGGACCCAAAGGACGCCTCGCACTACAACTTCCCAAACCACTCAAGTTCCTCTTAAAAGGGCTTGTTTCATTCTCACGGGAACCTACATAATCTATCGACTTTCTTAGAGATTGTTGATATTGAAGAAGGAGACCTCTCCCTAGTCTCCCAAGACAGATCCAAATATGCACAAATTGAGTCTAGAGCCACGAGATCATCTATAAATCTCATTAGGACACTTTCAATGAAGACTCTGCTTCACACAATGTGGAAAGAGAGATTATATCTTGAGTCCCACGATTATCCTTGTGGTATTGCTGTAACATCCGAGTGATATGCAAACATATTCACAATGAAGATGGAAAGCCTTCTCGAGCCAACATCAAACAAGCTCCCCGTGGGTGGCATGTGAGATCTATTCAATAGATCAACCATGTGACAACCGAATGTAAACAATGGGGCGATTCAATCTTTTGAATCAATCCTCGTTCAGTTATGGATTGACGGATACCTTTGAAAACCGGTCATTGTGCTTAAAACTCTTTTCTTTAGCACATCGACCGTACGAATATTTCAAATCAAAAGGTGTTTTATGATTGATAATTGATTTTCATTAAAACCTTCGTTGTATTGCAAAACAATTTCTATTGAGTAATACACGATTGTTTTTCAAATATCTTTTCATCAATCGCTGAATTTCTATTCACGGTTCACTCACCCGTGTTGTCTTCTTTGAGACGCTCCGGTTTGAGAACAAGCTAGAGCACCGCGAAACCCCGTCAAGGAAATTCTTCGAATTATACCGATCACAGCAAGATTTGTATCGATCAACGGGAACCGTGGGTCGGTACTCAATTCAACGAAGTGATCAAAGACACTTTCGCGATTTATTGCTAATCGCTGTATGTGTGTACGCCCCACGCTTGTACCGATCGTAATGAAGCGGTCAATCCATAGCCGCATGCTCACTTAACACATTCATCTCAAAAGAAATCATGATTAGTGCATCAATGACTCGATATTTTCACTCCATGCTTCGCTATGCCGCCAATATCATGAATCAACGAAAGCTTCCGCTACTCGATGAGAAGATTTCATGATCCGTAATGTGAGCATGTCGGTCCGAAAGTCACAACATCACATAATACCAACACCACAATGGATGTCTCGTAGATTTTTGTTAGCCGATGATCTCAAAAGTCGGCTCAAAATTATTATCACGTGGATCAAGAAAAGACCTCCACTTGGATTAACCAAACATGCAATGAGAAGAATCAATGACTACGAGCTTCGAGCAAAGTACTACATCAAGAATGCAAGAACAATTGTTAATGTAATATCTGCTTGTATTCAATGTAATTTTAGTATATGTTTGAGGTGACCTCCTTGGGGAGATTGTTAGGAATTAGAAATTCCGTGTATTAAAGAGTCGGTCACCTCAAGTATATGTAATCATTAGAAAGCTCGTAGTCGTAGTTATTTTAAGCTAAGTAGTATTTAGTTAAGTAACACCGTGGAGGACTGGACGGTCTTTACCCACCGTATGCCCGATCCACAGCCCGCTGTGTGGCGCTTTATTGTAAGACTATAAATACTCTACCTTCCAAGGTAGAGAGTTGGAGCTCATAATAAGATTTTTCTTTCTCTCACTAAAGTTCCCAAACCTCTAACTTTCTCTCTAAACATCATCTTATACGCCACTTTGTGTTATGGTTTGATGTGTATGTGAAATCCAATACATTTAGTTACTCATTCAATGCTCAATATCTATAGTCAGGTCCCCGAATGAGTCTTACTCATTCAAAGGAGAGGTTGTTATGTGGTTTCGTTTCAGGAGGAGGAACCATTTCAGAACTTATCGAGATTGGTTTTCGGATGCCCGACTTTCAATGTCAAGCATTCCCAATTCAAATTTTCGCCTCAAGGTAGGTTCATCCAAGGGTTTGGTGAAGATATCGCAAGTTGATATTCAATAGGGATGAAATGGAGTTCTATGTCTCCTTTCATTATGTGGTCCCCGATGAAGTGATATCCGATATCAATGTGTTTGGTTCTTTGATGAAGGACATGGTTGTTGGAGATTGCAATAGCATCGGTGTTATTACGTAAGATGGGTACTATTTTGTAATGGATGTCATAGTCACCGAGTTGACTTTTCATCCATAAAACATTGGCACAACATCCTCGCAGAGCCTACATACTCACTTAACCGAAAACATAGCCACTAATTGTTGCTTTTAGCACTCCAACAAACCAGCTTTTCCTCCAAGAAATTGACAGACCCGAGGTACTTTTCTTTCCATGTTGCAGCCAAGATAATCGTAATCGAGTAACCTTTGAGATCAAACCCCGAGCACTTTGGATAGTAGAGTCCAAGGCTTGGGGTTCCTTCTGTATCCGAGTATTCTCTTGGTCGCAGTGAGGTGGGATTCTTTGGGATTAGACCGATATCTTGCTATTCGACCGAGAATTGTATGTCCGTCCGAAGAAGTAAGATACATCGCTGAGCCTACAATCCTCCGAAATGGGTTTGATTGACCGATTTGCCAGTGAGATCAGTCCAAGGTTGTTAGTGGGACCATTGGTGTTTTCACCGAGGCATAGTCGATATCTCATATTTCTTCAAGAGATTCCTTGTGTATTTCTCTTGACCGATGGATATTCCTTTATCGCTTTCCTAATTTGTAGTCCAAGGAAGTATGTGAGTTCACCCATCATGCTCATTTCAAACTTTTGTCATCGCTTTTTCAAACTGCTTGCAAAGTGTGTAGTTTGTTGAGCCAAAGATGATGTCATCAACATATACTGGACTAGTATCACATCTTGTTTTATCTTGTAGATAAACAATTGTTGTCTATCTTTCCTCCGACAAACTTGTTTTGAATCAAGAAGGCCGAGAGAGTTTCATACCATGCCCTAGGAGCTTGCTTTAGTCCATAGAGGGCTTTATCAAGCTTGCGCATATAGTCGAAATTCACTACTCTCAAAGCCCGGAGTTTGTCGAACATATACATCTTCCTTGAGATCACCATTTAAGAATGCACTTTTACATCCATTTTATAAACTTTGAAGTTCATGTATGTAGATATGCAAGGAAGATCCCGATGGCTTCCATTCTTGCAACAGAGCAAATGTCTCATCATAGTCAATGCCTTCTTGTTGATCGTGAACCTTGGCTACAAGTCCGCTTTGTTTTTAATGATAGTGCCGTTTTCACCGCTTTGTTTCGAAAACCCACTTCATTCTTATGACTACGACATCCCGAGGACATTTGATCAAGGTCATGACCTTGTTTTTATCAAACTCTGAAGTTCTTCTTGCATGACATGAACCGAGCTTGGGTGTTTTAGAGCCTCGTGACACTTTTGGGTTCTATATCCGATAGGTAATCAAGATATAGACATTCAATGGCTAAAGTCAGCTTAAATTAGCGACCATGCTTCTAGTGAGCATGCCCTCGAGGTTCACCAATGATGTTTACAAGCTCAATGTCCCGAGATTTTGTCCACTTACTTTGTGGTCTAGGATCCGAGCTTGAAGAGGTCACCGGAGACTCGTGAGTGAGTTATGGTATATGAGCCACGTAATCATTAAGAACATCCGCTGAGATGTCTTTATCGGTTGGGGTTCATGAGTCATGTGTACCGAACATTTGTTCGTTGTTACCTATCCAAATAGGACCGATTGATTATCAATGAGTTCACCGATAGTTGGTTGTAGGTTATGAGGCAAGACATAATATGAGATGTCAAGATCAACTTGGTATGAGGAATTGAATTCAAAGTGTTATACTCATCAGAGGATATCTTGATGAGTTATCAATTCCTATTTTCTCCACCGAGGTGTTGGTAAACCCGATGCTTTCGAACTCTCATCAAAGGTGACATGAAAGGTTTCTCAACTTGTTGTCTCCTTGTGTTAAATACCTCAAGGCTTTGGAGATCGGTGAGTAACCTAGAAAGTATCCATCATCGCCTTTAGCATCAAATTTTCCTAGATGATCTTTGTGGTTATGAATAAACACAAGACACCCAAACACATGAAAGTAGTCGATATCGTGAAGTCTACCTTTGAATATCTCATATGGGGTTTTATTATGTCTTTTGACAATGATTGACCTGCTTTTGAGTGTAACAGTGCGTCTTGATCGCTTCAAATTCAAAAATGCTTTGAGAGGCCCCGAGCCATTTAACATGGTTCTTGATAAGGTTTTAAATGTACCTTTTTGAGGGTCGTTTAAGCCCTTATTTGATCACTTTTGTATCCGTTATTACTTAATATCGCTCCTTTTCACTTTTAGGTCTCTTGAAAGAAAATTGCCGAATGGCACTTATTTGGACGAAAAGGCGCGGATATACGAAGAAAAAGGCCAAAGTCAAGAATCGAGACACTCAAGCCGCTTTGAAACACAAGGGACGGCGTCAGTGTTATATGTGACGCCGTCGCATCACTTTTGTGACGGCTTAGTAGCCAAATTGCTTATTTACAAGTGACGGTGTCGCTTTAAAAGAGGTCGTCACAACTCGCACGACCTAGATTTGATCAGCATCGCCGAGATCAAGGGATGGCGCCACAAGCATAAGGTGACGCCATCGCAAGACTAACGTGGCCAAGACGAAACCCTAATACGACGGCGACTTACGGCGTCACAATTCATAAAGTGACGCCGTCGCGATTGTAATCTATATATAGAATCCGAATTTTTTAGTTTTCGGTGTGTAGTCTTTTGGAGTAAAACCTAAACCGAACCAAGGCGGTCTTGTACAATATTTTAGGTTCCAAACCCTATCTTATAACAAGATAAGTGTTTTACTTCATTAATTCAATTATGTCTTCAATTACTTGTGTGTATGCTTGCATGTTCTCCATGTCCGCTAATTTACTTGTGTGTTTGCTTAGGAATATGAAACTTAACTATTGAATATTGATTGGTTGTCTCTTATCTTAATTGTTAATGATCTAGTAATGCGATAGGTCATTCGTTGTGTAGTTAATGCTTGATTAATCTTTGTGACCCTTAGACTATAACACCTAGAGTAGTTGTAGGCTAAACCATCCTAAGAGTACCTTAGAGTTAGAGTTTATAAATCCTAGAGATTTTGTAGACGAGACCCTTTGGTAGTTTCAAAGAGTTAGGGATAAACGCATACCCTACGACCTTAGACACACAACGCGATTAAGAATAAGGACGTGACAATTCAACCATCAATAGGAGATAGTTAAGGAGTAATAAAACCTAAGTAAACACATCTTTAAACCATCATACGAGCACACAATAATTAGACATAGACTACATACACCACTAGATTAGATAATTAGATAAGTAGAGTAATCGGTAGAAATACCAACCCCAAATCCAAACCCCGAGATTCGTACTTTCCATTTCATAAAATATAAAAAACAAAAATAATCATCCTCACCTTTAAACTTAAATCGACATACACTTCAGCCTAACGACACTATTCCCTAGAGAACAATATCAATACCGTGGCTTACCCTAATACTACACTACAACGATTAGGTTCACCGCTAGGGTGTTGAAAACTTGCTCGACGAATAGGAAGTTCCTTTGACCCCGAACGACGCTGTAGCGTTATCAAGTTTTGACCACCGTCGGGAATAGTTATTGTTTAGGCTTGATTTATATCTCGCTTAGGTCTACTCACAAGATTCCTATCAGTGAGATTTTTCTTTTATTAGCTTCCTTGTAGTCTATCCCCTTCTTTGTGTTTGTGTTCAGAAACCCTTTTTATTTGTCGCTATGGCAAGTGAAATTGCATTTGAATCATTAACAAATGAGGAACAATTGAATTTCGCAGATTGGATTGGTTTTTATTGTTCTAATGAATTTGTGAGTGAACTTAGAGATATCCAAAAGGAGACGGGTGTAAGGTTGGGTGGGTTTGATAAATTTTGTGCTTGTGTGGCTTCTATTCAACGATCATTGTTAGAATCAACTCCTTTTAGTGAGACCCTCCGAAATTTTTGAGAAAAGCCTCCTAAGTATAAACCGCCGCTTGTCACAACTTGAGGAAATGGATAAGGAGGATTTATATGACACACATAAGGAATCCTTTAGGCAAATAGAACATAGTAGTCAAATTTTGAGAACAATTATTATGAATCGGACCAAGAATTTGAAATGGCTAAAGAAGGATTTGAGATACTTAGGAGTGTATTTAAGTTAGATCATACTAAAACACATGATGAACTTTAGGAGATCTAGATATAATGGAGAATGAGGTGGAAACTCCAAGCCCACAAGCCCGACCATCACTGAGGAACACACATCGCCTATAACTTATCCTAAGAAGTAAAAGAGACTATAGGAACCCCGATTGATATAGAACCTTGGACCAAACGCCACTAGAGAATGTAGGTTTAGATGCTTGTTGTCATGACCCTCTCTTAGTCCTAGGAAGTTCCTAATTTTGATGAACCGAGCCTCAACCAAAACCTTACCCAATTTTCCGCCTTTAGATGTGAATCTTGAATTGAATTAGCCCCAATCCACCCATCAAAATAGATAGTACGGGTAGTTGCTTGATAAAGGTGGTAGACTCTAGGCCATGTAGAGTGAAAGCTAATATAGGAGTAACCCATGACCTTACACACTTATATCACCCATTCATGGTTGATAACAAAAACATTATGGGTTTAAACCGGTTTATTAAGTCAAGATGGATACTTAACTAAGAATCTTTTGAAGTTGATAGAAGATGATCCATTTGTAAGAGAGAAATTTGATTCACCCGCCACACTAATAGAATTAGGTAAGGTTATAATGAATGGAGCACACCCTTTGAGCATATAAATCACCCATCACCCTCTCCTCACGCAGCAAATTTCCACCCCAAGGTGTGTATCGCTACTATCACCCGCACTTAAACCTAAGTGTAGGAAAACCTCCCTTTATCCGTTAAATAAGGGTAGAGTCGATCGTGACTCCAACAAAACAAGCGCTTCTTGGGAGGCAACCCATGTGTATTTGTTTTTCATTTTCATTTGTGTGTCGTATATCTTTTATTAATTGTTTATTCTCATCTTTTAATTTGTAAAAATGTTTTATTTTGTCTTTAACCTCGTCTTAATTACATGTAAAGTTATTTTACATAAGGGATAAGTGTAGAGAGGATTACACACGTTTTCAAAAGAAACGTGAACATGATAATTACAATTATTTAAAAGATATACATGTGTGTTTGTTCGAGTCAAATGCTTGTATCGAGTCATAATAGATGTTATTGTAGGAAATTTTTCCGCATTTTAAAGGTAAAATTTTCCGTAATTTTTTCCAAAATCGCAGACTAGTTTTCATCTATGATAACCCGATGGCGTCGGGGTCGAAATCGACGGTGTCGAGGAGTAGAAACCGCTACTACTTTTCTCGTTTTCTGTTACTTATAAATTTTTGGAATTTTCTAGGTCTTAATTTTCTAGAAAATCGCAAACATCCATTCCACAAGCATTATATCTTATTTAAGTCTCGAATTACATCTTGTCGTGATTTTTCTTTGTTCGGTTTGATGCGTTGGGTTGTCTGCTTTCTTAAAGTGTGCGTGTTTTATTTATCAAGAAGAAGAAACATAAGATTGGAAGGAGCTTTTCACGATACATTCTTCTTGGGAAAGATTTAACCACTACTTTACACCTAATCCTACCGAGCTAATCGGGAGTATTAGTTTCTTTCGCTTTTAATTACCTTCCATTATCATAAATTTGATACTTTCGGGGAACATTGGGGACAATGTTCGCTTTAAGTGTAGGGAGGGAAAATAAAACGGGAACTTTGAAACTATGCTTATCCTTGACTATTTGCTTTGTCCAATTGCATTTGCGTAATAAACCATGAGAAAATGTCGGTTAGGGTAATTTTGGCACCAAATTTAAAATTTTTCATGACATATAGGAGTAGGCCATTAGTCTTAATAAAGCGTCTCATGGATAGGAAGTTATATGACTAGCACAAAAACCCTTTACCTCCTAAATTCCACCCAAAATGTAAGGATCACCCTTAGATTAGTAGGAATTAAAGCATTCATCTCTAATGCTTAGTGTGTGAACCGGTAGTATAATAGATTCTAGAACTTGTTTTGTGATGCATCTCGAGATCGCTAGTAAGACTACACTTGTGTAGTTAGGAATAACTAAATGATAAGAGGCATTAGGATAACCCTTGTTTGATACCCATAATATAATTACTTCTTCCACATCGGTTGAGTAATTCCCCCACACCTTTGCGTTGTACTCATCTTTAGTACACGATACCCCTAGTTAACCCCTCAGAGCCTATCCTTTTCGCGGTTCTCGTGATGTTTCGGTTTTCCAGAATATCAATGAAGAGCATTGTTTACACCCCACCCCAAATGTACACCTAAATCGCCTTAGCCTACCTTGTATGCACTCACTTTTAGTGCATTATTGTTATCACCCTAAACCCTTAGTTCAATTAACTAGTTGCTTGCATAAGTTGCTAAGACGAGTCATATCTTTTGTACACAGTTTTGGGACGATTGGGAATCATGGGAAAAGTTAAAGTTTATGAAATGACGAGAAGGGAACGTTAAATTCAAATTCCCTTTATTTGCGTAATAATGTACTCCAAGTGTTTTGATCTTTTCAATTCGGGTCAAATTAGTGTTAGAGTAATAAAAACTCAAGTGTAGGGATGTGTATATAAATCTCTATCATTTTGATGTTACCATAGAGGATGGTAGAGTAAAAGTGTATAAAAAAAAATCGAAAACAAAATTAGAAAAAGAGAAAAGAAAAAGAAAAGAGTGGTCAAAAAAAAAAAAAAAAACATACGGGCTACTATCCTACATCTATCTTTAAATTCATGTTTGTTTGTTTCAGTTATCTAGAGTTTAGAGTGTCGAGTCTTGGCTTAGCAACGCCATTCTTCGTATGCTTGTAAAGTAAAGATTTTTGACTTGCCACCACTAAATAGCCTATCCCACCAAACCCTTTGTTTCCCTACCGTAAGCCTAACATTACAACCCTTTAAAAGACCTATTTGATAGTCTTTCCTAGGTGCTTATGCCAAAGCGATGGAGGTTTGATCTATTCTCAAGCCTATGGGAATCTATGTACTAGGACCGGTTAATGAGTGTTTATCTTCCATTTCCAACTTGTTATATTTCATATACACCCGAGAGATGTGCGTATCCAAACACCCCACGTGAGGTGCTAGTATGTAATTTTCGTGCTTGTTATGACTTTTGCGGGGCTTATATGTGTTGTGGATTGTTTTAAACCAATGCTTCATGACCCCTAACTTATAAATTAATTGGCTAAAAGCACATTTGCTTGAGGACAAGCAAATACCAAGTGTAGGGATATTTGATAAGGTTTTAAATGTACCTTTTGAGGGTCGTTTAAGCCCTTATTTGATCACTTTGTATCCGTTATTACTTAATATCGTTCCTTTTCACTTTTTAGGTCTCTTGAAGGCAAATTGTTGGAATGGCACTTATTTGGACCTAAAAGGCGCGGATATATGAAGAAAATGGCCAAAGTCAAGAATCGAGACACTTAAGTGAAACACAACGGGACGGGCGTCAGTGTTATATGTGACGCCGTCAGATCACTTTAATGACGGCCAAGAGCCAAATTGCTTATTTACAAGTGACGGTGTCGCTTTAAAAGAGTAGGTCGTCGCAACTCGCACGCCTAGATTTGATCGACGGCGCCGAGATCAAGGGACAGCGTCACAAGCATAAGGTGACGCGTCGCAAGACTAATGCCAAGACGAAACCATAATGATGGCATGACCACGGCCACATTCATAAAGTGACGCCCGTCATGATTGTAATCTTATATATAGAATCCGAATTTTTAGTTTTCGTGTAGTCTTTTGAGTAAAACCTAAACCGAACCAAGGCGTCTTGTACAAGATTTTAGGGTTCCAAACCTTATCTTACATCAAGATAAGTATTTTACTTCATTAATTCAATTATGTCTTCAATTACTTGTGTGTATGCTTGCATGTTCTCCATGTCCGGCTAATTTACTTGTGTGTTCGCTAGGAATATGAAACTTAACTATTGAATATTGATTGGTTGTCTCTTATCTTAATTGTTAATGATCTAGTAATGCGATAGGTCATTCGTTGTGTAGTTAATGCTTGATTAATCTTTGTGAACCCGACTATAACACCTAGAGTAGTTGTAGGCTAAACCATCCAAAGAGTACCTTAGAGTTAGAGTTTATAAATCCTAGAGATTTTGTAGACGAGACCCTTTGGTAATTTCAAAGAGTTAGGATAACGATACCCTACGACCTTAGACACACAACGCGATTAAGAATAAGGACGTGACAATTCAACCATCAATAGGAGATAGTTAAGGAGTAATAAAACCTAAGTAAACACATCTTTAAACCATCATACGAGCACACAATAATTAGACATAGACTACATACACCACTAGATTAGATAATTAGATAAGTAGAGTAATCGGTAGAAATACCAACCCCCAAATCCAAACCCCGAGATTCGTACCTTTCTATTTCATAAAATATAAAAAAATACAAAAATAATCATCCCTCACCTTTAGACTTAAATCGACATACACTTCAGTCTAACGACACTATTCCCCTAGAGAACGATATCAATACCCGTGGCTTACCCTAATACTACACTACAACGATTAGGTTCACTGCCTAGGGTGTTGAAAACTTCTTTCGACGAAAAGGAAGTTCCTTTGACCTCGAACGACGCGTGTAGCGTTATCGATTCTTGTAGCCTCAATGAGAGTTCTGCTTTTACTTTCACCACCCCATTTGTTCAGGGGTGTAGGGAGATGAAAAGTTTTGGGAGATTCCCTTTCATCACGTAAACTCTCAAGCTCATCATTTCGAACTCGCACCATTGTCGGCCCCGATTTGTTTAACAAGAATGTCATTCGGTTTTCAATGTTCCCGATGAATGACATTATTGTGTCACCGCTCGACTCTTTTTGGAAAGAAAGTATACCCAAGTGTATCTTGAAAACTCATCAACAATGACAAGTGTATACTTTCATGCCGGATTAATCTAGGACCCGATCGTCCAAAGAGATCCATATGCAAGAGGTGAAGGCGACTTTTGATGGAAAAATTTTGTTTTGTTTTGAAAGATGCTCTTTGATGTTTGCCTTTTTCACAGTCGAGCATGGTTTATCTTTGCAAAACCAAAGATGGTAAGCCAAGGACCTTGTTTTGTTTTGCTAGGTTTTTGATGTTTTTGAAGTTTAAGTGAGAGAGTCTCTTGTGCCACAACCGGTTTATAGTTTGGTGGCTTTGGCAAAGAGACAGTTCCATCTTGAGAAAGAGTAGACATGTCTAAGACATAAACATCATCTCTTCTAGGAGCTATCAAAACAACTTCTTTATTGGCATTGAAAATGGTACCTTGTTTGTCATTGAATTGCACAATGTACTTAGCATCACATAGTTGGTGACACCGATGAGATTATATTTGAGACCATTGACATAAGCTATTCTAGAGAAAACTATTCCATTGCGCCATTGAACCATAACCTTGATGGGACATGATGAGTTATCACCAAATAATACCTGGTCTTGGTTCCTTTACATACTTGTGCAGATACTCCTTCACACCAAAGTCATGCTTCTTGAGCATCCTTTGCCTAGATGCCAAATAGGCTCTGGCGTGTCTCGCACAAGTAGTAAAGCTAATTAGTTTCGACCCACTTACTAGTGGGCTTGGGTCTCAAGGTCTCTTTGAATTTGGCAATCTACTCATGGTCAGTGGTTGAGTGCATTGTGCTACCACAGGTCTTGCATTTAGAGACTGATGAAGACTAAGTGATTTTGTGTTAGGTTCCCATATTCATAACACAAGCATCAATAGAAGAAATAGAGAAGAAGTGATCGGATGAACAAACACACACACACACACGTATGAATATTGAAGAGTTATGCGAGAGAGTAAATGTGTGAATTGAACAACCAACCCTCAGTGAGGGTTTACAAGCATTGTTATAGGAAGGAACTAGGGCAACATGCAAGTTCCTTCCTTTCCTTTATGGGCTTGGGCAAGGCTCATGGGCTTTCTACATAAGCCTTGGCATGATTACTAACATAAAAGACATATTAAGCTAACTATTACATATTAATTACTAACACTTGAAATCTAGTTTAGGAGTGATTCCAACAATCCCCTAAGTGTTAGTGATTGATGATATAAACGCTGAAGGTTTGGTGTAATAGTAGCTTTGGCGTCTTTTGACATTCTTCTTTATTGTGAGAAGAATTACCTTGATTCGAACAATCTCCCGGTGTAGAGAAATTGTTTCCTTTGAAAAGTTTCGCTTGACGCCATCAAATTCTTTGTTACGTGATCTTTGTTCTTTGTGATGGTAGTGATAGTATGTTGTTGTTGTCTCGCATCAGTCCTTCTTTGCTCCGGTCTCTACGTCTTTCTCCAACATGCTCACACGCCTTTAACGTTAGATTTCGAAGATTGATGTAGTTCTCTTAGTATTTAAACTTTGTAGATTCTTTGACTTTGACGAAGAATCATTCGACTTTGTGTTTCCTTTTGAGAGAACTTCAATTAGTGATGTTGTTGGTATGAGCATGTGAAGAATACTGCACGATCGGTCCGCTCCGAGCTTCCATAAGAAGAAAACATAAGAATGGTTTGTGATAAGCGGATTCCAAAGCACTTACAAGTTTGAACTTCGAGCGTGTTAACGACATAGTGTGAAAACACAACTCTAATTCTCACAAAGGTTGTTCCTAAACCGAGTCCCACAAGTGAGATAACGCGATGTACCAAAGTACACCTATAATTTAGATGAGTCGAGGTACAATCAAGCATCACCTCACCATGTAGACCGCTTGAGACACACTAAGCGTAATCCACGGGAGTTACAAGTGACTGCTTGTCGTGGTGCTTTGATGTTGACCCCGGCAGGAGTTTCCATTCAATCACTAAGGATCACATATGTGAATCTCTCATAAATGTTCTCGACAGATTGCTAAGATCTGTGAAGGACACGATAATATATCACTTGTGTTCTTATTGTTGAACGACAAGCGATGAATTGTCAAGTGTACCTAAGAGATCTTTTGATGAATCTCATGGCTCTAGACTCAATAGTGCACTTTAGTTTTCCTGAGCGGAGACTAGGGAGAGGGTCTCCTTCTTCAATACCAGCAATCTCTAAGAGAATGCCGATAGTTTACGTAGGGTTCCTCGTGAGAATGAAACAAGCTTCGCTGAGAGAAACTTGAGTGGCAAAGAAGGTTTAGTGCATGCGTCACCGGGTTCATGACAACTTTGTTCTTCAATACGGCGTCATCAAGTGACAACCAAGAGCATATGAATTGAACCCGTGTGCCGTAGTAAGTTGAATAACTGAGGGCTATTTCTTTTCACCCTTTACTTTGCTTTTCTTTTAATTCTTCAACTCCTTCTTTCTCCGATTCTCATTTTCTCCTTTTATAATCATACCTAAGGACTTCTAATTCTAACTATTATTAGTGTCCTTGGGTAGATCCCTCCGGCTCTGGCGGATCATAGACGTTATTCCTAACCTTAGTCACCTTATAACTCCATTGCCATAAAACCGATTTCTTGAAAATTTCTCAAAGTGTTTATGAATAAGAAACATTTTGAAACACTTTGAGAGTTTTATTTTGCGTAAATACCCCTCCACACATGCTTAAGTGTTTTGTGAATTTACATGGTGAGAGAAGAGCGTGCACTTTTTGAATTGATCGACTCAAGATAGACAATTCCCCGCGAGACACGGTTACATTGCATAGTTAAAGAGTTACATAGTCAGCTTTTAGGTGACAATTAGCTCTAATAACTACCTTGAAGGTGTGGACAAACCTCGAAAGGTTGTCAAACCCATCAAAGTTGATGTCTATCAAGAGCTTCTCGAATAGATACAATTTACTTAGATAAGTCTTAGAAGAGAAATCTTTTCAATGTATGACTGTTCAGATCCCGTCAATTCATGGGTTGAAGTCTTTTCACACGAGGATTCAATAGCAATTCACAACATATTTCTTATCACATAATTTTTCTCCCCCTCAAAAATGGCATATAAATGTTATTTTTGATGGAATTTTGATATCGAATATGACCATTTCGAGTTTTGTGAGAAGATTATCACGAAGAACAATTTGTGAACAAAGTTTTTAATCAAATACTCCCCCTCAAAAAGTGATATAAACTTTTGAGGTTTTGAAAATCATAAGGGAAGTACTTGTCCTTATGAGCATAACAATGAAAAGTGAAAGTTTTGATAAGTTTTACTCAAAAGTAAGAAGCTTTAGCTCCTTTTATAAGGATTGTGGCAATCAAGCGCACCACGGGTCCTTTCATTACAAGTACGGGTTGTACATCGTTATGTGTGCATTATTAATTAAAAATCACACATCCAAATCAATATTGAAAATGAAACGACTTAAGGGTACCGAGGGATTCGGGTAGTCCAAGAATATCTCGAGGAATCGAATCCGGGCGTTGATAGCCTATGAGATTAATCACGGGACAACCACCTACGAAGCTCTCCAAAGTTCGAATGGTCCCTTCTAAACAACCTTTCATCAATCCGTGATGATTCTCTTCACATCCTGTCTCTCCTAAGAATTCCATCTCTTTTGTGACCCAATGCCTTGTTGTATCGCTTTAACCGATAAGCTAAGTTGTCCCCGACTTTCTTGATGTGTGATCTCAAACTTATGAAGATCTCTACATGCCATCAAGCGATATGCGATGTAGTTCACTCGATAAACTTCTCAAACGGTTTCTTGATGAGAGTGTATTTAGGAAGATGATTGATGTCGGGAGGTCGGTGAGGTTTGGTGAGGTTGATACGTGTCGATCGATTCAGCGGCAAGTTGCAAGTCTTCTACACGTTCTGGATCGCTATGTTTCGATGAAGATTAGCAAGGACTTGATGTATTCACGTTGGATTTACATCGAGAATTGTCTCATTCTTCCCCTGTGCTTTGGCAAGTGCGGATCTTCAATGTCATTGAGAGCAGATTACGAAAGTACGCTTCACGAAAGCATAGTCCTCTTCGTGTTGTCTTTTGACCATGATTTTCTTGAGGAAATTGTAGTCCCATTTAGGCGAGAGAGCTACATGCTTAACAAAGAACGATCCCTTTATCCTTGAACACTTCATGTGTAGACTTTTGAACTCGGCGGCTTTTGTAGTAGATTCTTGACGCGGGCCAATGGTGAATCCATACATTGCATCAATTTCATACTTCTCCATGTTAGCAAACATGTGAGAAGCCTTTTCTTCAATGGCTATGCGGTTGGAATATATGGTCTGCAAGAACGGAAGTGTCGGTGATGTAGCGTATTTCTTTGTGAGATCGCTACCATGTAAGAAATTCGGTCTTTGTTGAAGAAGTAGCGAAATGGAATCTTAGGTTGATCCGGTTGGCTAATGGTAGGTAGAGGTCGGTCCGGTCGTGTAGTATGGACCTTGTCTTTTCTCGGGTGAAGTCAATGTTCGCTTTAGGGTTGAGCCAATCAATCTTTGTTAGACATGGGCGTGCTATGTTTTCAAGATGATATTCAACTTCAATAGCACTTTCCGAGATGTCTTTGAGCGGTTGAAAAGCTTCATTCTTGATGCGTTTTAACTCGACTTGGTCATCTTCTTCACCGAAACTTCTCTTGAAGTAACTTAGCATGCTCAAATGTTCGACCTTCTACCATATCTTGATCTTGGTATGGAGGGTAGCATCAACCGATGTGAAAACCATTCATATTGATGTCATCTTCGTCTAGCCATGAGGCGACATCGATAAAGCGTCTTCTTCTTCTTCTTGGCCTAGATGAGGATCTTTGGTTTCTTTCTTTGAAGCGGGAGAGGTGGGTTGTTGTTGGGGCTCGGGGACTTCCTCATCGTCACCACCGGTGTATTGAAATAATCACCGATTTTCTCATGCAGGGTGGTAACTTAGCTACATGAGGTTTGTCGTGAGAAGAGCATGGAGGAGATCGTTGTTGAGATGGAGTCCTTTGGGGTGGTGGTAGCATGAAGGATGATTCACCGATTTTCTTGGACATTTAGGCTCTGTATCTTTGTCCTTATCCTTATCATCATCGTCTCTTGGACGCTTAGGCCTTCGACTTGCTCCTTGCATGAAGTCTTTAGTTGATATTCCGATAATGCCTCAAATAGTTTACTTTCATCGAGGTGAAAGTTGCGAGATCGTTGAGACATTTGTAGCACCGACTTGGAAATCAACTACTGCATCGAGAAGCTGCGGGATCAATTGGATTGATCATCATTGTTACCGGGGTGGATTGCATTATTTTCTTGACCAATTTCATGAGATTTGGATAGAGCTATCGGTGAAAATCCCCCTTGTCACACGGAGCAGTGTTGAGAAGGAACTTGTGAGTATATCCTTAATCATCTCGTTCGGTTCCCTTGGACATCACGTTGCATAAACTTACGGATGTACTCCCTTTCACTTGACATCTTGTCCATCTTGTCATGTAGAAGATTGAGGTGTCGACTAGTTGATTCAACTTTTGTTGGTCACATCTTTCTTCCGACACCTTGACAACTTTTACAATCTTTGTTTTAGCGGGATATCCAAAGTGATTGGTTTCTTCACGATTTAGATGTGGATCTGGTTGTGCCTTTAGATGGTGGTAGTGAAGAGTGAGAAGGCGAGTCGATGATGATGAGACATGAGGAGACTCGGGGTCTTTCGGTGACTCAGATGTTTCTTCCTTGGGCGTCTTTGGGCTATCTAGAAGAAAATCATCATAATCAAGATCTTGACATTTCGGACTTAGCCATTTCATGACCTTAGTATCTTCACAGGAGTTTTTCGGTCTTTTCCATATACGGTTCCTCAAATTAAGTAGTTGATGGAATCCTCTACGCCTTTGTTGTTGGGTGTGTGGTGGTACCGGTTCCCTTATTGGGTTGATTAACCGCATCGAGCGGTGTTGCTTGAGTTCCACCACTTGACCTCTCCGGCCACGAGTTTGATCGATCGAATTCATCGGCAAGATATTTGAGTCGAGGTTCTTGACTTCTTTTGATAGTTTCTTTCCTCATCAAATGGTTCTTCTTGAACTTTCCTTATCATGCTCAGCACGAGAGTTTTCCTTTACCTTTATCGACTTTTGAATTTGGGAGGTTTAGCTCTGTTTGAGTGTCATCGATTGCGGTTTGAGTAGGTGACCTCTTCGTCGATTCGGTTTCTCGAGCTTTCATCCATTAGCTTTTGTTGTGGTTCGGGCTTAGGAATAGGGATGGCTTCCTTAGAGGGAACTTTCCTTTTGAGAGTATGTGACCTCTTGGAAACTTTCTTTGACTCTCGATGCTTGTAACACTCCTGCCTTTGCCTCTGGTTTTCCTAGTAGGTGTGCAGGAGGAATTTTCATCAAAAACCTACTTTGCCTTCATCAAGCTGCTACTAGATACCTTTTGTATGAATGAAGTTGTTTGGTGTATCATTTAGAAGGTGATCGCAACAACGCACCTTGTTTCTTTGTTGTTGATTCCTTAAATTTGTTGTGAGTGTAGGCTCATACAACATGGAGTGATTGTTAGGGTCGGCTTTGAGTCTCGAGGAATATCGGGATTATACTAGAGCTCTTTGGATCAATAGTTTGGTATATCGATATATGGGATCTTGGTGCCAAGCTTTTTGAGGAAAGACATCATGTCGTCCCATATCGAGCTTCAACTTCAATGTGTTTCATGTTGACCAAAGCCCAAAAGATCTGTAGTTTCATGAGCTTGGGATGCTTATAACCACTACCACGTCCGTAAGCGGATTTAACAATCATAATGTGAGGGTTCTCCATGGTGGGGAATATTCTTAAGATCTGGATGAATGCTTTGTGATTACTCCTTGACTTCGTCATAACCAATGTCGACCATGAATTGTAGAACGACCTCTTGAGTTGGTGTGGCATTGTATTAGGTTGGCTCGATGACATGAACAAGAAGAATAGCCTTAAATCTGCTTTGGTGCGATGGTGACTTGTTTGTGGTTTAGCGTCCTTTGTCAAAGACATTTAACCTTTGATCTTTCACATTGTATGCGGGTGGTGAATGTAGATCTCGACGAATGTGAGTTGGTGAGCATGTTACGATAGGGGGTGTTAGGAATCGAGAAATTCCATATGTGAAGAGTCAAGTCACCCATAATATTATCTAGCATAAGTTAGCTCGTAGACATATCGCCGATTCGTTATTTAGTAGTTAGTTTGTAGCATAGAATAGTTTAGTGTAACACCGTGGAGGAAGGACGGGTCTTTACGCATTGTATCCCTGATCCACAGGCCGTCAGGAGGTCGTTTATTTTGTAACCTATAAATACCCTCTACTTATCAAGGTAGAGGGTTGGATGTTCATTTGGAATCTAACCTTCCATGAGTTTCTCTTTCTAGAATATCCCACTTTCTCTCTCTAAAACTCATCTTGTACGCCTACTTGTTTATGATATGATGTGTTTGTGAAATCCTATATCCTACAATTGGTATCAAGAGCCATGGTTTGATCATATCTCTTACATATCCTTGGATTTCTAGTGGTTTTAGATGGTTTTTTGAGTTTGAGAAAGTTTAGTGGTTTTTGCATCATTTGGATCATCTCTAGTGTTAAAGTTTGAATTTTGGGTGTACTTTTATGTTTAGAATCATTGTAAGTGCTTGGGTTTTGATTTGGTAAGCTTGAATCACTGTGATTGAGCTTGTTTTGGATTGAAAAGTGTGTTTTTGAAGTTTTTCATGCTAGCGAATTGGTTCTCGTAGTGTTTTTCATCATAGCGACTTGCTTGATAAAGGTAGCGAGTTGTAGTGTTAATTGGTAGCGATTTGGTCCTAGTGACTTGTCTATTGAGACAAAGCGACAAATAGTACAAGTTAGTGGATTCTCAACTACGACTAGCGACTTGGTGAGGTTAGCGACTTGCTTGAAATTGTTAGCGAGTTGTAGTGTAAATTGGTAGCGACTTGATACTAGCGACTTGGACCTTAGCGAGTTGCTCTTTAGCGACTTATTGTGTAACAACTTGTGTCCAATGACTTGGTGCCTAGCGACTTGGTGTTATGGTTCTTGGCGAGTTGTCTTGTTAGCGACTTGTCTATATAGTAATTTGGTAAATTGATGCAAGTTACTCATATCTAATATCCATCAACACAATGTCTTACATCAACGACCCTTTAATCTCCAAAGTAGCTTGAGGCGTATGATACCTCACGAGCAGTGAAACCGTTTGCTATACAGATGTTCTACCTTGATTGATTGACAATTTATGATCAACACACTTCACAATCGAGTCTAAATCTAATGAGTCACACTTGGTATTGACAAATGATGCAAGGCAAATGGAATGCAACATTGAGTCTTTTCAACTACTTCATGACATCTCACATCTATTATCACAACTAGGCATCGAGCTGCGGTGCTCTCTTTCGTCGGGACTTATCCACATTGACAAGAGCGTGTTCTTGAACTTAGAACAATGAAGCTTCAAATTTCCAAAAGAAGGTATTAATGGAAGACTCGAATCTTGCACTTCAAGTAATCTTCAACCAATTTCGACCATTTATCAATGAGGAATATTCCATGAGACTTTGATCAACATGTATGGAATTTCATTCAAAAACATCTTTGGAATGGAAATTCATGAGTACATCAACACATTTATTCAACTTATGAAAATGTGGAAATGTACGATAGGGAAGTTGCTCGAGAATATTGAGTTGAATGTGTTGAATGGGTGTAAGATAAAATCAATTGAAAATTTGTGATATGTTGGGCAATGGATCGATTGAAAAATGGATGATGCGAATGCACAATTTCGATTGCAACAAAGGAGGATGAAGCCAACTATCTTGAACTCAAAGACTCAGTTGAGAAAAGCTTGAAGCCTTACATGACAACTCTGGTATGCATGTGGTGAATCGCGATGACATATTTTAGAGACGAACATGTGTCATGTGATGAGAATACCATAGCGATCAACATAATTCATGTGCTAATGTACGATCTATTTGATCCTAACTCTGAACATAATACCACTGTTAATTCTGTCTTGGTTGAGCCTGAATCTAAAACTTTTAAAACTAATGACATGATTGAAAAAGGGGTTTATGATGAACTTTCAAACAAATACTCAATTCTTGAAAAACATTGTATTTCCTTGGAAATTGCAATACAACAAAAGGAAGAAAGCTTTTATATTGAAAAATCTTGCATTAATCAGGAATTTCCAGAATTTTGAGAATTTTTTGAAATTAACCACTTAAAAACCCATATTCAGGACAAAGACTCAACCATATGCAATGCGAGATTACAACTCTCGGATGTGCATAAGTGATTATCATGAGATGAGTGATCGCTTAAATCTAGGAATCTTTGAGCGGCTCTATGTGTCCAACCTATTAAGGAAAATGAGTCTTAAGAAAGAACTTAGGAGACCAATTCCAAGTTGATTGATCAAACTAACGCCTTGTTGACAGACATTGATGCCTCAAGCCCAAATTCGGGATAAGAGCTTCACTATTGTTGCACTAAAAAATGAGGTTAGGAAATCTATTAGAAATAGGGTGAACACTAAGTTTGCAAAACCATCAACCTTGGGAAAGCCAATTGTTCGAACAACTTTAAACATCTTTGTAGTTAGGCCGCCAAATGCTTTTAGAGTGAAAGATCTAAATCATCGAAATCTAAGCTTGCCTCCCAGTTGATCACGAATCTTGTTTTGTCAAAACCGGTCACTTCACTATTTCATTCCGATAAGATGAATAACAAATCGACTTAATGCACAAAGTCCTAAGATCATGAATTCTAGGAGGTCGTCTAGTTCTCATAAGAAGCATCAAATGGCTAATCAATCCCTAAGAAACAAACTAATTCTGAAGGACCATTAGTCAAAGCAGTGCACACATCCAAATCTACTAGCGAGATGTTTCAAATGGATTCCAGCAGATTATTTAAGTTCTGAGGATCAAATGGACTTACATACCTAGATCTTGCCTTAAGTGGATGCCCAGGAAAAATCTTCAAGAATATTGACCTAAAGGGATCTCTAATAATGACACGCCTAGATCAAGCGTGAAACATCCAATAGTGAGATTACTCATGTCACTAACTCATCCATTTGCAATACTACATGTTCTTCTAGTGCAATGTGTCCTCAGTCTTTTTCAGGTACAATGCTCAATTCAATCAGGAACATCATGACTTGGTTTCCATCATAAATGAATATTGCTCGCTCAGGAGTTATAGCTTGCCAGAATTGATGTACCTCGTAGTTTGACTCCTATTCGATTTGAATCAGGACTCGCTCTTATTGTTCTGTGTAAAAATCAGTTAAAAAAAAGTAAATTTTATTTTTACAAATCATTATTTTAATCTTCCTTTGAAATCTTTCTTTTAAATCATTTCTCACAATCTAATAAAAGATACGTCTCTTGTTATCGATAACATCTACGGTCCTAGAAATGTCATTCAATAATGACACGGGATCATAGATGAAGTTCGAACAAAAGATATACTCATGTTTCATAATGGGTGGGTTAAATTCAATCAATGTTCATTGGTGACATTGATTGAGGGGGAGGATTTTACAAGTTATCTCGTTTTTCTCTACACCATTGTTGGACATGTATTGTTTTCAGATGCATGTATTGAGGTGTCCTTTGTATTGATTGCTTATCTGTTTCATGGTGTCCTCTGTGTTAGTTCGCTTATCTTATCATGTTATCTGTTGTGTTAGTTTGCTTATCTTATCTGTGTTTGTCTGCAATCTGATAAGTTAGTGGACTAAATGTGTCTATAATACATAAAATGATGGATAGCGACTTGCTTTTGAAATAATAGATAGCAACTTTCCTTTAACAGAGTTAGCGACTTGGCATGTAAAATGTTTTCTAGCAAGTTGCTATGTAAAATGTGGGTTAGCGACTTGTTATGAAAAATCTTAGCGACTTGTTAATACACTTTGCTAGCGAGTTGCTAAATGTTCACAAAACTACAGGGACTTAAAGTGGCAACTTGGTATTCTTGTAAAAATCTGTCCCTATACCCTAGCGACTTATCGTTTACTTTTCATTATTTCAAAAAACTCAAAAAAAAAAAAAAAGGTTTTCGTGTGTTATTTTCTCTCATGACGATTCTCTCTTAGCAATTTGATTGTGGTACATGTTTTTTTTGTATCCTTCTCCATTCCTTACATGTAATATATATGCATATCCTAACTCCGTTCCTTTATGATTCTATTAATTTGTTTGATCTTCAATCTTATTCCACTCACTAGGTTTGTTAAAGTTCAGCTTCTTTGAAACAAAAGTTACATATATGAATGGTCCTTGTGCAGTTTAGGTTCACTTGGATTGATGTTGTCTATATTATTATGTATTGTAATGTGGGTTTAAGTGATTCGTTTTTATGATTGGTTGTGGGTTGCTTTGTCTATGTTTATGTTATTGTTTGTTGTTATAGGTTGCATCTAATTGGGTTTACCGTATTGAAATGGTTGCGTTCGTTGATTTGAGTGTGGTGTTAGACGTTAGTTATGTAATGTTCTTGGTAGCGACTTAACTGTGCTCTTCATAACGAGTTGGTATGTTTGTTCTTGGTAGCGACTTACCATTGTTCATCATAGCGAGTTGGCTTGATTGTTATGACAGTATTCCTATTTAGCGACTTACTTTATTAATATATAGAGACTTGGCCTTGTTGTTTTTTATGGCGACTTGTCTTTACAAGTTAGCAAAGTAACTTTGAATGTAGCGACTTGGCCTTGACAGTTTTGATAGCGACTTGTCTTTACAAGTTAGCGACTTGTTGGTTCAATTCTCAAGTGGCAACTTGTTTCATTAAATTATTTAAGGCGACTTGCTATTATAATCTCATGTTAGCGACTTGATTCAGGATTTCCTGTAGCGACTTGTATTGACAATTTACTCTTAGCGACTTGCTATAACATTTTTGTTTAAGCAATTTGTATCTGGTTTCTCTTGTAGCAACTTGATATGACGAATTGTTTTAACAACTGTTATAACATTTACATATGATATCTTGTCTCATGAAATTATTTCATAGCGTGGTTTTAAATAATTTGATTCAAAAACAACTTGTCTCTCAGCTGTGTCAAAAGGGTGTTACCTTGAAAACTTTCTAATGCCACTCAATCTATTTCAATGCCTTATGGAACTACTGTCAAATTTGCTACTTGTTGTGTCTATGTCATGAGGTTGCATTCAATGTTCCTTAACTAACCATATCGAACTAACATGATCTCAATCATTGTTGTTGTATGTGTGTATCTTTAGATCTTGAATGGCAAACACAACCTCATCGAGAACCTTACTACCTCTGCTCACCCAAAGTTCTTCTGAGACAACGAAATCTTTCACGAAGATAAATGGGTAGAGATAGGAAAAAGTAAGCTGTTATGTGGATATGGAAAAGTTGCAACAAAATCCAATACTTAAAGTGTCAATTGATATCCTCAAAACACAAATTTCTTTAGTGCCTACAACAATTACGGAACACCATTGAATGGGACAAAATCAAGGCTCAATATACTGCAATTGGATGATAATGAATTTGTGATCAATTCGACATTCTCGGCAAGGCCCTAGGAATCACACCTGTAACCCCACCATACGATCAGAACCTCCACCTAGTGCGGAAGAGCTAATAGTCTTTACGATTGGTTTGGGGTATCAAGTTGGCATATCAAGGGCTTGACATCATCATCGGACACATGTATCAACCACGGAGAGCAATGACAG
Organism: Chrysanthemum lavandulifolium; assembly: GCA_022545495.1. Lineage (NCBI taxonomy): Eukaryota > Viridiplantae > Streptophyta > Magnoliopsida > Asterales > Asteraceae > Chrysanthemum > Chrysanthemum lavandulifolium. The sequence goes on along the minus strand of CM040238.1, from coordinate 35,193,971 downwards.
CAGTTCTCGACTTATGCTTATCGGCAAAACATCGGGGTTTGATAAAGTGAGGATTCCCATCTTGCAAATCCTATGGGGTATCGTCAATGGGGTGAATGTTAATGTCTCGGAGCGTATACGGGAAGAATTCTCGTTGTCAATGAACACATTTATCTCCGATAGAACAAACTTTCGAATAAAGCTCGGGGCGAAAGAAAGTAAACAAACTTGTGATTCCTAGCATCGATTTTCAAAGCTTGTTATCGGTGCCTGTGAGACTCATAACTTCAACCTTAGGGTGAATCAGCCCTACATAATGATAAGGATGAATTTGTTCTGAAAACCTCAAATATATTGCTAGAAGTGTCAATAAAGAGATCTTTGGACGCCAATTCACGATATTCTTCTCGCGGCGATATTAAGAGCAGATCACTTCAAACTATACAAGAAAAGGGCTTCCGGATCCGGTGTTAATGTTGATGTCTCCCACTCCACCACAACCAAAACTTCTAAGTCTACTTACGGCCCAAAGACTTCATATCGCCGCTTCAAAAGGAGGCGTGAAGGTCACAACCTCGACACCACAACCCGAGGCGAGAAAAGAAAGAAGAAGGAAGTGGAAAGGGAAGCGTTGAAACTCGGGTTTCGAGGGTATCTGGGTTTGATTGATGAAGATGATGTTGCCGCAACTAGGAATCAAGAAAAGCCTAGAAAGTCGAATGTGAGAGCACTAATTGGAGGTGTCATGTTAAGAGAACACGAACTGAGCCCGCCATACAACTCAATCACACAAGACAAAGGGAAAGGTTGCTTGTGTAGATGACAAACAAACCGCTCACATGCTTATGACCATCTAGTCCTCACCATCAAGAACTACCACTCAATTTGAAATTTGAAGAAAAGAAGTGTTGAATCATCTTGAATCAAGAACAATACGGATTGGAAAGGAGGTATCTGAAGCACAAGAAACTCACTGCATCAAGTGATACCAGTCGATCAAAATGATGAAGAAGAATTCTTGAAAGACTCACAAGAGAACCTTGAGACAAGGTCGATGAACACATGCACTTGGAAGAACCTAACTTGTCTCTTGGTTCTCTATCCTCATTGAAGAACCTTGATCTGAGATCTCTCATTTAGTGATCGGTTCTTAAATGACAAACCCTCGATAACGAGCCGTTTAAGAAAAATAATGAGAAAGAAGGCGGAGTCTATGTATCGGTTGATATTGACAAACACTTCAACCATCCTCCTATCTGTGCCGTCTCATACAACCGTACCTCCACCACCAAACCGCTAATGATCCATCAAATGTTGTCACCATCGGTGAAACCATCACTCCTCTGCTTCACCACCCCACTTCGCCTCCTCCGGTCAAAACTCTTGAGCAATTGCTCGAAGAGGCTATGACACGTATTGCAACTATTGAGAAGCATTTTCCTATCGATTTCAATAATCTTGATAGTCGTGTCAAAAGCGGAGAATATTAACCTCAGCGAGATTGTAACAAAGGCAATAGAAGGCGATATTAAAGATGCGGTTGAATGGGCAATGAAGGCTTCATTACTTCAGCGATTCAAGACTTGCCTATCTCGACATGAGATCGGATCTCTCGGAAAGAATGTATAGGCGAGGAGAGCATCTGGATGATCGCATAAGAAATTATCTGAAGCACTCGAGGAATCGATGAGACTTGATAATTATCGATGGTTTGTAGAGGATGTACGAGAAATGGAAGATAAGATGAAAAGAAGAACCGTTCGATGAAATCAAAGGATACGTCTAGAGGCCCCACCACCACCTCCTTCACCCTTTATTGGAGGGCTGGAACTACAGGCGGTGGATCATCTAAAACAACCTCTACCTCCACCACAACCACCATCATCACCACCAAACCTTCCAATCAATCTAGTCCTTTCGGAGATCGGGAACTCATAAAAATCTGCGGCTTGGACCACGGTCGATTCAAGGTTCATGGCGTTCTCCTCATTCACGAAGATCAAGTGTTTCATGAAGAATCATATGTCATGGCGGTCGAATCCGATGATGATGATGCATCCATGCATATCCCCAAGCCATCGAAGATGATTGGTTTGATGCATCGTGTCACGTGAGCGCTCTAACCCATCTAGAGTTACACCTTCAAAAGACATAATTCAAAGTTGGCTCACCAAAGAGAGACCTCATACTCCAGAACCTTCATGGTCTATCCCAGAGTCTGACTCGATGATCCCTGACAACAACTCGGCCTCAACAATCACTACTAACTATGAAGCCCCAGCTGAAGACTCACTTCTTCACATCACAGGAGATATGGGCGGCTTTATGAAGTGGTTTTGTGATCGGAAGGGAATCTCAACCATCAATCCAAAGGATCTTGAAGGACAAGCATTCAAAATTGTCAAGGTCTTTCACTCGGATGCCAATCGACTTCAATACGGATGGAAGAATGTCATAAGATCTTTGAGTGATCAAGTCGATGAGCGGATCGGCCGTTTCAATGTGAACATTCCTCTTCCTGCTTGGTGGTGAACACGGACAAATGACCATTGATCGAGTTCTTCTTCAACCATGACACGGACTATCTATGTGCTCGTTCATCGAAAGAAGACCAACTATCAATTTCAAAGATGAAAATTGCTACCTACGAGATACGGGTCTTGGCGGATGGTACTGATCAATTACAGTCGACAAACAACATGTGTATGACATTGAGGCTTCGTATGGCATTTCTCATTGGTGGTTCAAAAGAAGAAATTCTACATTGAAAGACATGGGTGATAAAGGCTTAATTTGTTAGATCAAGTGAGGATTCTAAGTGTTGTCAATATAGAAATCTTCCCAATCTATGGCTATGATTATCGAAGAAGATCGTTCTTGAAGGCGGACATGAAAGATGCGTGATAGAAGAAAATGATTTCAAACATCTGCTTTGCCAAATGACTTTGAAGATCTCTATCTTTTAAACCTTCAAGGTCATCTTAATCACCTACTGTTCGTGAGAAGAAAGCTCTCTCTCTTTGTCAATCTACGGATCGAGGCTTGGTAATTCAAAAAATTGAGGATTTTCATTAGGAATGGAAAGTTACGGACCAGCGTCAACCTTACATGTCCGAAATAGGAAGCCTCGGGACATGAATTTCATCACGAATATAAAGTGATTGACACTCCTAAAGCCATCATCTTCTTGTGAGATCTGGTCAAGAATGCTAATGAGACTATCACGAGCTATACAAGTTCGGTGATGGTACACTCGGGATGGTTGAACAAGAAGCGAACTCAAGTGAAGGAGATCAAAATTGACATGAAGCCGTGGAACAAAACAAAATTACGGTGGTAACATGATTTAAAGATGTGTGAAGAGTTTGTGGCTGCAATTGGTAGAAGACTTAAGACGAATGATTTATCATGACCTTGAAAGTTTAGTGGGTGGTAGACTTCGTAAAAAGTCACTACAAATTGTGAAAGCCCGAATGAAGACATCTTAGGAAGTGGTTTACATTTTGTACTTTTATGTGTAAAATGTGGTGTATGATCTATGAACAACTATAATGTATGTAATAGTGTTATGTTATGTATTGTGGTTTCCTTTGTGTCTAAAAGGGAACTTGATGTTATCCACTTGGATCATATAAACGGACACAATTTTCTCCAACAAATGTTTTGTTTCCTACATATTTAAATCACTTGAGATCCAAAATCTCAAAGTTTGAAATTTTTATGTCGGAGGAGAAAATGTGATAAAATATGAAAGATGATAAAAGATGACCATTTTGTCTCAAAGTGCATCTTGCTCTCTAATATGTGCTAAACTATTTTTGAATCTCGAAGCATATATTAAGGGGAGCATTCAAAACAAATTCAAAATCTTGAGGTACAAAGATTTCCATGTTATTACATAAGGTACCTTGATTGTGTGTTAAATGGTTTCTAAATATTTGGTAATCGTAGTTGTATTTTCTAAAAATCTCTTTCCTCTATGTGATAAAATGTTTTCAAATATCCTATGCACATATTAAGGAGGAGAATTTACCAAGAAAATCAAATGGCTTTTTCATAAGAAATTGTGATCAAAGAAATATTTCAAAGTACTCTTGCCTCCATGTGCTAAGCAATTTCAAGATCATATGCACATGTTGAGGGGGAGCTTTTCTAAATGGTCAAAACTATTAAGGTACAAAATTCTTTGATCTTGTATCACAAGTACCTTGATTGTTTTCAAATGATTTTCAATTGGTTTCAAGGAAGAATGAGCATGCCAAAAGACCGACCATTTACTTGATGTATGGATCTATAAGGATGGTGAGGTTAGGTATTAGTCCCACGATGCTGCTAGAACAGGAGGGATCTACCAGGGACAATCTCTTGGATAGTGTAGAATTCCTTAGGTTTGTTGAAAAAGGAGAAAAGTGAGATATGAGAAGAGTGCGGATGAGGCGAGCTAATCTTGGAATAAACCCAACAAGGTTCTAGTTATGAAGTCTCGGTAAGCACTAAGGGTTGAAGAATGAAAAATATTTGAATATAAAAAGGGTGAAAAGAAATAGCCCTCCATTTATTCAACCTTAGAGGCGAAACGGGTTCAATGCATATCTCTTGGTGGTTACCGGTAACATTGGTATTGAAGACAAGACATCATGGACCCGGTGACACTGCACTACAACTTCCCAAGCTACTCAAGTTCCTCTTAAAGGGCTTGTTTCATTCTCACGGGAACCAACATTATCTATCGACTTTACATTAGGGTTTGTTGATATTGAAGAAGGAGACCTCTCCCTAGTCTCGACATAGGAACCAAATGTGCAAAATTGAGTCTAGAGCCACGAGATTATCAAATAAATCTCTTTAGGACAACATCAATGAAGACTCTGTTTCACACAATGTGGAAAGAGATTATATCTTATGAGTCTATGCATTATCCTTGTGGTATTGCGAGAACATCTTAGTGATATGCTAACATATTCACAATGAAGATGGAAAGCCTTGGAGCCAACATCAAACAAGCTCTTGGTGGGTGGCATCGAGATCTATCAATAGATCAACCATGCAACAAGCGAACATAAACAATGGGGCGATTCAATCTTCGAATCAATCACAGTTCGAGTTATGGATTGGCGTATATCTTTGAAAAACGGTCATTGTGCTTTAAAATCCTTTTCCTTAGCACATCATTGTGTACTAATATTTCAAAATAAAAGGTGTTTATGATTGATAATTGATTTTCTTTAAAACCTTCGTTGTATTGCAAAACAATTTCTATTGAAGCGATGCGATTGTTTTCAAATCTCTTCTTATCAATCGATTGAATCTCAATTCATTGGTTTACTCGCTCCGTGTTATCTTCTTTGAGGCGTTCGGTTTGAGAACAACTAGGCGGTGCGAAACCACATCGAGGAAATTCTTTGGAATTATACGATCCGAGCGGTACTTGTCTTGATCAGCGGGGAACCGTGGGCGTGTACCTCAATTCAGAAAGTGATCAAAGACACTTTCGTTAAACTTTAATAACTAGCGTGGTATCCGGTATGCCCGGCGTTTGCGGTGATCGAATAAAGCGGTCAATCGAAAGCCGCGTACTCACTTACACATTCATCTCTAAAGAAATCATGATAAGTGCTTCAACAACTCGATACTTTCCTCCGTGCTACCTTTCTGTTGTTGCCAATATCATGAATCAACAAAAGCTTCGCTACTGCGATGAAGAAAATCATGATCGAATGTGAGCATGTCGGTCCAAGTGTCACAATATCATGTCGGGCAACACAACAATGGGTGATCTTTGGGATTAGCGTGGTGATGATCTCGATTAATGCTCGAAGGTCATCAATGTGAATCGACTCTATAACCTCCACAAAATATACATTGTAGATGAACAAATCACCACGGAAGAACAAAGTTCGAATAGTTTGAATATTTGATGTCTACGAGCTCGAGAACAATGTCAAGAATAGAATGCTAGGATGCAAAATTTAAATCATGGGGTGACCTCCCTTAGGGGGAGATTGTTAGGAATCAGAAATTCCATATGTGAAGAGTCGATCACCCATAATATTATCTAGCATAAGTTAGCTCATAGACATATCGACAGTTACGTTATTTAGTAGTTAGTTTTTAGCATAGAATAGTTTAGTGTAACACCGTGGAGGAAGGACGGGTCTTTAGCCATTGTATCCACGATCCGAGGCCGTCGGGAGGTCATTTAGTTTGTAACCTATAAATACCCTCTACTATCAAGGTAGAGGTTGGATTCATTGGAATCTAACCTTCCATGAGTTTCTCTTTCTAGAATATCCCTTTCTCTCTCTAAAACTCATCTTGTCGCCTCTTGTTTATGATATGATGTGTTTGTGAAATCCTATATCCTCTGAGGTGAGTCTTGAGAATATCCTTGCAATCTCACATGAAGACTACGAGCAGTGAAACTATCAAAATAAACTCTAAGGTTGTTCTTTCCGATCTTCATTGGATAACCATGAGGAAGATATCTTCAATAGTGAGCGTTTGGTGCTTCCATATTTTGCATTTGGCGTCCATGTCGTGATCGAAGATATTTAGCCAAAGAACCAACATATCGAAGACATTACATTAGTCAGCAGTTGATTTTATTGTCTATTATTTGAATGTGATATATAGATGATTATTCTGAGTCCAATGTCACTTGTTAGTCCAATAGTCCAAAGGCGATCGTGATAAGTTTCGTGAGTTGGTTAACTTTGAGTTTTAAAGTCAAGTTTTCACTTATTTTCACAACTTATTAAACATTTAAGCTAATTAGTGACATTTTTGTTTTGTGGCGTTATGATTTATTTATTTACAAGTTTGCGTGTAACAATTCATAATTTTGGTTAAAACTAGGCTTAGGTGTAGATTTTGCAAGCTTATGCGTAAGCAGGATTGGTATGCGGCGTAAGCATAAAGCTTATCGTGGGTTCTTGACTTCGGCGTGAAATATGCAGCGTGGGAAAAGGGCCTTAGGGGTAAAAGCTGCAGCGTGGCGTATGTGGAACCTTACGGCGTAAGGCTTACTCGTGAAGTGAACCTTATACGTGGAGGTTCTTGTTTACGCATATCCTTCACGGGATCTGGCGTAGTCCCCATTGTAGAACCTTATGCGTAGATGTTCAAGTAACCTTGATTCAGAATAATTCACGCGTAGAAACCTGAAATAAATCACCATGACACCAATATTATCATCTATATCCAATCCTTTTCAGTTCTAATCATGGAAACACTTTCAAGCAGTTATGCGTAGAAACAGGTTATGCATAAACTTAAAACCCTAAAGTTCAATTTCTACGAGTAAGTGTTCTAGCCATAGGAATTACACCAAACCTTTTCTGGGATGTCTAAGAAGGCTAGTGAGTTGTTTTATGCAAGTTTTAATATCTAAACCTAAGTGGATCAAAAGTACCCAAATGCTAAGAACATAAACCCTAACTTTCAATTTGAGCATAATTATTGTTTACGGGTAAGTTCTAGCCTAGATTTGGTTAATTCATCATGTAAACAACATTACTTAACTATCTTTTAACCAAAACATTCACATTTGAAAACCCCAAACTTACGCATAAACCCTAAATATCAATCTCATTCGATTCGTGTATGCGGGTGAGTTTGAAGATAAAATGGTATCATAGAGATTATACAAATCTTTTGACACTACCATTTCAACCACAAACACTCACACTTGATTAGGTGTTCATACGGCTTGTCGTAGAACACAAAATCATTCTAGGTTAAGATTAACCGTTAGTTTTTAAAAGGACTCAAAACCTTTGTTTAAAATCTTGTTAAAAACACGAAACACTTACAAAATGAAGATCAGTACGGTTGTAGATGGATTTTAGGCGTAAGATTGGGTGGTTGAGTAATAAATGAGAAGAGTTAATGTTGGTTGAGGTGTTTTGTTTAAAAGAATATGAGCTTTTGTGAGTTTTAGTCCCTCACTTTAACCATTTACAACCAATGCCCATAACTTCCCTTTTGGTTACCAAGCGAAGATTTTATGGAAAGAAACTTGTGAAACTCCTCCTTGACTTAAGAAATAATGAAATTTTATAAATTTTAGTTAGAGGTGTCGATTAAACGAAATGTGACCACCATTGATAAAGAAACAACGAGATGAGGTAACATTCAAGTACAAGGTTTTATGAAACGAAAAATATTTTCTTTCTCCTCCTCGACACTTGAGCGAAAAATCTTGAATTTTGAAAGATTAGAGTGTTGTGGAAGATTTTTACTTGCCATGTTAAAAGAAATATAGATAGAAGAATATTTTTGTTGTTTATAAATTTATATATTTTTGTATTTTGTTTTTGAAAATATTTACAAAAGAGGTGTTGGTGTTTGGTGGTTTTAAGAATGTTTTAAAGTTCATCGGTTCCTCTGGAGTCAAACACCGCATGCCAATCCGGTGGACCAACTCATTAAACCTAGCGAGGAGCTAAGGCTTTGGTGAGGAGATACGCCATTGGTATTCGGTACCATAAAGTATAATTCAACGGTACCCTTTTCCACATGATCCTTGATGAAATAATATTGAAGATCGATGTGCTTTGATTTGGAATGTTGAGCGAGTTGCGAGATTGCAATAGCACTTCAATTGTCGCGATACATGGGATTTTGTCAAATCGTAACCATAGTCTTTGAGTTGTGTGCGCATCAAATGACTTGAGCACAACACGCCAACATGGCTACATATTACATACGTTGAGGACGTGACGTACAATCCTGCTTCCGATTGCCATGACACGGTTTATCACCAAGAAATTGTAATGCTCTGAAGTACTTTTCCGTGAGTCTAAGCATCCTGCGTGATCGTGTCGAAAAAGCTATTAGTTCAAAACCGAGAATCCTTGGATACCAAATCCCAAGTTAATGGTTCCCTTGATGTATCGGAGTTCTTTTAGCCTCGAGAGGTGAGTTTGAGTTGGTCTCGTGATAGCAGGAACAAGATATCTGGCAAACACAATATCGGGCACTGCTAGGTGTTAGATACATGAGAGACCTAATGATACTACGGTATTTGGTAGGGTCCACCAATTTCCCATATAAATCGTCTAGCTTCTTGGTATGAGCCATTGGTGTGGCATAGGAGTCCAGATTTTGCATTCAAATTTGTTAAGTTCAAGGCATATTTACCGGGGTGATTGATGAACTTGCATTAGAAAGAATGTGAGTTCACCCATCATTGATATTTCAAAATGTTTTGTCATTAGTTTGCAAAAGCATTTGAGTATTTTAAATGTGTTGACCCAAAATGATGTCATCCACGAGATTTGAGCGATTAAGATGTGAGCCCGTGATATTGTATGAAAAGTGTCGATCGGCCGAACCTTTGGTGAATTTATTGGCAATGAGGAAGGATGATAACTTATCGTGCAGCACTTGGAGCTTGTTTGAGTCCGTCTGAGCTTTGTTCGGTTTGTAGGCGTGGTTCGGGAACTACGGATCAGCGAATCCATCTGGTGGTGACATGGCTGTTTCTTCGGTTGACCATTGAGCGGTTTTGGCGTCTATCGAAAAACCGTTATATTCATATGAGCATGACGCCATAAATATCGAACGACCTCAAGAAGAGCAACGAGACAAATGATTCTTCAAAATCAATACCCTCTTCACATCATAACCCTTAGCCATATCGTGACTTATTTACGATTCGTTCCTTGACATCAATTTGTTTTCCAAATCCATTTGAGACCAATAGCGTAGACCCATGTTGGTCTTTCAGCGATTCTATACTTGAGGCGTTTAAGCGATTAAGTTCTTCACGAATGGATTTAATCCGTTGTCTTTGGTCATTCGTCTTTAATGTTTTTAGGTTGATTAGCGGGACGGTGAGTGCATAAATGCAATGTTACCATACGTGTGAAGACATTGTCTAATTCTGTTGGTTGATTCGGGTTACCAATAATATTCTCAAGAGGATGGTCTTTTGTCCAACGATGTGTAGAGGGTTGATGTTGGTATACATTGTGCGGATTTGGAGGATTCAAATGGCATAGATGATTAAGTAACATCGGTGCGGCGGTTTCATTAGCAAGCGGGTTAAAACGCATTTCGATCAAAATCTGCGGTGGGGTACTTCATTGTTGAGAAAATCATCGGTGGTTCGGCGTCATTGGAGCAGTTTGTTCAGCTGTTGTTGTAGAGTCAGCGGTGGTGTGCTTCTTGATAGTTGTTATATGAGTGTATAAGGTATTGGAATATGATCGGGTTGAAGCGGTGAAAATATTGGGTACACAGAAGCACGTTCATCGATATCATCGCTAAGCGGAGGAGCAAATAGCTTTTCCATTTGTTGTGAGTGGTGGGGCTTGGTTCGGTGATGATGGGGTTTGGGGAAGTTTAAGCGGTTGTAAGGGTTTCATTTGTTATGCTCGAAGCCATTTCAATAAGCTCATCAAAATTTGCATGAATCATTTCCATAACTTGCTTTGTCTGACGATTCGGATCAGGAAACCATAGAATTTTCACAATATCCTATAAAGATTCAATGTCGACTTTGGCTTTGAGCTTACCAAAGTCATCGCGATCATTATTCGGATAACAAAGGGATCAAATACATGAAAGTGTTTGAGGTTCGGTTTATGGTTGTGGATAAGCTCATTAGGCTGTTTTGTTGTGGCGCTTGGAATCATTGATCGATTACGAGTGTAGCATCGATTGACACGACTTGACCCATAAGTAATCGAGTTTAGCATTAAGTAACATCGTTCTTGCGACTTCCACTAACGTCGGTTTCATCTTTCAACAACCGTTTTGTTACGGTGTGCGTGCAATAGATGTTTGATGCTCGATTCCACTTTCTCATAAAATTCCCGAAGAGTTTGATTCTAAATTCAGGTTCCTTTTTGTTTTGATTTTTGATTTGTGTTCGGAATGAACTTGTATTTTCGTGAGAAGGTGATGATCATCTGTGGAGCTTGATCTTTGCTTCAAAGAAAGTATACGAGTCCATCTTGAGTAGTCATCTACAATTACTAGGATGTAGCGTTTGCCATTGTCGTTTGCTGCGCATCGGACCACTACAAATCCATGTGAAGAGATGAAGAACATCTTTGAGGCTGTGTTCTACCTTTGAAGGAAAGTGAGCACAGTGCTTTTCCTTATTCACACATTGAGCATAGGTGATCTTGAATATCTCCGAATCTCGGAGACCTTGACAAGTTTGTATCGAGCATGGTTGGTTATGGTTTGAAAGTTTAAATGTGAGAGGCAATGATTGCCATAGCCAAGATTTTGTTGATGTTGCCTTTGAAAGTAGACATATGGGAGATGAAGCAATCATGTCTTGCATGGAGATAGTGTAGATACTTGAATTACGAGTGCCGGACATAAGATCGTTTCCTTGTAGATCCTGAATGAAACAAGTTTTCTCCAGAAAAGCAACTTCAAATCTCCATCATAGAATTGACCCATTAGAGAAGAGATTGTGTGGGGCCTTCCGTAATAAACCACACTAATTTCGATGTTGCCATTGATGTAATCTCCGTAGCCCATGATAGGCTGCCAGTGATCATTCCGAATCGCGGTGCCAATGAACTTTGCAACAAAGTTTGATAACGATTTAAGATTGCCTTTCATGTTTGGAACATCCGCTATCAACAATCAAAGGATGATATGTATCACACGCATTACACGAGACGACGGATGGGTAGAAGTAGATGTGGAACTCGAAGTGTTAGAGTTAAGGCGATTATAGTAGAAATACACGCATCAATGATTTTAGGCATCCATTTAATCCTAGTGTATTATGTATCCATTTACGCCATCTCCAACTAGTCTTTGCTTTAGTCTTAGTGAGTGCACTAGGTGGTATTACGTTCCTTGGAGGTGATAATGGAGCTACGAGGGACATTAATGCGTTCTTAGAATCTAAAGAGGTGGTTTACCAAGCACGGACTTAGAAGCATTAGTGGGCCTAGAGGTATTCCGTTTCTTAGGATTCCTTAAGCGAGACAAGATAGCTTTAGCAACACATTTATCATGACAATCGGAAAGCATACTTTTCGACAAATAACACAAAAGCTTGAATGAATATCAAAAGTACTTAAAGGTTGACATTCGTTACAACACTTTTTCCATTACATTTGTCGGTATGATATCTAAAGTGGATGCAACATGGGTCTTATTGAAAGTCCTAGGGTGTTCTTACTTGACATTCTTTATTGATCTTTTCTTAGGTGCAACTTCCTATTCTTCCTTGTATTGCTCCTAAGTGTGAAGTCTGAGACTTTGGGAAAAGTGGCAACTATTCTGTTTGATGAGGGAAGCCCGTTAGTTTCTTGTGTTTGCCATTAGATGTTCTAGAGTCATTTTGAATCTGTTTTGGTGCGATTCTGATTGTGTTACTATCCTTATCTTGCTTAAATAGCACCAACTCGCCTTAAGATCATGGATTTTGTGTAACAAATCTAGATTTTGAAGCAGTGAGTCCTTCTTGTCGTAAAACATCTTTGGTATATGCGGATGATTATCAACATCTTGTGGCCTTTAGCGAGTCTTTTGAGTAAATCAAATATGGCGCTATATTCCTTTTCACTTTTGAAATCTCTTGTTCATATTTTGAGATTTGACACTTCAAAGACACATTTTGATCATCGGTTGCTCAATTTTAGGACAAAGAGTTTTGGTATGCAATGGTTGATCTTGTTTTGCAAGCGAGTTCACGATTATGACAATCTTTTGACACCATTGAAGGCGGCGTTTTCCATTTGAAAGTTCGTTTAATAAACATTCATTTCATCGTTTAAAAACTTGATTTGTGACCCGATATCGGTATTCTCAACAATTTCAACAGAATCAACGATGTCAATGAGAGATATAATCAAATGCATATGACAAAGAATGCAATAACACAACATTATGGATATCGGCACATATAACATCTTCAATGGTCGATCAACATCTTTTCATAACATTTTCTTTTTACGTTTTGTATTAGAAATAGATGTTTACATTTTCTCGGCGATTTTCATCAATCAAGTTCCTTATGAAATTCCTTTCCCGATACAATGCACAATTTTTCAAAATTTTAACATGGGGTAAAATTCTTTTCTGAAAATATCTCTTTGTTCTCGTGCACGAGGCGATTGAAAATGTTCAACTTTTATTTGAATGAAATTCAATCTCACGTTCTAAAGTTTGAGGTCGAGTAAAAATGTCAAAATATCTAAGAATTTGTGATTTTTGGGTTTAATTACTTCTTTGAGTGAAGGTAAAGGACCATAAATTTGTGCATAATTTGGTTGAGGAGCAACATTAGAAGACTCGAGGCGTATTTGTGATAATCCTAGGTGTGTTAGAAGAATCCTTTTGTGTGAAAGTGGCGGCTTTTGAATAGTTAAATGGTTTGTTATAAACAACATTTTCTAATTTTGATCGACTTTCGTCTTACGCATCTAATTCCTCTTTCGATGATATTCAACAACACTCATATGAGTCATCAATTTTGTATTACCCTTTGAAACTTTAGGATTTGGTTTGAATGCTTTGGTTGAAAGCTTTGGTTTTATGTCGACAAGATTAGGTCCATATCCATTTGGATTTGGTTCTAAAGTAAACTTTTGAATAGTTGTGATTGACTCACCATGTTTGTAAACAACATTTGAAACTCTTTGAGTTTGTTTTGTAAGCGATAATTTCTTCAAGATGGTCATCTATTCGTTTCGTTGAATGCTTTTTGCATGCGAAGAATTGTTTTGACAATTTAACAACTCGACTTTGGCTTTTGAGTTTCCAAAGTAAGGCGTTAAGTTGTTTTGTATGTTCATGTTTGGTTGTTCTATTTGAGACAACAAACCATTCTTTAATGCGGCTAGATCACGAATGTCGTTCTAAAGATTTTCGTTTTGGTGTGATTTAGCAAGCGACTTCAAAACCTTTTCACGTTTTCTTGAGTTTTGAAAAAATTGAGTTGCCGTTTAAGCATTCAATATCCACAGTTATGATTGCATTTTCTTTGTGTAATTCTTGATTTAATGAGCGACATTCATCCATTTGGGATTGATAATCTTTAAGTAAGTGGTCAATATCTGGATTAGGCAAAGGTTGACGTGTTCAGCGTGAGTCGCAACATGATCATTATTCGGATCCTCAAGTATAACCACAGGTCAATTTGAGTATCAAAGGTAACCATAAGGTCATCTTGATGCGTCAAGTGTAACTACGGGGTCTAGTTGAGGTGGCGAGAATGAGATGTGAGCGGCTCATGTTGAACATTCGAGCTCTCGTCGGATTCGGATGTTTCTTTGAATATTAGATCGATGATGAATATGGTTTGTTGGTGCTTGAGACAAGCCATCGATGTCATACCTCTTTGGGCTGTGTCACTCATGTGGAAGCTTGTATTTGTGCCATCAACATCAACTGCGCATTAGCACAAGTCTTCCATATCATCATCACAGTGCGCACGCCATAAAGCTCTGTTCTTTGTTTGTGAGAGTTCCATCGACTTCATCCTTAAGAGCCAAAAGTAAAGCCTCCTTGTGATAAGCATTGCCTCTAGTCCTCGGCTTTGGGCATGCATTAGCGAGTGACCCTTCTCATTCTGATTTGTGGCAATGAAGACCATTCATCCCATTACGAGCATTCCGCTTGTTCAACCACTTGAGGCTCTGTTGTGGAGCACCGTATTATTCCTTCCATAGCATTAAACCCTTGACCTCCTCCCATCGGCGACCATAGCCACGATTACGAACTTCAACACATCCATTGTTCGCATGACCTAATTCTTTGTGTTTGATGAGGAGGCGAATGGGATTGTTGGTTGTTTGTATCTGGCGAAGGCTTTGCAATCATAACAAATCCTTGTTGCAATGCATCGAAAGCATCGGAGTCCTCATTAGCTTCTTTGTAAAAGTGCTTGATCATTATTGTTGTTGTATGGAACCAATTGAGTTTGTTGAGATTGTTCTTTGTGACGGATCATATGGTGTAATTATTCTGCGGGTTGAGGAAGCGGGTTGAGGAGGATAACTAGTTTGAGCCCACAAAGCAAGTTGTTGATTTTCGGAAGTAATGATGGGGCGGGAGTCCACGGATAGTCCTTTCTTTGTCAACTTCTTTTGGTGGGGCTTCAAATAGTCGTATAACAATCCGTAAGTAGCATGATGAAGATTCTTGGCAGCGGATGAAAATGACATATTTTCCCACTCGGGACCAAGACTACTTAGGAACTTAGTGTTATGACAATTCTTGGCATGATGATGTTGTGTTTGTCCAAGTCATTGATGATATATGAGAATCGATGATGATTTAACTACGATGTCTCTCCGGGTTCAATCATGAAGTGTTCATAAGCCAAGTAAATTTTGGATTCCATATCTTATTGATTAAGTTCGATGCCTTCCATAAGAAGATGAATATGTTCCAACATTTTCTTAGCGATCTTTTGAGCATCAACACTTGAAGGATTGGATTGGGTAATCCTAAAAGGATATATTGCATTGCTAGCTCATCAACCCGTAGTGTAGAAGTTCATCACGGAAAGGTCGTTGCGGTTGCAATGTTTGTGAGATCATCTCTTGGTGGAATAGCATTTGGATCTCCGGGTTATAGAGAATAGGCATCGAAATGGACCTTCAAAGATGACCTTCTTTAAGAAATTTCCATGTGGCTTCTTTAGATCACAAAACCTAAAGAACCTAATCACCCATTGATCATAGTTTAGGGAGTGAGCATTGGAGGTCTATCAGTGATCTGCCTCATGAATCGATTGTTGGCTACTTAAAGCTTCACACATCTTTGCAAACCAAGGCGGTTCCTTCATAGTATTCTGGATGGATGTTGATTGTAAGCGTTTGTGTAAGGTTGTACTTGAAGACTAGGTGGTGGTTGAACCATTTGAGGTTGTTAGGAATTAGAAAATTCCATAGTGAGTGTTGGTCACCCCAGTATTATCTAGCATAAGTTAGCTCGTAGACATATCGTTAATTCACGTTATTTACAGTTTTATTAGTTAGTTATTAGTCTAGTTTAGCATAGTGCAACACCGTGGAGGAAGGACGGTCTTTACCTGCTGTATCCACGATCGCGAGGCCAATGGGAGGTCGAATATTACGTAACTATAAATACCCCTTCCATCCATGGAAGGGTGGTGCTCTCGATCTAATATTCCATACTTTTGTGTAAACCTCTAGTAAGAACACCCTCTCTCTACTAACTCTCTAACTATGGCAAACATGTATTTTGATCATCGAAGACCACCGAATCATCAACACAATAATATAACGATCCTTGATTGGTACGAGCCAAGGTTGTTGTGTTTTGGTGATTTTGTGGTTTTGATACTTATTTAAAGCATTTTGTGTATTATTGTGGTGGATTAGTTTTATGGGTGCAGATTTTAATGATCTTTTGTATACATTGGTCTAAGAATGGTTACATGGTCCATGGCTAAGCTGTTTTAGTATCAAGTTGTTATCTATCATATTGGTCATTTGGTCATATTTGTTTTGTCAAAAGCGGTCAAGTTTTTGGGTGATTCACGGTGTGTCATAAAGTGGTCAAATGGGTTTAATGAATACATTCTATGCATTTTACGGATTTTATGAAGGCGATCGGAAAATTTGGCGGAAAAACTCATCGAGAAAACTCATATTATCATGCTAGCGAGTTGATAGTACAAGATGTCCATATTCTGAACCCGCTAGCGACTTGGTGGTGTTTTGCCTAGCGACTTGTTTTACAAGTCGTAGCAACTGTTATTGAACAAGTTAGCGAGTTATGTACCCAAAAGCAGACACGGTGACTTGTCTTTACAAGTTGTCTAGATTCGTTGAATCGAGTAGCGAGTTGAGACATGTGGCGAATTGATTCTTTAATCAACTCAAGTCGATAGCGACTTGTAAAGTCAATAGCGACTTGACTAACTCGCTAACAACTTAGCAACTTAGACATAGCGACTTATGACTCAAAATGGCTAGCGACTTGCTTAAGAAAAATGAAGCGACTTATCTTGGTTTGACTTTTGAGTCAAGCGAAAAAGGTTAGCGACTTGTTTAATGAAATGATGAAGGAGAGCAGTGACCATGACCACAATACACATATCATATACCATCAACTCGACCTCGGGTTCAACATAAACCATCATTGGTCCAAGATTATAACAAAAGGAAATACAACATCACGCTTTGTTCTCTATCCATTCCATCATATCCATGACTATTCTACATCTAAACCAATATCCAAATCTATCTCATTCAAAACCAAGACTCTTAACAACATCAAGTCATAAACTATATACGAATATCAAGAAGAGATATAACAACTTTGCTATACTCTTTTCTTTGATTAATTCATGTCACTCAACAAAATTTAAATGTCCAAGTAAATCTTTTCGATCTTAGTTTTCATGCTCGTGGTTATCAAATGTTACATCAAGACCATGGCCTAATCTCACGAATCTTATAACATCATTGATCAAAGTTGCTAATATTATCGAACATAAAGAAATGATTTCAACAATAATTATTGAATCACATCTTTGTTTCGGTAAAAGATAATTAATCAAATCCGAATCCATGATAATATCGAATTCAAGAAATGATTAAAACAATGATGTTAAATCATTTTCTCGATTCGTTTGAGCCTCAAACAAGATAAAGTTTTTACCTACAGAAACCTTGGTGAATCGTGTGACTCGATATACCATCCACATGGCGATTCAATGGTGTCAGAACCATTAACCAAAGCCATCCACGTGGCTGGATTTGTCTAATCCGACTTATGTGAAGAAAGGGTGTAGAGTGAATATGTTAATGGGGCGGATCGGTTTAGGTGTGATAAAGCGATTTGGGTGAAAAAAGGTGGTAGGCGGATTTGTTAAGTGGAAGATTAGGGTTTGGTGATTGAGTGTGAGAAGGTTGAGGCGAGATATTCTTGGATGTGTGATTAGGGTTGTGAAAATGTAATGTGTGTGTGAGCGTGTGTTTAATACTCAGGAATTAGGGTATCATACTTTGACGGGTTGCATATGGGTGATTGTTGAGCCTCGTTTGTCCATGGGCTCTACTAGTATTAGCTTATATCCGGATGGTACCGCTATCAAAATGGATAAATGGGTAGTGAGTTATGTGGTAGAAATGATAGTATCGTGATATACTTTGTATATTCGGTTATCTGAATTGGTGTTGCATAATTTTGATCGGATAAATGGAATATGGGGCGTATATTGTTTTTTTTCTTCTTGAAGGGTGTTTTGGGTCTCGTAGTTTTTGAACTTGATTTCGTGGTTATTAACGTGTGATTATTAACAAATAGAGTAGAGTATTATAAGCATTTTATTCAGACCATATGGTGCATTATGATACTTGTCATTGGGCAGAGCTTATTTAGTATATATTGGATAATATGTGATTTGGACTGATGGGCTTCTCAAACTCGGGCTTTTGTTGATAATCTCTCTTGAATATGGACTTCGAATTGATGAGATATAATGATGAGATTGGTTAAAGTGATCTGATAAGATTTGGGAAATGGTGAGATTTGATGTGTTACATGTTGAAGAGATTGATCTTTGAAATTTGTTGTCTTTGTGCAATTTGATACTTTGGTTTACATTTCTCATAGAAAATTATGTCAACTTGAGCTGATTAGTTAAGCACGAGTTGACTAAAGGGTTGTTTAGACGGTATGTCTTATTTGGATTTGCGATAAGGTTTTCGAAACGCGTTTACATATTCGTCTTCTTTCTTTCTACCACTTTCGCGAAGATGACTTGTTTGAAATTTGTTATAGTGTGTGATAAAGACTTGGCTATTTAGTTACGGTTGTGATTCTTTCTCATTTAACCCTAGCGTAGCTATCACTTCGGTGTCTCACTCTATTGAGTATGTCAAGAGGTTTTGTACATTGGGTACACGTTTCTTCTTCACAAGATTAGTACAAGTTTAAGTAACAAATGCAGAATTCTACTTCATGATCAAGTTTGGTATATCGGGTTTACTTCTCCATGTGGTCCTTTGCAATAGCCGTGAGAATCGTGAATGATGTGTTTTCCAAAGTGTTTATTGGATGGTTGATGATATTGTTGATGTTGGATAATAAACGCAACATGATTCCACAAGCAGATATTCAGCTGAAACCAATCTTGTCATAACACATTCAAGGCGACATTGTTTACTGTTACATCTTGATTTTGTAAAATCCATGAAAGAACCTATTTCTCGGTTTAAATCATAGACTTGTAAAATCCGGTGACAATGGAAACATCACGGTAATTGTAAAGTGCATTTCGGATCTATCTTACGGTTTATTCTTGTTTTGTAAAATCCATGAAAGAAACTATTTCTCGGTTTAAACAATAGAATTGTAAAATCCGTAATGATGGATTCATCCTGGAGAAAGGGAAGTGTATTTCGGGATCTTATTTGATGCTGGTGCTACGGTTTCTCTTCGAAGAAGGGGTAAAAGGGTGTACTTCATGAATTGGGTGATTGTTTGGATATCTTTCATGGCAGTTTGGTTACTACATGGTTTTACGGGGTTATGTGGTTTTTACCATGGTCAGGATGAAACCATTATCAAAGTTCACTTTTAAGATCTAAGAAGGCTAGATTTGAGCATTTAACTAGAAGATGTGACAACGGAGTTAATTGATATTATTTATTCGAGGTTGAAGTGAATTTTCACGCAGGCGAGTGTACTTAGTATCTGAAGGTATCGGGGATGGTTGGATGAAGATTCTTCATGATCCTTGCTCGAGCTTATTATCAAAACAAAGACTTGGAAATCTAGTTATTATTGGGTGTCTTTTACCTTTTCTTTTACCACTTGGGGAATTGGGCTCATGTCACCTCAAAATAACTATCACTTTAAGGAGTTACGTTGTAGTGCTCGATGTCGCATTCAATTGTAGATTTTCAAGAGGTAAAAGTCGTCTATTACTTGATGGTTGGTTGGATGATGAGTATAGAGTACTTAGAAGTACTTAGAGATGCTAATGGAAATCGGCACGCTCTTTGTTACATATGTGCAAGTTTAAGTCACGAGTTTGGGTTAGTTTACTTGAGGTCAAATTCATCATATTGGGTTTTCTCCATCGTTGTCGCGACAAAGAGCCTACATAATGATAATGGGGATGATTACATGTTTTCCAAGAGAGTTGAAAAGAGAGGATTATGACGTATGAACACATCAGTTCATGCCTCGTACTCTAAAGAAAAGAAATGTGTACATTTGATGCGCATTATCTTCGAAGAAGAGAAATCTTCTTATGACGTATGAAACTGACGGTTCATGCCTCGTTCTCCAATGAAAAGAAAAGTGTGCGTGTCGGTGCGCTTTATCTTACGAAGAAGAAATCTTCTTATTAATGACCATTCTCATCAACATGCTTCATACTTTTTCCATGCGATTCGGTCATCAGTGAGCAGGGCTACCATTAATTGTTGTCTTATTCCACTTACTCCACTATAATGACGATAGCGACATCTTGTGCTAATTTTGCGGGGAGAAGTGTGAATAGAATACTTTGGATGATTTCACTTATTTAGTCAAGAATGGCATCTCCGTATGCAATTCTTGAGGGGAGAAAGAAGTGTGAATTTTTGCATTGTTGATTGACATTTGAGAATATAAATGGTCATACTGACTCTAAACTCATGTAAGAACCGAGCTTCTTCTTATCGGGTCATCTTCACATGGAGTTTTCTCTTCTAAGAGCCGTTGGTTGACATCTTCACTCGGATTGATGAGTTTATCGACAAAGTGCTTCCGGTTAATGCTTGGCGTATACATAAAAATGATGATTCGAACAATCTATCTTGTGTGTTCGTTGCTGCACTGATTCTTGATTTCCTTGATGAACATCTTTACATTCTTGTTTGATTGGGAGGGATTTTAGTTAAGGGGTTTGCAAGATGTAAGTTAATTGGGATGCTTTTTGGTGGGATGCTTTTGGTATGAGTTGAAGATGTTAACTATCTATTCCCAAGCGCACAATCTTGAAGAAGGTCGAGTCTGATGCATTTCTACATTTTACTACATGTTAGAAGACTAAAGGCGAGTTGCATTTAACGATCTAAAGACTTCTTCTTAATCGGGCATTTATCAAAAGATTGTCGGTCTAGGGAGAGCACTAATTGGGGAATGTGATATGTCAAATTTAATCCCAATTAGACTTGCTCGCATTATTCGACATGTTGATTCTCACAAAGACTTCAAGCGATCTTATTGGATATTAGTTTTCACATACACATCATAACATTAACACAATGAGTACATAGATGGTTTTAGAGAAAGAGTGGGATATTCTAGTAAGAGAAACTTGTAGAATATTAGATTACCAAAGAACATCAACCCTCACCTTGCAAGGTAGAGGGGTATTTATAGGTTACAAACTAAGCGACCTCCTATCGGCTGTGGATCGGGGATACGATGGGTAAAGACCGACCTTCCTCCACGGTGTTGCACTAAACTATTTTAAGCTACTTGACTAACTAATTAACTACATAGAAAAGTAAATAACGACAAGTCTACGAGCTAACTTATGCTAGATAATAGTTGGGGTGACCGACTCTTCAATCTTGGAATTTTCTAATTCCTAACAATCTCCCCAAGGAGGTCACCCCATGTTTTACATTTCAAAACCTAGCATACTATTCTTGACTTTGTTCTTGAGCTCGTAGACATTAGTTCTTCAACTTCGTAATCTTAGTGCATAAGTAGTGCAACTTCAAAGTCTGCATAGATTTGTACTTTAGAGTGGAGGTCATTAATGATCCATGAGATAATAATTATGAGCCATCTTTTGAGATCATCGACAATCAAAATCTACGAGACATCCTTTGTGGTGTTGGTAAAATGTGATGTTGTGACTTTAGGACCGACATGCTCACGATTACGGATCATGATATCTTCTAGTCGGGAGTAGCGGAAGCTTTAGATGATTCATGATATTGGCGGTGCGAGAAGCATGGGTGAAATTATCGAGTCATTGATGCACAAATCATGATTTCTTTTGAGATGAATGTGATGAGTTAGCATGCGGCTATGGATTGACCGCTTCATTACGATCACCAAGCGTCGGCGTACTGCATCTGACGATTAGCAATAAATTGCGAAAGTGTCTTTGATCACTTCGTTGAATTGAGTACACGGCCCACGGTTCCCGTTGATCGGTACAAATCGCACTGTGATCGGGTATCATTCGAAGAATCTCCTTGACGAGGGGTTTCGCAATTTGTTCTGTTGTTCTCAAACCGGAACATCTCAAAGAAGACAACACGAAGTGAGTGAACGGTAATTTTAAGTCCAGTGATTGATGAAAAGAGATTTGAAAAACAATCGTGTATTGCTCGATAGAAATTGTTTTTGCAATACGAAGGTTTTGTTGAAAATCAATTATCAATCATAAAAAACACCTTTTGGTTTGAAAAAATGAGTACAGTCGATGTGCTAAAGAAAAGAGTTTTAAGCACAAAGACCGGTTTTCAAAGGTATCCGTCAATCTATAACTGAACCGAGGATTGATTCAAGAGATTGAATCGCCCCATTGTTTACATTCGGTTGTCACATGGTTGGTCTATAGAATAGATCTCACATGCCACCTACCGGGAGCTTGTTTGATGTTGGCTCGAAGGTTTTCCATCTTCATAGTGAATATGTATTCACATCACTCAGATGTTCAGCAATACCACAAGGATAATGCGTGGGACTCAAGATATAATCTCTTTCCACATTGTGTGAAGCAGAGTTTTCATTGAAAGTGTCCTAATGAGATATATTGATGATCTCGTGGCTCTAGACTCAATTTGTGCATATTTGGATCTGTCTTGGGAGACTGAGGGAGAGGTCTCCTTCTTCAATATCAACAATCTCTAAGAAAGTCGATAGATAATGTCGGTTCCCGTGAGAATGAAACAAGTCCTTTTAAGAGGAACTTGAGTGGTTTGGAAAGTTGAAGTGCGGTCGTCCTTTGGGTCCATGACGTCTTGTCTTCAATACCGATGTTACCATCGGTAGCATATGAAGTGAACACGGTTTACGCCTAAGGTTGAATAAATGGAGGGCTATTTGTTTCACCCTTTCCTCATTCAATTCTTTTTAATTCTTGACCCCTTGATTGCTTACCGAGACTTCATAGCTAGAACCTTGTTGGGTTTATTCGATTACTAGCTCGGTCTTAGTCTGCACTCTTCCATATCTCATTTTCTCCTTTTATCATCATACCTAAGGACTTCTACACTAACTAGTGGATTGTCCTGGGTAGATCCCTCCGGTTACAGCGGATCATGGGAACCAATACCTAACCTTATCATCCTTATATCACCATACATAAAGTAAAGTTGGTGGTCTATTTGGTATTGTTCATACGCCATTGGAACCAAATGAAAACCATTTGAAAATCAATTCGGATACTTGTGATATATTATCAAAGCATTTTGTACCTAAATTGTTTTTGATATTTTTAGAACGAGAACTCCCCTCAACATGTGCATCAAGTATTTGAAAATGTTTTGCACACGGAGGCAAGAGAAAGAATTAACTTCTTTGATTACCATTTTCTAAAGATATCAACATCACTTCCCGCATCAAATCAAGTAGATATAGCATTTAGGGAAGGATGAGGTTTCCATAAATTTGCTCCCCTCAATATGTGCCTCGAGGTTTGAAAAGAGTTTTGCACATACTAAAGGGAACCCGTTAAGAAGTGCAAACATGATTACCAAAGGATTTAAAGCCATACAATCAGGGTACCTTAGAAAGATTAAAAGTTGTGTGCCTGATGACATGAATTTTGAAGAGAGTTCTCCCCTTAATATATGCTTCGAGATTCGAAAATTGTTTAGCACATATTAGAGAGAAGTATGCAACAAAATTGGTCATCTTATCTTTTAACATCTTTCATATTTATATCACATTTTCTCCCCGATCAAAATCTTAAATCCTTTGAGATTTTGGATCTCAAGTGATTTAAATATGTATGAGGTAAAATATTTGTAGGAGAAAAGCGTGTCCGGTTTTATATGATCGAAATGGACAACACGGTGTTTCCACTTTTTGGGGAAACCACGGTACAAATCCTAGCACTATTACATGTATTACGATTGTTCATATTTATTACACCACATATTACACATAATTAAAACACACCATAAACGACAATCCGAAGAAGTCTTCATTCGAGTCCTCACGAAGAAGTTTGTAGTGACCATCTCAAGCCTTCCACCAACAAAACTTTCAAGGTGCGGAAGATCCTTCGTGTCTTGAGTCTTCGCTCGATTACGACAATGAAATGTTCACATCTCTTCACGTCATCATCGGTCCAAAAATAGTTTTAACCCAAGATTTCATATCAAGTTTGGCTTCTTTCACTCGGTGTCAAGTTCTTCTTCGACCAATTTGAGCGTACCATCACTAAACTTGTAGAGTTCACATAGACGCATAAGCATACGAGATCCATATCTCGTCGGTGAAGATGACGGCTCTAGGGTGTCAAGGACTTTGTATTCTCGATGAAATTCATGCCCAGTTGCATTCCATTGAGGACTTGTAAGGTTGATCCTGGTTTGGTAGCTTTCAATGCCAAGTGAAAGTCCTCAACTCGTTTTTGAATGACAAGGCTCGTGATCCAAAGAGTGGCAGTGCAGAGAGGGCCTTTTTCTCACGGACGGTAAATGCTCAAGGTGTCCTTGAAGATTTAAGAGATAGAGATCTTGAAATCATTTGGCGAAGATGTTTGAAGTCGTTCTCTTCAATAGTATACACTTTGAAGTCCGCTCTTTTAAGGACAATCTTCTTCAAGTACTCATATCCATAGATAGGAAGATCTCACACTAACAACACTTAAGATTTGCGACTTTGATCGACATCATTGCGTCTTTATCGCCACCATGTCTTTCGATGTAGAACTTCTTCTTTTTGAACCACGGTGAGAAATACCATAAGAAGCGCAATATCATATTTTTGTTCTTTGACCGAATTGATCGGGAACCATCTGCTCAAGCCCCGATCGAGTAGGTTGCGACTTTCATCTTTGATATTGATAAGCGGTCTTCTTTCGGTGAGCGAGCACCTGAGATAGTCCAAGTCGTCATTGAAGAAGAATTCACTGAATGGTCATCGACCGGGTTCACCACCAAGAGGAAGAGATTTGTTGACATTGAAGCGGCGATTTGCTCGACTTGGTCATTGACATCTTATGGCATTCTTCCATCGATATTGAAGATGATTTGCATCAGTGGAAGACTTTGACAATCTCATAAGCTTGTCCTTCAAGATCTCTTGGAGTTATGGATGAGATACTCTTCCGTTCACAAAACCATCTAATAAAACTTCCCATATCACCGAGTGTAGCGGAAGAGAGTCTTGGTGGAACTTCATAATTGTTGGTGATAAGCGATGCCCAATTGTTGTCGGGAATCATAGAGTCGACTACGGGATGGTCCATATGGGTTACGGAGAAGGAGGTCTATCTTCCATAATCGACTTTGAATTGTGTCTCTTGAAGGTGCTACCCGGATGTGCTAGTGCGATTTCCACCCATGTAAGTATCAAACCAATCTTGATGGCTTAGGAATATGCTTAAATCGATGCATCATCTTCTTACGGTTCTAAGTCGGCCATGACTTGCGACTCTTCGTGAACCATTTGATCATCGAGAATTGAGGTGGATGTGGGCGTGAACCTTGAATCAACCGTCGTCCGCAGGTGATTTTCTTAGTACATTCTTTTGTAGGATCGATTGATTAGAAGGTTTTGGCGGTGATGATGGTGGTTGTGGTGGAGGTGTGTTGGTTGTCGTAGAAGGATTACCCGACTCGGAAGTTCGGCGCCTCCGTTGGTGGCGGAGGTGGAAGAGGATCTTTGCGGGTTTTCATCAATATTTCCATCACAATTGTTCTCCTTTTCTTTTAGCTTCTTTTTCCCGACGTCAATCATAAAGCGCTCATAATTTTCAATTTAATGGATTCTTCAAGTGCCTTATAGAGTTTCTTGTGAACCTTATGCTTGTCCTCTTGACATCATACATCTTTTCAAGCAGGTACTCTCATATACGTGATAGGAAGGTCCTTGAATCGTCTAAGAAGTGGAGCCTCCATGGCCCATTCCAGCATCCTTGACTTCTCCTTCAATAGCGGCATAACCCCTTCATCGAAGTTGAGGTGCTCCATCTATAGACACGATCCACGGAGAATCAGCAGTTTAGGAAGTTGCCTTTCGAGCTTCTATCCTTTTTATGGCTTTATCCGATGGTTGATCGGTGAGAATCATGGAGGGGAAGTGGTGGAGCCACTCATACGCAATTGTAATGAGCGGGTTCTGGGTTGGTGGCGATGTTGGTGGTGTTTATACGATTGATTGAGTAGGTAAGGGAGGTGGAAGTGCGGTTGATAGTGAAGATCGCGACATCGGAGGAATAGTTGGCGTATCTTCTTGAATCTTGTTGTATACATGGATTGTGCGATATCTAAGGTTTGTCATTAATGAATTGATCACCAAAAGAAATCGCATCAAGATTCTTAAGTGAGGATAGAGAATTAGTAGAGCGATTTGGTTCATCCATCTTCAAGGTCTCATCGGATCTTGTCTCAAGGTTCTCCTGCGAGCCTTTTTGCAGCAGAGCGTCAACATTCAAGCAGTTGAGTCTCACTAAGTGTAGGAGTTTCCTTAAGCGTTTGGGCACTTTGTCCGCTCCAGTTGTTCTTTGCATGAGATGATTACATTTTCTTCTCTTGACTCATATTGATTTGTGGTGCTTGATGGAGATGATGAGATAGTTAAAAGCATGTGAGCGACTTATTCGGTTTCAACACTTGCAACCCTTTACCCTTGTCATGTGTACTTGGGGTTGTTTGTCGAGGTAGTTGAGCGGGTTCTCTTAACACTGACTCCACCTCACGGTGCTTTAATATTTTGACTTTCTAGACTTTCTTTGGATTCAAGTTGCATATCGTCATCCTCATCGATTAACGGCAATATTCCTTGGTACCTCAATGTTCTCACCAATTTCCTTTTCCACTTTCTTCCTTTTTACTTTTCGCTTCTTGGATCGGTTATACATTGTTGTGACCTTTTAAGTCTCTTTTTAGGAAGAGGCATAGGATGTATGGGGTGACTTGGTCATGGGAGCATTTGGTTGTAGAGGAGATGGTGTGACATCAGTAGAGGATTTGGTTGCTCTTTTCTTGTATTGCTTGAAGTAGTCCTTCTTCTTGATATCTTACGTGAAGACAATCAGGAATTGGCAATCCAAATAGTTCATTGTCCATACCTCTAGGAAAATATTTCAGGTTTCCCAAGACATATTCATCTTCTGCATTATGTAGAGTTGATTCACTCCTAGGATTGAATTTGTGTGTTTGTTGTAAGTCTTGGATAACAAGCTTAGAAAATCGATCTTGGGAATTACAAACATTACATTTCTTCGACCTTGAGCATTGTTCGGAAATAGGTTCTATCGGATATGAATGTGTTCATTGATAGAGAATTCTTCCCAAATACGATCGAGACATTCACATCAACCCTATTAACGATTCCCATAGGATTTGCAAGATAGGAATTCTCACTTTATCGAACCACAAGTTTTCCCGACAAGCACAAGTTAAGAATGGTTGTAATAGCCCTCGGGGTTGGTACATGTGTGCAGTGATGATGCCGGATGCTCTTGAAATCATTGCTCGATAACCCAACCCAATTAGAAAGGCAATCGGATCGTCGGCACTGTGGAGATTGAGCGAAAGTCGGGGTTACATGGGGTGATTCCAAGAGCCTTGCTCGAATATCGAGAATCAATTGTGAACTCCCTATCATCCGGTTTGCAAGAGTATTGTCTTGTGATTTTGTCCCATTGAGCGGTGTTCGAATTGTTGAATGTAAATGGTCGAATTGAGCATTGCTTGGTAATTGCTCGAAGAAGTTTGTGTTTTGAGGATGTCAATAGAAACTTTAGTGTCGGATTTTGTTGAAGCCTTTGAAGGTCCACATAACATTTGCTTTTTCCAATAAAGCCCATTGACTTGGGAAGGATTTCTTCGTCGAGAGCTTTGGATGATCCGAAGAGTAGCATTTCTTTTCAGGATTGAACTTGCCATTGATGTTACGAGTAATCATACAATCAAGTAATGAATGGGAGCAGGTTAGATGATAGCGAGACAACATTGAGAGCACCCTTATGACAAAGACACATAGAAGTAGTAACTCGGAAGGTCCCCAAAACACATCTACAGAGAAAGATAGAGTGGCATAAGTTTCAAATATATGACAACTTTCAAATATATGACAACTTTCATAAGTGAGATAAATCAATGAAGTATAATCTTCTATAGATAAATAATCACATGACGGTGATAAGGGATTAAAAGACAAAGAGGTGCATTGCAAAAGGATCATGTCATGAGCCAAGATACACATGTAAGTGATATAACAAATATGCATGAGGCAAAAGTAACATTTGGTACGTCGTGAGAGAAACCAAGTACCTTTTGCCTAAGCAGAGATGTCGTAACAGATTACATAGAGTATGTTGACTCAACAAGTCGA
Source organism: Chrysanthemum lavandulifolium (assembly GCA_022545495.1). Taxonomy (NCBI): domain Eukaryota; kingdom Viridiplantae; phylum Streptophyta; class Magnoliopsida; order Asterales; family Asteraceae; genus Chrysanthemum; species Chrysanthemum lavandulifolium. The sequence goes on along the minus strand of CM040238.1, from coordinate 35,165,504 downwards.
ATTAGAAGATCCTAAGTATTGTGCGAATGAGATCAACTTTAGCAATAAACCTTTGATCATTTTAATAACCCTCGACCCTAAGACTAATTTGCAACATGAAACTGAACAATGTTGCAAACTTGTAAAGACAAGTCGCCATCACTAGAGTCACAGACAAGTCGCTAATAGTTTAGCTCTCTAAGTCGCTATGCTAATTCGCTAACTTGTAAAGACAAGTCGCCATGAACAGTAACTGAACCAAGTCACTACAAATCAGTTAACTAAGTCGCTAAGGTTACTAATTCGCTAACTTGTGAAGACAAGTCGCCATGAACAGTACCACAACCAATTCGCTACAAATTTGTTAACTAAATCGCTAATGTTACCTATTCGCTAACTTGTAAAGACAAGGCGCTGACTACTAACTCGCTAACCAAGTTGCTAGAATAAAATAAACTTATTTGCTACAGGAAACATAGTCGCTAATATGAGCTAACTCGCCATGAAGAACACTCAAACTAAGTCGCTACCAAGAAAAAGTTAAATCGCCAGCAAGAGCATTCATAACATAAACCCAACACCCGATCCGCAACCATACATCATCGGATCACGGGTTAAATTATCAAGCAATCAATATATTCCAAACAATTTGAACACGTTCAATCATTATAATAGCAACACAAACACGATTACATGACAACTCGAACCTAGGTGGGAGTCAAATAGTCACAAATCACGAGCTCGAAAGGATCTGGATATAAAGACAAGTTAGAAACTTAACACAAACGCTTAAGAGAACAAAGATAAGAGGGATTCGAGGCAAACCTCTTGCTAAGTCGCTAGGAAGAGCAATAAGGCGAAGAAAAGAAAAGCGAGAGAGAAAAAACTTATTTGAGAAAAGAAATGGTAACTCGCTAGGGGTATACAAACAATCTTTGGCAGTATGACACAATTGGTCCTTGTGGTTTCAACATGAGGTGAGGTAAGTCGCTAGTGCAACATAACTTTCACTATATGACAAGTTTAGTCCCTATGGTATTGATGAACGAGTGGTAAGTCGCTAACACGGATTATAGACTAAGTCTCTAGCATTGATTATCACCCTGATCACCATGAATCAATTAAACATTTAGACACATAAGCATTTAAAGCTAAGCTAGGCACTTAATATGTAGGTACACAATGATAATCACATGAGCAAGATACGACCACAACCTACAAAAACCATAACCAGATAGTTACAAAGGCAAAACACGACCTCAACTTACTAACGAGCAAGCATTATAACCGATCTGAAGCCAATGGCATAGGTAGCCAAGAAAAACATATACAATCTCCCCTCAATCAATGTCATCAAAGAACATTGATTGACATAAATCTTCCGTTAAGAGAAACAAGAATATTTCAATTGTTCGAACTTCATCTATGATCCAGGTGCCATTATTGAATGACATTTCTAGGACCGTAGATGTTATCGATAATGATGAAAATATTCTTTATTAGATAGGAAAAGCATGATAAAATTGTAAATTGTAAATTTTGTAAATTTAATTTTTTTTTTTTTTTTTTTTTTTTTTTTTTAAAGAAGCTTGATTTATACATAGATATGGAAGATCGAGTCTGATTCAAGATGAATAGGAGTCAAAGTAAGTAGTACATCAACTCGCACGCTTATAGCTCCCGAGTGAGCTATGTTCATTTCGATGGGAACCAAGTCATGAAGTTCACGATTGAGTTGAGCATTGTCACGAAAAGGCGAGCACATTGTCTTGGAAGCACATGTAGACTTGTACATAGAAGAGTTAGTGACATGTTTAGTCTCACATTTGGATGCATCACAATATAATACAGACGTATCATTAATGGGGATCCTATTAGGTTCTACATTCTTGAAAAGTTTACACTGGGAATCCACTTGAGGCATGATCTAGGAATGTAAGTTCGTTTAAGTCTGTAAAATTAAATAATGCGCGGTGGGAATCCATTTGAAACCACTGTTAGTTGAACCAAATGAGTAATGACCTTGTTTTGACTATTTGTCTTTTGTGATCGAGAGAATTTCTTGGGGATTGATCATCGGATGATGTTTTGCATGAGACCTAGTTAAACTTATTTCATTTCGATCGTGAGTGTTGACCATTAGTCCTATGTTTGGGATTCATCATATCCGAACTAGGCAATGAAGTGGTTGGTTTTGACAAAAGACTTATTATCAACTTGGGATGTAAGCTTAGATTTCAATGGTTTAGCTCTTTCGGACCTAAAGGCATTATGTTGTTTAATAACCTTCGTTTCAAGTGATTACGAACATTTGACTTTCCCAAAGTTGAAGGTTTTGCAAACTTAGTGTTCATCCTATTTCCAACATACTTCCCGAGTTCATTTTTAGGGCAACAATATTGAAGCTCTTATCACGAATTTGTGCTTTGAGGTCATCAATATCTTTCATCAAGAGGTTAGATTGATTGACTAACTTAGAGTTTGTTTCCTCAAGGTTCTTTCTTAAATGCTCATTTCTTTTAGAAGGTTGGACACACATAGAGCTAGTTCGAATTTCTAGATTCTAGTGCATCACTTATCTCATGCGGTCATATTTACGGGCTTCGAAGAAGTGATTTGATTTCTTATGGTCGAATCTTTGTCATGAATCGGGATTTTAAGCGATTAATTTCAAAAATTCTCTAAATTCGGAAGTTCAGTTACTACCTTGTTTTTTGCATAAAACATTTCATCCTTATGTTGTATTTCAATTTGCAAAGAGATACGGTGTTTTCAAGAATTGAAAATTTGTTTGAAAGCTCATCATATACCCTTTTTTCAATCATGTTACTTGCATTAGATTCGAACAAACAAAGATTGATTCCACTTTGTTATGTTCGAGTAAAGTCATGTACCTTTTGTGAGAATTTGTGTGATCGATAAGTGTACCTTATTGATTGATACCTTTTCGACTCACGAATTTGAGATCGGTCTTGTTCTCTTCATCCTTTTCCATCACAACCGAGATTATGCAATCGGTGTCTTTTGGTTCAACTGGAATGAAGCATGACACGTCATCATTGCTCCATGGAAACTCTTGGCACTCATTCAATTCATTCGACTTGTTATTCTCATTATGACTTCCTTGATGTATGTTTCCATATTATTCATAAGTTGAATAAATGAGTTTACGAACTCATGAATTTCCATTCCGTGTGTTTCTTGAGCGATATTCCGGTCATGATATCATCAAAATCGAGGAGTATTCTTCCGGATAAGTGGTGAAATTGATTGATGATGGTTTGGAGCGACATGAGAATCATCGATTGAAAACTTTTCTTGGTAATTTGAAACCTCGGTCGTTCTAAGTTAAGTAAAGCTTGATTCTTGTCAAAGTGGGAAAACTCGGCGAAGGATGGCACAACTTATTCGATCCATGGTTGTAGATAAGAGTAATTTGAGAAGTCGATTGAGATGTTGAAACGGCTCACCGGTGCATTCCATATTCTTAGCATCATTTGCGGACATTAAGAGTGACTTATTTGAGTTGTTACGATTAATCGATCTTGAATCATTAAGTGTATGGCATTGGATAAGCATTACATTTCACTATACGTGTTTGTGTCATAGAGAGCAAGTACATTGGTGATTAAAGGATCCGTGATGGTGACATTGTGTTATTATGAATTACTCCCCAGTCTCAGAGATTTAGAACCAACTCGCTACCAACTAAATAGCAATAATCCCAAGTCGCTAGAAGATAATGCACCAAGTCGCTAACTCTTAATTAAGCTACACCACTAAGTCGCTAGAGTCCCAGTCGCTATACAAATGCAAGTCGCTAAGTAGTAACTCGCTAAGCTTCAAGTCGCTAGCAAAAATTTTGGCGAAGATTCCGCTACTCAGTCGCTAAAGATACAAGTCGCTAAAGAGCAACTGCTACACATTGAGTCGCCACCGTGGTGGAGAGTCCACTACTTGTCATCTTGTAAATCGCTAGATCAAGTCGCTGGGTCAAAAGCGTAACTCGCTACAAATTTGTAAAGCAAGTCGCTCTGAAGAAAGTATTCCGTGTGTTAAGTCGCTAGCAAGAAAAACCACATATTCCTCACTTTTCAATCCAAAACAACCCAACCAAGATGATTCAAGCTTACCAAATGAAAACCTACACACTTGTGATGATTCTAAACATAAAAGTACTAACAAAACCAAACTTTAACACAAGAAATCAACCAAATGATGCAAAACCACTAAACTTTTCAAACTCGAAAAACCACCTAAAACCACTAGAAATCCAAAGATGTGCAAGATATGATCTAACCATGGCTCTTGATACCAATTTTTGGATATTAGCTTTTCACATACACATCATAACATTAACACAATGAGTACATAGATGGTTTTAGAGAAAGAGTGGGATATTCTAGTAAGAGAAACTTGTATAATATTAGATTACCAAAGAACATCCAACCTCTACCTTGCAAGGTGAGGGTATTTATAGGTTACAAACTAAACGACCTCCTATCGGCCTATGGATCGGGGATACGAGTGGGTAAAGACCGACCTTCCTCCACGGTGTTGCACTAAACATTTTTAAGCTACTTGACTAACTAATTAACTACATAGAAAAGTAAATAACGACAAGTCTACGAGCTAACTTATGCTAGATAATAGTTGGGGTGACCGACTCTTCAATACTGGAATTTTCTAATTCCTAACAGATCTTCTCAACAAATTTCAAGTATTTGGGCATTCAAAGTTCTTGATTACGAGTATCAAAACCGAGAGTGGGGAAGGAGACAAGCATCTAAGCGAGTAAACTTGATGTACTTAATACTTCTAAGAAATTGAAGATATCCGGGAAGACAAATGTTATTACATGAGAGAAACTCAAGGTTTGACTCATGGCGAGTAAACTTGATGATCTTAATTCTTCTAAGTGATTGAAGATATCCGGGAAAACAAATGTCATGACCGCAGAGAAACTCAAGGTTTTACTCATCAAGGCGTTTAGTGTTAGTATTTCAACTACGTGGGGAAGTGATGTTAGAAAGTTTACGAAGATAAAGAGGTACACTAGTGTGTGGTGATTTCGATGGTATCGCAATGATCGGGAGAGAGAGTGAATACATTGGGGGCTCAAATTTGTTTCTTGAGGGCTTAATCGATGATTCGGATATATAATCACTTATTTCGAGTTGACATCAGAGATTGTCATCCAGAGATAATCGATGACTTGGCACCTTCTTCAATGTTATCGATTATCCCTTCCCGGGTATTCGTATAATTCGGATACTTGAGCTTTATACACGATCATCGGGGAAGAAAAATGTGAACATGGGAGGTGTTTTCATTCCCTCATGATGTGTTCGGAGAGCTCTTGAGTCTGGTGTACCGGGTTCTTGAGCTTCATACACGATCATCTGGGAAGAAAAATGTGAACATGGGAAGGTGTTTTCATTCCCTCATGATGTGTATTCGAGAGAGTTCGTGAGCATTATACAAAGAGGTGACTACATCAATTCATCTACTTGGGGAATTGTTCTCTTGACACCTTTTGGAATGGATCGCTTCAGACTTGAGTGGAAAAGGAATTTTGAGAAGACTATTTAAATGTGGGATGATGCGTTCTTTGTTGTTCTATTGGATGATATAGCCTCGAGCGAAGAATCACGGTGATTATTCTTAAAAGGAGCGGTGGATCAATGATAATGGTGTGATTCTTTGTGCACCGCTAAAGCAAGCTTGAAATAGAGCTTGAATCGCTCAACATAAGGATTTTCGGTTTGGGGAAGTCGCCAAAGTCTCACTTTCAAGTGGCTCAATTTCTCTCTTCGATTCAAGAGTCTTGGAAGCTTTGGTGGTGAATGCTTAGAGATGATGACTTCAATCTTCTACAACGAGGTGCTCGATATTCTTATCTTGGTACTCGTATCATCATCCTCTTAACTATATCATCTATTCTATCCTCGTATATATTTATTCAAAAGCAAAATACAAAATATAAAACCAACAAAAGAAAAATAGAAAATTATAAAACCTTCAAAAACCCATAAAAATCAGAAAATTTCAAAATACCAAAATATGTTTTCACATGACATGTCTTACGGTATCGATAACATCTACGGTCTTAGAAATGTCATTCAATAATGGCACGGGACCATAGATGAAGTTCGACGAGGAGGTGTAAATATTCATTTCCAAAACATGTCACAAACTATGGCCTACAGTTAATTGATGTAACCCGCTCTTCAAAACAATGGCTTGCAATTACTTCATTGTAACCGTGCAGTAAACTATGGCTTGCTATCATTTGAGATAGCAACCCGCTCTTAAAAGGAAGGAAAGTGATACGCTTAAACGTTTTCACAAATTTCGTGCACTTATCCTAAAACAAAATGAGGAAAGTATGTCGAAGAACTCTTTGTTCCTACACAAATTTTTTCCGTCTATAATTCTTGAAAAATATTTGTTGTGTTCAAAATGGTGGTAAATGAGTTGCTTGAAAATCAATCGAATCGAGTTTTCAGTATTAATTTGCAAACTCAATCAATGACCTGCGCTTTTAATTTTTTCAAAAAATGAGTCATTGATTGAGGGAGAATGTTTTCAAATCTATATCATCAAACGAGCTTTCTTAATTATCCCTCGTGCTTAATTAAAATTATATTTACGTATTAGAAGGACTAGGAATTTAGGATATGATTGTTAGGTTTAGATGATTGAGTTTGATTAACACATAAACCCCATGCCTTATATGATCGATTGTTATGTTGAATTGACTTTAATTAGTTGATTCTTTGTTATGGGTGATGTAGACCACCATATATTTGTATATGTGTTCACTAACGTATGCATGTATATTGGTTATAAGAATGTTCCCGATCCGGATCCTGATTGAAGATGATTGGATGCCGAAAGGAAAGGGTAACTATATCTTGGGTTGACAAATGAAGAAGCGGAGCTAATTGGACTTCTATGGAGAGTTGGCATAAATGCAGCGTAAGAGGTCTCCTTGCTCAATGAGATGGTTTCTTCTAAGTGATTGAAGAAGCAGACTTAATTTGACCTCGGTTGGAATTAAAATGCAGCGTAAAGAAGTCTCACTTGCATCTATGAGACGGTTTTCTTCAAGCCCTACAACAACAATGGAAGCTTCTCAACCACCTAACGTATCTTTATGCGGGGATACCATTTTAAACAATTTTGAATAACTTGATTAAATTGTTTTGAAAATGGAAAATATTGTTTTGAAAATATATTGGATGAATTTTGAAAATCACGGACTTCATTTATCAAAACTTAAGTCACTCAATTATCGACTTGGTCATCGATTGAGGGGAGAGTGATTTAAACAAAATATTTTCAAACAATATCTCTTCATAAAAGTCCGTTTATGCGTTAAAATTGGTGATCTAAAGATTTAATGTTATGTCATGGTATGATTTTCTTTAGAATCAAGGTCTTTCAAAATGAAATTTTTACATTCTTGTTTGATTGTGAAATTGTTTTATTTTACTAAAGATCTCTTAAAACGATCATACGACACTAACAATCTTTAATGTTTAAATTGGTCCTTATCATCATTTTCAAAATTAAATCTTGCCACGTGTTTCCCCAAACTCTTTTAAATGATTTAAATCAATTGGGATCACAAATCTCAAAAGGTTTGAAATTTTGATCGGGTGAGAGATCGTGATTTAAATCTCATATCTGCTTTAATGGAATTGGTTTTAGTCCTTTATAGGCACTCCCGCCTCCATGTGCCAAACGATTTCAATATCTGAGAATGCACATGTTGAGGAGGAGGATTTATCCAAAACCGGATGAGTATTTAAACAAGGCACATTTTTTCCCATGTTTTCTAAACCGAATTAAATCACTTGAGATCCAAAATCTCAAAGGGTTTGATATTTTTGATCGGGAGAATTTGTGATTTAATAATGAAATTTGATAAAAGGTGATCGTTTGATTCAATTGTGTGTGCTTCTCTCGTATGCTAAAGCGCTTTTGAATCTCGAAGCATATATTGAGGGGGCATTTAAAGAAAATAAACTATCGAGGTACAAAAGCTTTTATGTTTTAACATAATGTACCTTGATTGAGTTTTCAAATGGTTTCTTAAATGGCGTGTAATCGTGGATGTGCTTCAAATTAACTCTTGCCTCTATGTGGTAAAATGTTTTCAAATATCCTATGCACATATTGAGGGAGAATTTTACCATGAAAATCAAATGGCTTTTTCGTATGAAAATTGTGATCAAAGAAAATATTTCAAAGTCCTCTTGCCTCCTTGTTTGAACAATTTCTAAATCATACGCACATGTTGAGGGAGGTTTTCTAAATGATCAAAACTATTAAGGTACAAAATGCTTTGATCTCGTATCACAAGTACCTTGATTGTTTTTCAAATGATTTTTCAATTGGTTTAAGGAAGAATGAGGCTGCACCAAAAGACCGACCAATTACTTTATGCATGGTGTTATAAGGATGGTTAGGTTAGGTATTAGTTCCCACGATCCGCTGATCCAGGATGGTCTACCGAGGACAATCCACTAGATAGTGTAGAGTCCTTAGGTATATTGAAAAAGGAGAAAATGAGAATATGGGAAGAGTGCGGACTAAGGCGAGCTAGTAATTGGAATAAACCCAACAAGGTTCTAGTTATGAAGTCTCGGTAAGCTTGAAGGGGTTGAAGAATGAAAAAGAATTGAATGTGAAAAAGGGTGAAAAGAAATAGCCCTCCATTAATTCAACCTTAGGCGAAACCGGGTTCAATACATATGCTCTTGGTGGTTACTAAGGTAACATCGGTATTGAAGACAAGGCGTCATGGACCCGATGGCCTTGTTGCACTAAACTTCCCAAGCCACTCAAGTTCCTCTTAAAGGGCTTGTTTCATTTCTCATGGGAACCGACATTATCTATCGACTTTCTCTTAGAGATTGTTGATATTGAAAAGGAGACCATCTCCCTAGTCTCCAGACAGGGAACCAAATATGCACAATTGAGTCTAGAGCCAAGAGATCATCCACAATATCTCATTAGGACACAAAATTAATGAAGACTTGTTGTTTCACACAATGTGGAAAGTAAGTATGTATTAAGAGTCCTACGCATTATCCTTGTGGTATTGCCAGAACATCTGAGTGGTATGTAAAAGTATTCACGATGAAGATGGAAATCCTTCTAGAGTCAACTTCAAACAAGCTCTTGGTGGGTGACATGTGAGATCTTCTCGTAAGATCAAGCTTGTGGCAACTGGATAGAAACGATGGGAGATTCATTCTTGAATCAACCTTGGTCGAGAATGGAATTGGCGAATACTTTTCGAAAACCGTTCGATGTGCAAACCTTCTTTTCTCTAGCACGTCGAATGTGTATTCATTTCAAATTCAAAAGTATCTCGATTGAAAAATACTTTTAGAAAAACCGTTCGATGTGTGAATCTCTTCTTTTAGCTAGCACGTCGAATGTGTACTCATTCTCTAATACAAAAAGTATTTTGATTGAAAATTGATCTTTCTCATAAAACCTTCGTCGTGCAAAACTCTTTCTTCAAGAAATACGCGATTGTTTTTCAAATCATTTTCATCAATCGGTGAATCTCAATTTTGGGTTCACTCACTCCGTGTTGTCTTCTTTGAGGCGTTCGGTTTGAGAACAACTAGAACATTGCGAAAACCTGTCAAGGAGATTCTTAGGAATCCTACACGATCACAGCGGTACTTGTAATCGATCAGCGAGGGAAAGTGGTAGTGTACCTCAATTCGACGAAAGTGATCAAAGACACTTTCATGTGTTTTATTGCTAACTATTGTTTGCGGTACATTTGGACGGTTGCGGTGATCGAATTGGCGATCAATCCAAAGTCGCATGCTCACAAAGATCCACACTTAATTGAAGAAATCATGACCGGTGCATATCTACATAACACGGCTCGATATTTCTATACTATGCTTCGCTACTACTGCGCAAATATCATGAGCCGAGAAAGCTTCCGCTTACTCGATGAAAAGATGTCATGATTCAAAAGTGTGAGCATGTCGGTCCAAAAGTCACAACTTCACATGATGGCAACCTGATAAAGGGTGATTCAGAGATTTCTCGTGGTGATGATCTCAATGAAAGCTCGAAGATCATCAAAGATGTGGATCGGACCAAAGACCTCCACTAAAAGTACAAATCTATGCGGACTTTGAAGAATCGCTACAAAAGCACAAAGATTGAGAAAGTGAAGAATTAAAGTCTACGAGCTCAAGAGGCGAAGATAAAATAGAATGCTAGGATTGAAATGTAAAACATGGGGTGACCTCCTGGGGGAGATTGTTAGAATTAGAAAATTCTATAGTGAAGTGTTGGTCACCCCAAGTATTATCTAGCATAAGTTAGCTCGTAGACATATCGTTAGTTACGTTATTCTACGTTTATTAGTTAGTTATTAGTCTAGTTTAGCATAGTGCAACACCGTGGAGGAAGGACGGGTCTTTACCCACTGTATCCACGATCCGGGCCGATGGGAGGTCGAATATTCGTAACTATAAATACCTCTTCCATCCATGGAAGGGTGGTGCTTCTCAATCTAATATTCTATACTTTTGTGTAAACCTCTAGCAAGAACACCTCTCTCTCTACTAACTCTCTAACTATGGCAAACATGTATTTTGATCATCCAAGACCACCCGAATCATCAACACAATAATATAACGATCCTTCAGAGGTGGAATTGCTCCTTGTTGTTGGTTAAATTGTTGTTGATAAATTTGTTGTTGTTGATTAAATTGTTGATGTTGTGGACTTAGTTGTTGTTGTTGTTGATTATACGTGTAAGGAAAGTAGTTAGAGTATGGTGGTTGAGACATGTTGAAAACTTGTGTTGTTAAATGGATCTTTGTAGTCAAATGAAACGTTGTTGATGAAGTATCCTTAGGCGTAGAAACCAAATTTAGGAAACTTAACACTTAGGCGTAAAACACCAAAACTTACGGCGTAAAAGTGATATTTACGCCGTGGGATTAGCTTACGTGTAAGAATTGAGAAACACTAAGATTATGCGTGGCGAAAGTTAGGCGTAGAAAACTTATGTGTAAGATTAGCTTATGCGTAAGACAAGGCTTAGGCGTGAAAATACTTATCGTAAAGAGTTCTACGCGTAAGTTTAAGCTTATGCGTAAAATTAGGGTTTTGCCCAAAAAATCCTTTACACTATCACAGTGTAAATGATATCCAAAGTTGAAGTGTTTTCAGGCTTATACAAGCAAGAAAACATTGAGTAAACCATGAAAACTGAAGATCAAACCACGGATGACTTATGCGTAAGACTAGGGTTTTGTTACGCGTAAAATGTAACCAAAGCGGATTCTTAGCCAAAAGTGATTCTAAACCAGTTACGTGATGAAGCGACTCAATATCACCAAAATAACACAAAAGTGTGAAACTTGATGATCAAAACTTCAAAACACCCTATGCGAGAAATAAACCTACGTATGAAACCAAGCTTAAAAGCGAAGAATTACACGTAAAGTTTGAAACTTTTTGCTTAAAACCGAAATTTTAACACCGAAAAACTTTGAAAGTACAAGAATCTTGGATTGGAAAGTGTAAAAATGAGTTTTAAAGCGTGACAAAGTTTGTAAACTTGTAACTTACGCCAGAAACCAAAAACTTCAAAACAAAAACCTTTTCACCCAACTATTTGGCGATTGATACCACCGTTAGGTTCCCATATTCATAACACAAGCATCAATAGAAGAAATAGAAGAAGTGATCGGATGAACAAAACACACACACACACACACGTATGAATATTGAAGAGTTATCGCGAGAGAGTAAATGTGTAATTGAACAACCAACCTCAGTGAGGGTTTACAAGCATTATTTATAGGAAGAAACTAGGGCAACATGCAAGTTCCTTCCTTTCCTTTATGGGCTTGGGCTAAGGCTCATGGGCTTTTCATAAGCCTTGGCATGATTACTAACATAAAAGCCATATTAAGCTAACTATTACATATAAATTACTAACACTTGAAATCTAGTTTAGGAGTGATTCCAACATTTTGGGTTGCTTGGAACTTCTCCTTGCATGGATGATTCTTGTCATCTTGGGATGTCTTATGATTTGGATTTCATAAATATCACAAACATGTGTTCATAAGACAATCATCGGGTGATGATCATTAAACCCACAATGTGGACAAGGAGGAAAGGTTTTGCTCTAAATTTTTGAGAGACTTGGAGGTTAAAGCATCTTGATGACCAACTTTGGTATAATTTGCTTCATCGGTGAACTTACATATTATAAGTGATCGAAGTTATGTGATCATCCTTTTGCGAGATCATACGAGAAAAGGATTCTATAACAGTTGTTAGTGGTATGTGGTATAGTGGCATAGATCACACTTTTGCTGGATTTGGGGTTTGACTTGGACTTTGAGGAACTAGAGGAAGCGACTTTGTCTCCTTGATTGATTCAAGGAATTTTCAATGGATTCCATCTTTTCGGTTAGCTTCCTCACAAGTTCGATCGATTCTTTTGGTCGACTTCGATGGGAGTCAAGGATGTGGAAGTCTCGGTGGGAGTAGACTCTTGTTGAGTTGGTTTTGTTGGCCTTTTCGGGATGGTGCTACCAAGTCTAGACCTTTCCTTTGGTGAATGAGGATTGAATTGCATTGGAGTAAGCTCGAGCATGGTGAAAAGACCCGAAGAGGTTTCGGGGTGGGCGTTGCATTAAACTCGCTTGAGACTCAATGTATCACAAGTACTCTGGGCACATTAGGAGTCAAGCATGCTCTTAAGAGCTTGACTCTCGTGCTCTAGAATTCTTCTAGAATAGAAATTAGGAAGCTTACTATCGGGATTAACCCGATTAATCCAATCTTTGGGCTTGGGACTAGTCAACATCTTGGTAATCATACCACGAGACACAAATGGCTTAGGACTACGGTCTTTGTTGAGAGAGTCGGGAAGATGATCTTCACCTAAGACTCTCTTCACTACTGGGGGCTCCCACGACATCAAAGACCTTGGGATTTTTAGCGGTCCAACTATCAAGAATATCTTAAACCTTTTGAGTTTGTCTAGAAGAGCGATTTCCTTTAACTAGTTCGGTGTTTTGAATTTGCAAAGTGATGACCTCAAGCTTAGCTTGTTTTAAAAGAAGCAATTCATCCCTACAATTGTTTAATTCAAAACTTAGCTTGTTGTATTTTGAAAAAGATTCGGTCTTTGCTCTTCACGAACTTAAAGTCAACATTAAGATAATTCATGTAAGGCGCCAATCGAGTCATCATCCATAGAAAGTAAAATATTTACACCTTCATTGTGATATTGACCCATTCTCCATTCTGGCATGATTCTTTCCAACACTAGCTTGTCCTCTTCTCGAGAAGGCCATCGATGCAGCGACATGCACCATTTCATCATCTTATGACACCGGCTCTTCATCGATCGAAGGTTTCAAACAACAAGGCCTTTGGTTTTACCACCATGCATTGAACACTTTTTGTTGTTTACGAGGGTGGCCTCAAGCAATGCAAGCTTAGCTTTGACTTTCCTATACTTAGCTTCAAAATCAACAGTTTTGTTTTGATCGGTTTGTTTTGAAAGTTTCGATGAGGCGATAGATTTTTGGTTGAAATTTGCTAAAGCTCGAGGAATGATTTGACCACGATGGTTTCTAAGAGGGTTCAAAATTGTTTTGAAAAATAGTCTTTGCAAAATGACCTCTTTTGTGACACTTAAAGCATTCGATGTCCTCATTTGCTTTAGCATTTGAAAAACCCTTGTTTCTTTTATAAACCTTGAGAGTTAGCAAGAGTGCCCTTTCATGAAATTCAACGTTCGGTCATTTAGGTACTCCTCACTTGATCTCTCATCGGGCTCATCATCGAATTTTCTTGAAAGTCTTGAACCACATTGTTGGAAAAAAAGCGGTTGATATAGGTGTTGAAGTGGTGGTCGGGGACTTCTTGACTTCGAGACTTCTTTAAGTCGGGGTATAAATGCTGATGAGGTTTTCCTCATAGACAAATTTCCCGAAATTTCGGGAAGCTCAAGATTACGGATATGATTAGCATTCCTAAGTCCACGAGAGAAATTCAACCACTTCTCGTGGAGACTATTGACAAAACCAACATTGATTTCTGTTTGGACAACTTAACACCATCATTTAACAGTTCATTTAAAAGAGTTTTATGGCGGTGTAAGTTTGAGACGAGTTTTGAGTCCTTAGCCACGAAGATATTATACTCAAGTTTCGGGTCCATAATCCTGTTTTCCTTGGTATCGGATGGACCTTCATGACTATGAACCGGATCATCCTGAGTTTGTTTGGCGTACTACAACTTATAAGCGACTCCATAATATCGTCGGGAAGACAAGATATTATGATACTTTGAGCCTTTGGTCTGGTTGACCACTCTTCTCTCATCACGAGTCCATTGAGCTTGGGTTTAGGCAAACCTTCAACGATCTTTGGGATAAATGGACCTTCATTTATACACTTGATATAATAAGGTTCCATCCCGATCAAATAGCAAAGCATACACTTTTCCATTTGTTGAATTTACCAACTTCAAGTGCTGGGGCAACTTGTTTGAATAAGCTACACCCTTTTTATCGACTAGTTGGGGTACATGAATTTCGACCATTTTAGGATCACGATTTAAAACATTTAGGCGGCTTAAAAGCAGCTTTTATAACCAGCCTTGCTCGATACCACTTGTTGTTCCCTATTCACCGTAGTATAAAAGCAGTTTAAGTAAAGTAAACAAAGCTAATAGTGAATCAATGGTGAAAAGATATAAATAAAACACAAGAGTAATTTTCAACATCATATTCTTATTAGAAATGAATCAAAAGAATCGTTACCCTAGTACTTGCGAACAGACTAGGGATTGAAATGACAAAGTGTTTGCAACTCTCTAAGCTCGGGGCTAAGTCGACCACAACTACAAGTACCCACTGAGCTATCTCGGGGATTAAGTTGTATTTAGAGGAGTGAAAGATGGTCATGTGTATGTGTGTTTTACAATTCACAAGCAACCTTCACTCCATCTCTTATGCTATTTATACAAGTATAAGTTTTAACTCTTTCTAAGTGACAACCGACAATTTTGCGAGAAGACAAAATCTTGATGTATTTTGTCTCATTCTAAAGACTATATTAGGTAAAGGGACCAAGTCACTTTATTCATGTCGATCTTGATCTTTGAGCCTTTTAGGGAAGGTTGACTTCTTGAAGATAAGTACTCCGTCTTTATCGCTTCAAGCATAACTGTTTTGTCCCGCCCATTCTTGATCTTCATAGTCTTTAGTTTCGGTTTGTCTTGATGTTTGTAGTTGGAGAGAAGTTTGAGGGATTGATGAAGTTATTGTCATCACTTACTAAATCCACCATCTTCTTCTTGACTCGATCTTCACCCTTTAAGTTCCGCCTTCGAGTGGAGACTTCTTCATGTCTCTTCTTGGCGTCCTGAAGATGGCTCATTGAGAGACTATGAACTCGATGACTGTTAGTGTTTAACGGTCTAAGCATAGGTTATTTTCTATTCAAATCCTAGATTAAGGGGTTTGGGTATTTACTGAACCCAACACATACATGTCATAAGTTGATTCTGAAATTTGAATAAATTACCAAATATTGACGTACTCTTTCGATAAGGTAATCCGACGTGTGCTCATGCTATGGCACCCCTTGTGCACCGCGCCATGGCTCAAGCCAATGCTTGCATTCTATTTTTTCTTTTCTGTTTTGATTTTGGGTTTGTGTTTTAATTCTTGTTGTGTTCGTATTTGTGCTTGGTGTGTGTCTTTGGCCGTTAATCTGTGTGTGAAGTGTGGTTGTTTTTAGGGTGTATGAGTACTGCGTTCTAATTTTTGAAGTTATAATTCTTTTCTTTTTTGTTTAAAATCAAATTTATAAGTAAGGATCTTGAAATTTGTACGTTACTCATTTAAGTCCTCGTAGGTTAATTTTTCAAATATATATATGAAATTTGTAAATTTTAATTTCATTACTTTTTTTAAAATGTATTTTTAATTGTATTTTAAATGAATCAAAAATATTTGTTAATTTAGAAAAATGAAAAATAAATAAAATACTTGAAAGTAACTATGGTGATAATATTTTTTTCTTGCTAATTACATACATCAAAACAAACACCTAAAATATGACCATCACGTTATAAACAAAAAGTATTATAAAACCAAATACCTGCCAAGTTCCCATGTTTCACTTTTCATTCGTGATTGTGATTGGTATCCTAACAATTTACAAATGTTTGTAATGTCGGTATGGTTAAGTGAATATGTATAGAGAGATATATATTCCTACGTGAGAGAACAACCAAACATTGATGACTTAAAGTGTTGGCATATCCTCTCGACTGCATATAAATAAGATTGAGCAAAGGCGAAAATAACGACAAAAGTTTAAAAGTGCAAATATGACCTTCGAGGGTATGTTTCCATCTGCAGATCATCCACGAATGATGAAGACTATTAATATCATTTGCTTATTGAAAGTAGGAAAATGAATGGAATATAAGAAACTAGCGTGTGGATCAAACATGTTAGTTTACGCTAATCAAGTGTGACTAACCTTGTAACGATGTCAATGACTCTCATCCACGAGTAAGGATTGTGATATACATATAACAATTCACCTAAATGAACATACATATTATCTATGCGGATCGGGTCACGATCTTTCGTGAATTTGGATGCTTATTATGACACGTATGGTATCAAGTTCTAAGGCCTTGGTAGGAAGTAATTTTGTTTTAATAGGAGTTTAATGTTATCTTTTGAGTAGTGGTGTATTTTCTTGTTTAGAGAATAGAAAGTTTCTTGTTATGTAAGCTTTCGCCTATGTAATGAAATTTGAGATATGGGATCCACCATATCCTTTGTATAAACATTTTTGGAGTAATATATTTACAGGGTCTTTGACCTTTTACTCAAAAACATACATATTATATCAAACATGGGAAGCGATGATGAATATGAATGAATAAATAACAAACTAAGCATAGCAATCTATCGGTAGAACCTTGATACCAACACCCCTTAGTGTCATGACTTTTGGTGGGAAAAAGAGAGGATAATAGTTTTTGGCATCTAAGTAAGAAATAAATGTTAAAAGTTCTCTGGATAGATGTAAATATTTGGCATGGAATAACTGAGAACCAGGTCTTGGATAAACACAAAAGTTGCATATCTTCTTTTTTTCCTTTTCGTAGTCTCTAGAATCACTTAAATCGAAGTTAATATGAAGAAGTTATGGCCAAATTGCTTCAGCAACTTTAACATACATTGCACAAACTTTAATTCCTTTGCTTTGTGTCTTTCAACTACATCCTTATTCACTCTTTTGCTCCATTTGACATCATGGCATCATGTTTTCATTCTTCAAGCTTCCAAAACCATATCCAATAGAGATTTAGGTTTCCCTAGAGCTATTTTAATATAATTCTTGATAGTTTTAACATATATTCACTTTGACCTGTTAAACACATAAAAACTCATTAAAGTAGCTATTTCTCAAGTGAAATAGGTGTGTTTGTATGTAAGTTAACCATTATAAATGTGTATACAAAAAGCACCTATCAGATTTACCTTTCGATCTTTCGGCTTAGACGATTCCCTCCTCGTACCAACGTAAATCAAAGCCTCAGTGTGTAGCCGTAACAAGGTCTTAAACTACATGTCTTTCTAACTCTGTTTTAGCCTATCCTTGCTAACCATCTAGAAAATTGAAGAGAGAGTCTTGGTCGGAAAGATCCAGAGAGTCTTGAGTTTACGGAGCCAACTCTTTGCTTCATTCTTAGCATTCTCCGGATTGAATTGCTTTTTGAAATCTGCCACAAAATCACCCCAAGTATTGATAGTACACTTACCTCACTCAATATCTCCATACCAGCGTCTCCACCACACGTTGCGGTATCCTTCAAGTATCGGTCGTCATTTTGATCTTGGGCTGTCATTCCAAATGTTGACACATTCAAGTATTGCTCCATCTCCCACAAGAAATCATCAACCACCCTAGCTTTCCACTTTCCTATGAGCGGTGATGGTTTAGGAACATCTATCTTGGGCGTGATGACTAGTGTTACCTCCACTAGCCATCGATCGCTTGCACAAAACCATATCGACACAAGTATTTAATGGTTTGATGAATGGAGAATATCTCTTCTCGAACTCTTCTTGCACCTTTGTGAGTTTGCCCATGAGCATCTCCTTTTAAATCATCGATCTCATGCCTTAAGTCTCCACTAAGAGTATTGATGACCACCCTAAAGTCAACTTTCATGATCGTAAATTCGAGTCAAGACCTTTCAAGCCCTCAACTTGGTTCTTCAACTCCGTCACCGATATCTCTCGCACCACCACTCTCTTATCAAACTTGCCTGGCGTCCTTAGACATACCTCTCTCTTGGGGTTTTGATGATTATCATCTCGACCACGGTTCTTGTCAACAACTGTACTTCCACTAGCTCTCGGTTTTGTTTTTCATAGCCTCTAATCAACTAGCTCTAATACCACTGCTCACAGACTTGTCTCAATAAGGGTCTTTCGTGCGGCACTTAGTCTTGACTTAATAAGTCTTGCTCAAATACTCAACGATCTAGGCAACTAAGAAAGCTTTTAAAAAAGGAACATGTGAATGGGGAAATATTGGTACTCCTTGAGAGAATATTACAAGTGAGAGAATTTACAAGAGAAGATTACAAGTGAATTGAGAGATGATTCACCCAAATGACGAGGTTATCTATTTATACTACAAATCTAGGGCAACTATTTAGAACTCCAAGGCAAGCCCATATTCTACAACCTTCCATACGCGGAAGCATTCCAAGATCTTCTTGCACCTTTCATAGAGTCTTCTAGGCAAGTGTGGAACAATCCGAAATCCTGATTAACCTCGTGACGACCCTACCAATCATGTGGGTCATGATATCACACTCACCTCGGCACGAAGTTTCAAGAACAACACTAATTCATCGACGGCTATGCGATGCATCCCATATCGGACAAATAGGTAAGAGCCTCATTAAACAAAAGTGTAACTTGAACACCGCCATCAAAATTCCCAAATGAGTGAGCTTACGGGACAATCTTGGTAATCAAGATTAAAGTGTCAAGAGCGATAAGACTTTGGGTCAACTACATGTACGTGCCGTCAAGTACCTATTGGAAGGTATAAGAGATGAAGGCAAATCTGATGCGTCACGAGTGTGTTGCGCATCGAGTTAGATTTGGATGGAATTTTTCAAATGAAGGCGTGGGTATCGAAAGCTGATTTTGACGGAGGAAATTACACAAAGTTTGAGTGTGATGGTTTTCCAACATGCGGATACATACATGTATGGTGTATTTTGCTATGAATAGGCATCCGAAATCTATTTTGATAGTGTATTTTGATATTGTATTTTCGAATAATGACGAGTTTACCTAATACCATCTAATAGTTGTTATTTTTGAGTCAACTCCTATGAGTCTATGAGAATATGAGATTCATATTAATATATCAAACTAAATTGGGGCCATTACATGTGTACTTATAAAACTAGTTGGTGTACCAAAACAACACTTAAATTCTAAGAGAATAGACATAAATCATACATAATATAACATATTTACATCACCATTGACTTATGATATATAAAGATAAAACTCAGTCAACATACTATTCAACTATACCTTAATAGAGACATCTCACTGCTACATAACTATCAAGACTTTATACTTGCATAACATGTTAGATGTTAAACTTGTTATATTTTACATGGTTATGTCGATTGGAGTATGAAGGCCTTCTTTCTTGGCAACAATAGATTTCTGAACCCTCTCAAAGCGATTGCAATTAGCCAAATAGTGTGCCCAACAACTAAAAGAGTCATCAAACCAATCTGTGGAAAACTAGAAGGGGGGTCGAATAGTTTTGCCGATTTTAAGTTAGTTTCAAAAACTTTAGATTCGTTAATATATGAGATCTTATGGAAGTAGAGAAAGTATAGATCTAATGATAAAGCAAGTAAATAAACTAAAGCGAAGGAAAGAAAAGACACAACCAATGTATAGTGGTTCGCTACAAGGACACCTTCCTTGCCCTACTCACTCCCGAGTCAACTACTCGAGAGTTCAAGCACTATGTCAACAAACTCCTTCACTTGGCGGAGAAGCCTTCACAAGCGTTGCTTACACTTTTTCGGTACAAAGCTGAATCTTGAGTCCGTAGCACGGTGGACCAAACCAACACGACTATTACACAACAAATATGTGAAATATCAAATACAAGATCTTCGCTCTAAATCTTCTTGGTGACAAATCAATCAAGGACCCTTGCTTGGATGACTTGTAGAATGCTCGTGATCTCGCCTTAGAGAAGGACCTATGAGGATCACAATAGAAATAAAGAAGAACAACTCTCTAGATCAAGTGATTTATATGTTAGAAGAGAATGAGAGTGTTTGAGAGATTTAGTAAGAAGAGGGTAAGTTAGAAGGAAGAAATGGCTCTCATTTATAGGCAAAATCTTCCCTTTGTTCCCGGATCCCATGGATCCCTCCACTTGGGATCCGTCTAGTGTAATCCTAGGGATCAGGTGGGCAGCTCCTCTTTGCCCATGTTTTTTGGTTATGGGTCATTGGTTATGGGTTGGTCCATGGGTTTCTTTAGATTCAATGTATCTAAGTATACATTGTATCTAGCCAACTTGGGTATGGGTTAAGATCCATGGGTTATGGTCCGTGGGTTATGGTCCATGGGTTATAGTTTTTACCCATCCTAATAAACTATTACAACAAATGCTTAATTACTACATTTTTGTATTTAAATGGCTATATGTAAATGCTTTACAAAAATAACATGTATCCTTATAATTTTACTTAAGATAACATTATATTTGTTATCAACAAAACACAAAGAGATCTCAAAATATTAATAAACGTTTTTATGGTTTATTTGTATTAACAATCTCCCCATTTTTGTTGATGACAAAACATAATGTTATGATGAGTAAAACTTAAGAATAGATGTAAGTTTTGAAAGCCCCTAAGTTTTACTTCTTCTCCCCCTTTTTGTCGAAACAAAAAGTTGACCCTTGGAAGAAATAAACATAAAAGTGTGGAAAAATTAGTCCACATATCGTTAAATCCCCCTTGACGGTAGCTCCCCCTAGTTTGGGGCGTCAAGTGAAGAAAAATAAAAATAAATCCTACAAAAAAGAAAGGTTAGTAACATGCTTATATGATCTTGTGATTGACGAGAATCAAGATTGGGAGCCAAGGTATGTAAACGAGGCCTTGTAATAAAACAACAAAGTGTAGTGGTATTTATGCCACCTACAAGCATGTAAAAATAAGAACAAGACTTGTTCTTGAAAATGACTCAAATGAAAAGTACTAAAAATAGAAAATAGTAGTAATGATTCCGTCCATGCTTGCATAAGGTTTATGGATGGAGGTTTTATGAGTGATGGTATTGATGCGATCGAGTATGAGGTTGAGTATGAATCGCATTTCTTCCTAACTTCTATTGCAATTTCCTAGTGGATTGGCAATGTTCACAATGTAGGTGATGTGGGTAATGAGTATGGAAATCTTCCTGTTTGTTTTGATTTGTGAGTTGCGGAAGTTGTGGTGGAAAGATAGGAAAATACGGATCAAAATCCGGAATGATTGGAAGTGGTGGTGGAAAAGAACCTAGATGTTCTTGTAGTTTAATGGGAGCTAGAGGTGGTGATGTTTCAAGATCATTGAATATTGTGTTTGGAGAAGTTGGAGGTGTCAAAAGGCTAATTCTTTTGCTTTGGTTGTGGAGATCTTGTTGGAGTCGTAAGGAGTTCCAAAGAGTGATTTTAGGTGGTGAATGATTTGGTGATGAAGTTGGTGTACTCGTTGGTGATGAGGGAGGTGCTATAATGGAAGCATCTTGTGGTGAGTTAATTGATGGTGATGAGCCATATGATGGTTTTCTAGCAACAAGATCGAATGTTAATCCGTCTGGATATCCTAGAGTTTGATTTTGGTATTTTGGAAGGTGGAAGTACAAAGGTTTGAGTTTCATGGAGATGATTGTTTGTACTAGGTGATTCATCTAAAGGGTTTGTGGATGACATGGTGTATTGTGTTTGTGAGGATGAGATGGATTATGCAAGCATTTGGGAGTTCTATATATAGAAAAACAAAGCATTGTAATGAATACTTGACCCAAAATGTGGATTAAAATCTAATGATTAGATATGAATTTAAGGCATGTGATCATGAGAACACAAGCATTAAAGAGCATACTCCCAAAATAAAACAAATGTGGATTTTTCATCCAAGTGAGAAAAATAGAAGGTAAAAATAGCTTACGTCTCACGGATCCCACGGATCCTTCCGCGAGGATCCGCCCGGCATGAAAATTTGGGATCCGTGGGTCAGTGATTCGAGCGACACAAAATTTTCCTTTTGGAAACATTTTTGCCTAGTGTGTGCCTATATGCAAACTATTTGGAGTTGCGGTTATCTCGACCCCTAAAAGAAAAGTAAACTAAAAGTAGAAAAGCATCTGTTGAGATAACCCGAAAACACATATTTAGTACATAAGTCACGTAATTTAGTGTTATCAATGCTCCTAATTCATTGTTGCTTAAATGAATATACCGAAAACACATATTAGTTATGTGTCCCTTTAGCATTCAAAAGACATGAGATGCAATGAAAGCGGGTTTTACTTTGTATTAATAATGAAAAGCAATTTGTCTAGACGTGAGAAATTGCTTTTGTGAAATTGATACGGAAGGTATCATCCTTTAGAAAACATTTTGAAAAGAGGTTTTCTTTGAAAATGTGTATGTAGTTATGTGTTTGCAACAAAAAAAGAGCTATAAGTGGAAAACTTATCTTGGGTTTGAAAATTCCGTATTGTTTGTGAGTTGTGCGTGAAATAGAGATCCTAGACTCGGAAAAAGAAGGCTAGTGTTTACATACCTTGTAGAGTCAAATAAGTTCGACGTTTGTTCCATTAGACCAAGACCAAGGCGAAGTAGGTTGAATTGTTCCGCTTCAGCGGTTTGGTGAGGGCGTCGGCTATGTTATCTTCGGATGCTACCTTCTCAATAGAGATGTTCCTTTTTGAACATTGTCTCTTAAGAAGTGATGACGGATCTTTATATGCTTTGTGCGAGAATGCAATACCGGATTCTTGCTTAAGTCGATGGCACCTTTGTTGTCACATAGGATGGCTATGTCGCTTAGATGAATGTCGAGTCGACTAACGCTTGTTTCATCCATAGTGCTTGTTGGCATGCTTTGGCGAGGAGACGTCGGCCGGTTGTTGATATTGCTAGTGCCGTTTGTTTCTTAGAAAACCAAGATGTTAAACAACATCCCATGAAAGTACATACCCCACTTGTACTTTTTCTATCAACGTAATCACCGCATGGTCGAATCGCATATACAATTGTTTCTACTCCGTGCCCTTAGGATACCATAATCCTAATTGTGTTGTACCTTTAATGTATCTAAATATCCTTTTACGGCTTCTAGGTGTGATGTTTTAGGGTCTTCTTGAAACCTAGCACATAAGCAAACACTAAACATGATATCCGGCCTACTTGCCATGAGGTAGAAGACTACCTATCATGCCACGATATTTAGTATTATCTACGGATTCACCATCTTCATCTTTTGTGAGTTTGGTGTCGGATGACATTGGAGTCCTAATTGGTTTCGACTCTTCTAGGCCCAATTTCTTTAACATCTCCTTTATGTATTTAGATTGATTGAAGAAGATACCATCTTCTACTTGTTTGATTTGTAGACCAAGAAAGAAACTAAGTTCTCCCATCATACTCATCTCGAACTCGTCATGCATGATTTTAGAGAAATCATAACACATGTCTTGACAAGTGGATCCGAATATAATATCATCTACATATATTTGCACTATGATTATATGTGACTCTTTTTTCTTAGTAAAAAGTGTGTTGTCAACTAACCCCATGATATAGTTGTGTTTAATTAAAAATGACTTGAGTCTATCATACCAAGCTTTTGGAGCTTGTTTAAGACCATAAAGGGCTTTCTTTAATTTATACACATGTTTGGGTTTTTCAAAATCGATGAAGCCCGGAGGTTGAGCTACATATACTTCTTCATTAATGAAACCATTTAGAAAAGCGCTTTTGACATCCATTTGATAAAGCTTTAGATCGTTAGCACAACCATACGCAAGAAGCATTCTTATAGACTCTAATCTAGCCACAGGGCATAGGTCTCATCAAAGTCTATTCCTTCTGTTGGTTATACCCTTGGGCAACGAGTCTAGCCTTGTTCCTAGACACTACTCCGTTTGCATCTAATTTGTTTTATAAACCCATTTGGTTCCTATTATGGTTTGATTACTAGGTGGAGGACAAGTGTCCAAACATCATTAGAAACAAATTGATTCAATTCTTCTTGCATAGCCATTACCCAACTCTCATCTTTTATGGCTTTTGTGTATTCTTAGGTTCTATGGTTGAAGCGAAACAAAACAAGCTACTTTGGTTTTGAACTTGTGACCTTAATGTTCTTCGTTTAGCTTTCCTATGACCTTATCTACGGGGTGATCTTTGGACTCTTTAATGTTTATGACTTTATCATTTAAAGGTTCTTCTTTATTTATCTTTTTCTTTATTACTATAGCTTCACTTTCAATAATCTCGTCATCGACAAGAGGTGGAGAGGTTTTGGGTGGACTTTCATCAAATTTTATATTTAATGACTCTTCTACCTTCATTGTTTCTTTGTTTAATATGACGTAAGCTTTGCTATTTGGAGAGTAACCTAGAAAGATACCTTCAGTTGATTTAAGATCAAATTTTGTGAGGTAATCTTTAGTGTTAAGAATGAAACATTTACTTTCAAAGACTCTAAAGTGATTTAACGTAGGCTTTTTGCCTCGGAGTAACTCATATGGAGTTTTACCTAAGATTGGTCTAATTAAGACTCGATTGAGTATGTACGTTGAAGTATCAACGGCATTACACCAAAACTTTTGAGGTATGGATTGTTCATTAAGCATGGTTCGACTCATTTCTTGTAGGGTTCTATTCTTTCTTTCTACTACCCCATTCGATTGTGGAGTGCGTGGGCCGAGAAGTTGTGAGTAATACAATTAGCGTCACAAAAGGCTCGTGCACTTCATTATCGAATTCTATGATCCGTCCTAATAGACACTATAGGATTTCCTAGTTTCCTTTGGATCTTTTTTCTTAATATTTCAAAATAATTAAAGGTTTCCGTTTTGTTCTTTATAAATTTTGTCCATGTATACCTAGAGTAATCATCCACTATGACCAAAGTGTAGTAGTTTCCTCCATAACTTTGGATAGCGGATGGACCAAATAAATCCATATGTAGTAATTCTAGACACCTAGTTGTAGACACCATGTTTTTAGCTTTATGACTAGAATGGGCTTGTTTTCCTACATTACAAGCATCACAAAAGTGATGTTCATATTTTAACTTAGGTAGATCTCTTACTAGATCTTTCGATGATAGCGATTGAAGAAGTCGCACGTTGGCGTGACCCAATCTTTGATGCCATAACGTCAAGTATCATCCATAGAGGTAAGACATAGTTTGTCTTTAGGTTCATTACCGATTTTAATGACATAGACTCCATGTTTCCTAATTCCTCTTCCTATGGTTATGCCATTTTTTAATATCTTACTATCGGTTTCGGTAAAAAGTACATTGCACTTTTTATCACATATTTGTCCTATACTTAAGAGGTTAAAGTTTAGGTTTTCTACGTGACACACATCGTTAATGGTTAGAGATTTGTTAGAAATCGTACCTTTACCGATGATTCTACTTTTGCTATTTCCAAACACCACATTACCTCCATTCAAGGATTCATATGTGGAGAATAGATCTCTATTGCGGTCATGTGCCTCAGACACCCGCTATCCTTGACCCATTCATCCGGGTCTAGGTCGACCTTTAAGCATACCTAAGACAATAATAAACTCAAAAGTTTGGTCCCCATTTGTTCATGGGTCCATTAGTGTTAAACATCCCATTCATGTTAGACATGTATGGATAAGATGAGTATGCATTCCATGGAGCAAAGTTTTGAAAAGGAAAACCGTTTTTCATATTTGGGTTCCATCCCATTTGATGGTTACTTCTTGGATAAACGTTATTAGGTCTCCTAGATGGATTATGTTTTGAAAAAGATGGTGCTTTGTTTCTTGCAAAAGTAGGATTATATTTTGGAGGTAGTTGTCTAGTGTTGACATGAGTTGGTTTCTTCCTATTAACGATAACAAACTCAGTTCTAGATGAAGAAGCTACGTTATTACCACTGTTTTCTATAGCAGATCCACGGATCCATGTCTGTACACTAGCCGGTTCCCTTTTTAGGGGATCCGTGGGATCCGCCACAATAGTGGCAGGTTTTTCTAGTGCCTTAACGAATTTTGTTTCTTTACTTTCGCTAGTTGATGGATCAAGTTGTTGAATACCTAAACCTTTTTGGTTGTTCTTGGTTTTAACACCATCTAATATTGTATCTAAAGTGTTCGTACTCATTCTAGCAATTTTAGAATCTAGATGATCAACTAGTGTTTGAAGTTGAGCATAAAGTTCACATTCACCACTTGCTATTTTACCCTTTTCTAAACGTTTTAGTTTTGCTTTTATTTCTATGACTTCTTTATCTAAATGTTGGTTTTGACTCTTTAAAAGCTTGTTTTTGTTAATTAGTTTTAAGGTAATATTGCATAGTTTGTCATATTCATTATGCAATGAGTCATCATCAAGTGATGAACTACTATAGTATTCGTGACATACCTCGTCATTTGCCATGAGACAAATTTCTTCGTCCTCCTCGTCGCTCATTCCCACGTGCGCTCACTAACGCCTTTTGATCATCCGTTTGGGACACTTACTAATAAAGTGGTTTGGGTCTCCACATTTAAAGCAAGTATGATCATCCTTTGGCTTCGTCCTCTTTGCTTTTCCGAAAGCCTTTCTTATCGTCATATGGTTGTTTGATGTATCTTCCTTTCTTTAAATAACTTTTAAAGTCCTCACCGCCATAGCGTACTCTCGTCATCACTACTAGGAGGAGTTCTCTTCATCGCTTGAAGCCTTTTGGCTTTAAGAGCAAGAGATTTGTGTTTCTCTTTCACCTTTGAGGCTTGAATCTTTAGCAAGGACAAGCTCGTAGACTTTTAGGTTGCTATGAGTTCATCGAGGGTGAGGATTGTCAAATCTTTTGACTCTTCAATCGCCGTCACCTTGGATCTCCACTTCGATGGAAGTGCCCTTAGATATCTCCTAACATGATTACGGCTAGAACAAGATACATCAAGTGCTTGTAAAGATGTAATAATAGTATTAAAGTAAGCAAATGAATGATCTATAGTTTCCTCATCCGATATTGAAAATTGTTCATATTGTTGAACAAATAAATCAATTTTATTATTTTTAACTTGTTGGTTGCCTTGATGAGTTACAACTAAATAATTCCAAATTTCCTTAGAGGTTTTAAGCATGGAAATTCTTTCGAATGCCTTTTTCGGTAAAGCATTATATAAAATCATTTTTGCTTCACTATTTTTAGAAAGATTTTTCTTCAATTCATCATTTAGTTTATCATGAGGTATGTTAACTACATTCCCTTTATCATCTTTTGAGGTAGCCTCAAAATCTCCTTCAACAATAATGTACCAAAGATCAATATCTTTAGATTTCACATATGTTTGAATCTATTTTCCAATATATAAAACCATTAGTTTCAAGTAGTGGTGGTGGGTTGCATAGATTGCCCTTCCTTATAATTTTCAGAACCCATAGTGATCAAAAAGTTTTTAAAATACAATTTTACTTTAAGCTTTTATAAACTTAGCTTTGATACCAATTGTGGAAAACTAGAAGGGAGGGTTGAATAGTTTTTCCGATTTTAAGTTAGTTTCAAAAACTTTAGATTCGTTAATATGTGAGATCTTATGGATGTAGAGAAAGTATAGATCTAATGATAAAGCAAGTAAATAAAGTAAAGCGAAGGGAAAGAAAATACACAACCGATATATAATGGTTCGGCTACAAGGACACCTTCCTTGCCCTACTCCACTCCCCGAGTCACCTACTCGTGAGTTCAAGCACTATGTCAACAAACTCCTTCACTTGGCGGAGAAGCCTTCACAGCGTTACTTACACTTTTCCAGACAAAGCTAGATACCGAGTCCGTAGTACGGTGGACCAAACCAACACAACTATTACACAACAAATATGTGAAATATCAAATACAAGATCTTCGCTACAAAAATCTTTGAATGACAAATCAATCAAGGACCCCTTGCTTGGATGACTTGTAGAATGCTCGTGATCTCGCCTTAGAGAAGGACCTATATGAGGATCACAATAGAAAGAAAGAAGAACAACTCTCTAGATCAAGTGATCTATATGTTAGAAGAGAATGAGAGTGTTTGAGAGATTTAGTAAGAAGAGGGGTAAGTTAGAATGAAGAAATGGCTCTCTATTTATAGGCAAAATCTTCCACTGTTCCCGGATCCCAAGGATCCCTCCCACTTGGGATCCGTCTAGTGTAATCCTAGGGATCCGTGGAACGCTCCTCTTGCCCATGGTTTTTGGTTATGGGTCATGGGTTATGGGTTGGTCCATGGGTTTCTTTAGATTCAATGTATCTAAGTATACATTGTATCTAGCCAACAGGTATGGGTTAAGATCAATGGGTTATGGTCCATGGGTTATGCTTTTACCCATCCTAATAAACTATTACAACAAATGCTTAATTACTACATTTTTGTATTTAAATGGCTATATGTAAATGCTTTACAAAAATAACATGTATCCTTATAATTATACTTAAGATAACATTATTGTAGAAACCAAGATCCGGACTCAACTAGGGTATGAGTAACATTGATTGAATGCAGAGTGGAATAATAAGAACACAATCAAAGTTACCAACAGGGTTTTTCTAATGATCCTCTATGGATCTCTATAACTCTCTCTCAAGATGTTTTCCTGGAATGTTTTTCTCCAGAGTTTTTTTAATACAAGTCATCAATTCCTTTTATACACAAGGAACCCTAAATAGACAATAATAAAAAATAAATGCATATCACTACCTAAAATAGCTCATGCAAAACCTAACAAACTAATCTTGATTAACTATATCGGTAGAAATACAATATCGTGGGAACCATGTCATCGGCAGAAACCATCATAGCTTGGAGGAACCGTCGGTAGAACTTCATCGTAGGAACTTCTAAAATTCCCAACAATCCTCCCTAAGCGGAATTTAACTAGGTTAAGTTCCGGTTCTTGATAGATCTTTAACACTTGAACAAGAGGATTGTACTCGAACATCAAAGAAGAAAGAACCAAAACAATCACATCTCTATGATAACAAAACTTTGAAACTCCGGATCTTTGCGGCAACAAATGACAAAATGTACATCAAAACATATTAGTTTCATACTATTCTCATCACATCCAAGTGTGTTAACTCCTGTGAGGTGAATCATTGAAAATAATAGATTTGATGTCTCTTCAATAGCCATTACTACTGGAGTAGCCATATGTTTAAGTTCAAAACTATGGTACATCGATAACCATCGATTTATTAGCAAATCGGCAACTATAAACGGATTTGAAATGTCTTTACCTGTAGCCGTTTGCTCAGGACTAGTCAATTCTTAGGGGAAAGAATCACCTTTGGTGAATTGAGAATCCAATATGGTATTCCACTACCTTTACCACAAGCCATATACTCATGGCTAGCCAATTCTTGGATTCCAAAAAAGAATAAACCATGGTGAATTGATGACCATACAACCCTCAACAATTAAGCATGGGTGAGTTGCAGACCCTATGATTTTGAGCAAACCATTACAGCTATCAACAGATTTGATGTGTCTTTACCAAAGCTGTACCCTTTGGACTAGCCAACTCTTTGATGGAATGTCGTCATCATCATGGTGAGTTGATTACCATTAGTTGTGTGGTAATGAACCAACACCAAAACCTGCAGACAAGAAAGAGTAGAAACAGAACAAAGACAAGATAGATTTTATTTTATTTTATTATTTTTAACTATGAATCAATTTTTTTAATAAATACAAAATAAAGAAAGAATAAAAATATACCAAACATGCAAAATATACCATCAAAGAGCAGAAACCAAAGAAATTTGTAGTGTCGTGAAACACTAAGCCTCCCTTTAGGCTTATGAGGATCCAACAATGCAAAATGGTTAGAATAAAAAATACAACAATAAGCCTCCCTTAGGCTTATGACTCCCTCAATCAATGCACACGACAAAGACTATTGTTCTTGGGTACCCGAATGAACCTTTCCTTTGAGTTTTCCAAGAATAACCTTTTGAGGGCTTAACATGAGTTGCCACTCTAACTCCACCATGTGCCATATTCATATGAGATACATAAGGTGTATATGATGAAAATAAGAACTAGTAGGTCTATAGGGCATAAGTCTAGCATGACTGTTCCACCAACTAGTAGTAATCGGTGAAGAATATCCTCCACCAGGAGGGAACCGGAAAAGGCCTATTAAACTATCGTGTAACAGATGCATACACCTTAGGCTTACCAAGAGGGCGGTTTACCGCTCTCACATGCGACTTTGGGAACAAATGGAGGAATACTAGCAACATTAGTCCATGTGGGTCTAAAGGTGCATTGGCCATAGGAAACACCCATCCTTTTCTCATGATAATCACAGTCTTTAATAAGATGGAGTTTACTACCACACACAAAACAAGATTTCTTCGTAACACAACTTTGTTTATTACACATAAACTTATCGAAAGCAGAACTAGCAAACAAAATTATGTTTAATGAATAAGTGGCGGCTTTGTTTTGGGCTCATCATCAGCTACTTTGGACTTGGGTGTGTGCCTAGGTGAGTCAGACTTTTCACTTGAATCACATGAGGCATAGTCAGTGGACTTTAGGTCTGACGACTTGTCACTTTTAGAACAAGAGACAGAGTCATTAGGTTTGCTATTAAGGTCTAGCAAGTCACTTGATTTTTTGCCATATAAATGGTGTGATCCATCAAAGTCAACAGTGATGGATAGGTCAATGGGCATATGTTCTCCTCTAATAGGTCCAGGGACAACATGTAATTTTCCTTCTTTGACATAATTAGCTAAACTTGCTGGTGTAGTTTTACGCCCATCATTCCTAGCTTCTAATCCTACATACTTTTGAAAACCTAAACCTATCCTAGAGGTCTCAGATTGACTATCATAGATATGTCTAGCTAGATTGTCACCGATATTAACCATTCTTTATGTCTAGCTACTTCTCATCTAATTTATCTTTCGGCACTTGGTTTTACGAAACTACATCGACTTTTTTCTTTCTCGAGACGTTTTAAATCAATTTTAGCATAATCCAAATCACTTTGTAACACCTTACTTTCTCATCATAAGCCAATTGATTCTTTTGAAACCAAACTTTTGTCTTTCTAATGTTTTTAAAGTACGTTTATAAGCCTCAACTTCAACATAGCATTCATTATATTTAGGTTTCAATTCATCATAGGCTTCCTTAAGTTCATTATATTTTTCACTACAACCAAAAACACAATTATGTACCTGAGAGATGCCCATTAAGGCAAATTGTGGACTGGCAAATTCTTCAGCATCACCTTTAGTATAAGCTTCCTTGCTCATCTCCTTGAACTCAGCCTTTCCACCATACCTTGCTTTGAGTGCATTCCATATATGACTTGCATCATCCATATAACGAAAATCTGCTACATGATCAACAGGAATAGATTTAAGCAAGGTAGTTCTAGCCTTTGACTCTCTTTGTACGAGAATTTGTTCATCTGCAGACGTTGGAGGAAGAATAATGATTTTCCATCGTGATCGCTTCCAATCCTTTTCAAGCTGTTGCCATTTTGGATCACCTTCCGAGATATTCATATCATTATTCATGATCCGATGTTTCATCTTCTTAGCCTGGACCTCGTACTCATCATTCATCAAATAAGGAAACATAACATCATCCCTATTATTATCAAATTCGACATTTTAAAGGTGTTGAGAAGTTTGGTTGAGAGGTTTGTAAAGAGTGAATCGCAAAGAAAGTTGTGTGATAGTAGCGATCTCAAAATATATCAACCAAAAACCTTCTTGAATATACTACTTTTGACAAACCTTGAAAAATCCTCACGTGACCATAAAAGTATATATCAAAGAAGTGAATTCAATACCCACTAATGAAAAGAGCAGCAACACAATATCAGCAGCAATGATATTATATGTGATCAATTGAAACCAATTACAATCAATAAACAATCGCCACGTGACCTACTATTATGATTCCTCGTGACCCACTAATTTCATGCGCTGCCCATTCAAGAATGTATTCAGCAGCAACGACCAATCATGTGTGGACCAGTAGCAATTCGAGACCCACAGTCACCAACAATACCACAAATGTGCACAATTAAATAACCTAGTCAAATGCAATGTCGCAGGTCCCACCAATATCAAGATACTACTGAATTAATAGAAACTGCATCAAGAGGCCCATGTGTAATTCATAATAGACACACATGAATTGTTACGTGAAATTAATGATACATTATCATGCGTGTAGACAAATTACCATCCCCGCGTGAATGACCTCGACTAGAATTAATCACATGATCCAATCACACCAAAATTAAATGCGAAAGATCAATCACATTAAAAAAAAATTATACCGTGTGATTCCTTATGCGAATGACCAATCAAAACATATTTAAATCGGATCTTCTTCACATCTGCTGCTTCTTTTCTTTGCCTCTTTTTTCCTGCTGCCTCTAGTTTTTCACATCTGCTGTGAAAACCCTAATTACATAAAACCTTATCAACCCTAGATCGAGAGCCACCCGCTCTGAAACCAATTGTAGAAACCAAGATCCGGACTCAACTAGGGTATGAGTAACATTGATTGAATGCACAGTGGAATAATAAGAACACAATCAAAGTTACCAACAAGGTTTTTCTGATAAAACAATGATCCTCTATGGATCTCTATAACTCTCTCTCAAGATGTTTTCCTGGAATGTTTTTCTCCAGAGTTTTTTTAATAGAAAAGTCATCAGTTCCTTTTATACACAAGAAACCCTAAATAGATAATAATAAAAAATAAATGCATAACACTACCTAAAATAGCTCATGCAAAACCTAACAAACTAATATTGATTAACTATATCGGTAGAAATACAATATCGGAAGAACCATGTCATCGTAGAAACCATCATAGCTTCGGTAGGAACACATCGGTAGAACTTCATCAAGAGGAACTTCTAAAATTCTCAACAACTATATTTGTTATCAACAAAACACAAAGAGATCGCAAAATATTAATAAACGTTTTTACGGTTTATTTTTATTAACACAATCCAAACCAAAACAATACCTTCCATAACATGCCTAAATGACTTAGACTCGGGTGTTGGTGTCAGAACCCAAATAGAAACCAAATACGTGAGGGACATTGATGTTGTAGCAATCCACATAATCACCATCAATAGCCACAAGAAAACACGGTGTTTTAAAAATGGTAAGCCACTAATAAGCAACAAAATAATGCAAAGATTTGAAACAAAGCCGACCGTGTTGCATATTAGAAATATGTGGTATAAAGTTGGATGATTGGATATCATGATAGCGTATCCACCATACGAAGTGGATCGTTCTTGGGGAGTCTTCTTGCCAAACGCCACTGGGGATTAACACCGACGAAGGCCATAGTTGCAATCAACGACGCAACAATCATTAATGAGTTTCTCTTCTTGTCTAGCCAATCTTCATAGTTTGTTGAACCATCTTTCAAGTGATGATATGCTAATATTGGGTTAATCACCATCGACCACTCTAACCCACTTAAACCCATTATGACCCGGTCAACAAAAGTCAGCGAAAGTCAACCTCAACGAAAGTCAAAAGCGGTTATAGAAAGCGGTTACACAAAGGTTATAACATAAGCGCTCTATACCTGAACCATCACAATGGTTCATATGTACCCTTTCATTCATTATATATACTTGATACATTTGATGTAAAAACATGATGACATATTATTGATTAATACAAAGACATATTTGATTTTATTAATCCTTGCATTTACTCGGTATACTTTTGATTTAATGTTAAGACCATAGATCCCGTTAAAAGGCCAACAATTGGTATCGAGGCGGTTTGGTCTACTAACCAACAATCATTACTTACCGTACTCGTTTTAGTTCGAGAATCAAAACAAATCAAAAAGTTTCGATAAAAAATTTCGCAAATCAATAAGAACACAAAATCCAAGACATCATTTTTTTTGTCTTCTTCACACTTCGTCAGCATAGGGTATAATCACAAAGTGATTACTCACAACTCGACAACAAAATTCGCAATTTTTTCACTTTTATCGAAACCAATTTCAATTACCCAATCCAAAAGGATCGGAAAAGCGAATTCAATCGTTTACATTTGATTCAAATAAAACTAAGCGGCGTCATCAATTAGGGCACAATCAAAGATTCGAATTAGAACAAACACACTGTTCATAAAGCGGAATCAAGCCCGGAAGGATCAATTGAACCCCAATTGATTCATTTGCTACTCAATCATCAAATTACTCATTAGAAAACCCTAAATAAGTCAAAACCCTAGGTTTCAATTGGAAGAATATTTGTGCTCGTAAAGAACACCCATCTGGGAGAAAGAAGAAGAGGCGGTCAAAAACACAGTAGTTAAGCAGTAGGTCAACCGTCAAATTATTGGAGAAAGGAGAAGATAAAGTAATCTTCTTAGAGAGAGAGACGATATTCTTGTCTTAGAAAAGAAAGAAAAAGGATACGCGTTGGTTTTATCTCAAAGCAGAAAAGGAGATAAAATAAATATACAAAAGGGACGTCATACGCTAAAGCCACACACAAGGATATTATTTAATAGGGCATCGGGTTAAACCAAGCAACCCTCAGGTTCCAAAAGATTTAAAACCACCTTTTATTTTCTTTACTTTATATATTTTGATATATATTGTTTTAGTTTGATAAGTTATTTTAAAAATTATTAAAATCTTATCATATTTTTGGATAGTATATCTAACCTAGTGATTACTTTGCTTAGAATCTTGATTAGGAATAATTTGTAAGGAGTAATTAACCTTAGGTTATTCATTTTAAATTTTATAATCTCAGGATAGTTTAAAATTATTAAACTATACCTAGAAAAGTTTTACACCCATTTGAGGAAGATAAAACATTAAGAGCTCGGTTTAAGAAATAAGAATTTTTGAAATACACATAGTGTTAAAATTCTTTTGGAGATTTATTGTCATTATCATTTTAAGATATGACGAAGGAAAGGAACCTAGTACTAACATTTGAATAGTACACCCCAATATTAATGCCCAATCCTAAAGCCCGCGAATTACTCATTATGGGCATTCGAATGCAAATCATTCTCGAGCGAATGATTTATGGAAACAATTGAGCCGGTGAAACGACTCAACCCGATAAGAAAAAGGAAAAAACCGCTATTGCTTTCCTTTATCAAGCCTTACCCGAAAAACAATTACTTCAAATAACAAAGCACAAAACCGCAAAAGACATTTGGAATGCTTTGAAAACTAGACACGTTGGCGAAGACAGAGTTAAACAAGCAAGAATACAAACACTCAAATCCGAATTTGAGATGTTATATATGAAGGAAGATGAAACAATCGACACCTTCACCACAAAACTTACAACACTCGTAAACAAAGTCGCTAGTCTAGGACACACAATAGAAGATGAAACCTTAGTGCGGAAAGTACTAAATGTTGTACCCGAAGGTATCGCAAATAGTCTCATCTATAGAACAATATTCGATCTAAGTGAAATGACATTAGAAGAGGCAATAGGAAGACTTAAGACCTATGAAGAAAGGATTAAGTTCAAGAAAGGAAAACAAGTGGACAATCAAGAAAAGCGATGTTCACACGACATGACATTAGAGGAAAAATTTCGGAGGGCGTGGGCGTGGAAGATATAAAAGATGGAGAAACCACGATAAAAATAACCACGAGAAGAAGGATGGAGAAAACACTCACAATCACTTCAACAAACGAATATTGATTTGACAAAGTTAAATGTTACAAGTGCAATAAAGCGGTCATTATGCATCTAAGTGTTATTCAAAACCAAACACTAGTATGCAATCTAATCTTGTCGAGGAGGTTAGAACCTACCTTCTTAATGGCAATATTAGAAGACCCCATGTAACAAAGCTAGAAGATCGAAAGGTCTCGCTACGAAGAAGATGTAGGATATAAAGAGACAAGTGTCGATAGTCAATGGTACTTGACAACGGAGCTAGTAACCATATGGGTGGGATAAGAGAACACTTTAAAGAACTAGATGAGAACGTTAGTGGAAAAGTAAGATTGGAGATGGATCTCATGTAGAGATTAAAGGAAAGGTTCAATCCTATTAGAATGTGAAGACAAGAAACAAAGAATCATATCTCAAGTCTATTACATTCCCGACTTAAAAACAACTTATTGAGCCTTGGACAATTTACGAAATTGGTTGTAAATTTGTAATGGACGACGATGAACTACGACTTTATGACATGGACAACAAAATCTTCTTGAAAGTCACAAGACAAAGAAACCGTCTATACAAAGAAAGTGCGAAGATAGGCGCACATGTTTGCTTATTAGCAAACTTAAGTGACAACACTTGGTTATAGCACGCACGATTAGGACACCTCAACTTTGAATCATTAAAATCTATGACTCAAGAGAGTTAGTTCATGGAATACCGCCATTAAACATACAACACAAATTTGTGATGTTTGTTTAGTTAGTAAACACAATAGAGCACCATTTCAAAGAAAGCAAAACTAGATCAACATCACCATTAGATTTAGTTTACGAGATTTATGTGGACCAATAACACCACCAACACCATCGGAAAGAAATATATATTCTTGTTAGTAGATGACTACTCAAGATATATGTGGGCGTATTTCCTAAATATGTGATGCGTGCCAAACAGTCAAGCTAAATCACACAAGCACGCCACTTGTGAATGGCGGAACAGTAACAAGCTTAAAGCGCCTAAGCACGAATGCAATGAAGATCACGAGGAGTATAGAGTCTCCAGGGTCGTTATGTCCCGGTGAGCTATGCAATGAATTATCAAGCGTAAAGTGATCGAGGAATTTGAGCGGAAAAAGGATTACGATATGATTATAACTACAGGAAAAGCCAACAAATTACAACGGCTTAAATGAAAATTAAAGGAAATTAAAAAGATAAAAACTATTAAATAAACGCTATCACTATAATTAAAATGATGTTTTTGTTTTTATGTTTCACAAAGCGAAATTAAAAACTACGCGACGTCTGAATAAAAGCGTGAAACTAAGTCAATATTAACCCTAAAAATATGAAAATGGTATTTTACAATCCTAATGATAAAAGAAAATATTTAGAAAAAGAAAATTATTTTTATAACTAATTATCTAATTATTATTAATTAAAACTATTTTTAACTATTTAATAATTACCTAAAATACAAGAAAATAGGAAATAAAGCTAGAAAAATAAAATTATGAATTGGAAAAGTCTAAAATATCAAAATAGAATTTTCAAAGCATTTTTATATTTTTACGATTATTTTGTATTTTTATGAATTTTAAACTATTAAAACTAATTAAATTACTAAATATTACAAAATAAACTATGAAAAATCTGGAAAATTACTTTTTTACTTTTTATATTTATCTAATCCTAAGAAAATTGAAAAATTATTTTTTGAACCTTTTACAATTTTTGTATTAAATACTAATTAAAAGTGCTTAAAACAAATTTAAATTAAGAAAATAGCAAATCAACTTAGAAAAATCTGAAAACTTGGAAAACTCTAAAATTATATAAGAAATCTAAGAAAATTGGAAAACAGGCACTTATGTAGAGGAATTTGAAGCGCTTTACAAGTGCTTATTGAAATAAGCACTTGAATAAGCTAAAGTTACACAACAAGCACCAAGCGATTACTGAAGTTCTAAACTACTAAAACAACTAAAATGCAATAATTAACAACAGACTTTAACCTCTATATTACAAGTTACAAAGAATTGATGATTTGAGCTTTAAGTCCTAATACGATTTTGGGTGCTTACTTTACACCAAAGAATAAGCACTCAATAAGCTAGAAACCAAAATCCAAATGTGGAGACCTAAACAAGACCTGGGTGACCAACTATAAACCAAATATCAAACCATGATAAGCTCATTTGACCCCTGTGCAACCTTGCACAAGATCTGAGAAAACTCAGTGAATACTGAGATCAGTGGAGCAGGG
This sequence comes from Chrysanthemum lavandulifolium, assembly GCA_022545495.1. Classification (NCBI taxonomy): domain Eukaryota; kingdom Viridiplantae; phylum Streptophyta; class Magnoliopsida; order Asterales; family Asteraceae; genus Chrysanthemum; species Chrysanthemum lavandulifolium. The sequence goes on along the minus strand of CM040238.1, from coordinate 35,127,170 downwards.
CATAAAGGGCCTAAAAGATAAGCTGTTTGCAGCTTATAAAATATTTGTAAAATTTCACAAAAATGCTAATAAGTAAAAAGACCAGTTGAACTTTCTAAAATGCCAAATCTCACTGAAATTAGCTCAAAGATGAGCTCATGAAAATTCCTTGCTTTTGGGCTCGACCAGATTTTTGCAATTTTGACTTTTGACAAGAATGATGAACTTTGACCAAAATGGATTTTGAATCCAATTTTATGGTGATGTTGAAGTTATATGATGTAATGAACCTAATGCAATCAATGTTTAGGACTTCTAAACACAAAACAAAGATCTATGATACCAAAACTCACATGCAGTTAAGAGTTAAGGCGATTTCAATGAATTTTGACCATAGAGAGTTTAGGAACATTTTTTGACAAATATGATCTCAAAGAGGCTAAACAAACATGAATCAACGAAGCTAACACGCATACACCTTAAGGACGATCTAAGCCATAAACCAAACACCCTTATTACCTTTGAATTGCACACTGAAACTAATCCATACACTTAACCAACATATATTATGATCAAACCTTCTTAACCGAGACCTAAATACATCTATTAGAACAAGATTTGAGCAGTTATACTACGAAAGCAGTTTATGCAACAAGACCTTGAAAATAACTTACAAAAGGGTCCTAGCCACTATGGCTTGCCAATATTGAAACCAGCGCTAACCTATCGTAACCAACCCAAATCACTATAAATCACCCCAAATCCTTGTCTGAATCAACCCATTCCATTCCTGCATTATTTGTGCTCCATGTTTGACTTTTGTTGACCAGTAACTAAAATGCTTTAAACTTGCTTACAAGCTTACAAAAAGCTATTATAAGCTTTTATGAGCTTGTTTGAGATTAAGATGGAGCTGCTAAAAGCTTTAATAAATGAGTTTGAAACTTAAAATTTCAACAGTGGACACATCATATGGAAATTGACTTGAACTAAAATTGATACTTAAAGAAAGTTGAAATACATTTAGAAAGCATTATTTGATACAAATAAACTTGAAAATACAACTACAAACTAGTTAATACATGATAGTAAGTAAAACGACATACATTGTTTAAAAATTAAAACTAACTCTTTTTCTTGTTGCTTCTCCTTGCTTTATATAAGCTCCAATCATCTTCTCTCCTCTCTCTGGACATTTCCCATCACTAAAACTGACCATTGGATGTCTCAATTTAATCTTGGCCGTTCAAGTGTTTTGGCGCCAAAATGGTTAAACCGGTGGGGAGGTGTTAGGTACAAAGGATGCATTAAATGCACCTTTGGCTTGTTGTGTTGGAGGAAGTAGGGATGATGATGGTTGAGTGTGTGAAGAAGGGTTTGCGGGTTTGTGATGATGGGAGCTTGGGTAACCGTGAGGGAGGGAAGGAGATGGTCAAAGGCATTTGAGTGGGGATTATTAAATAACAGGGGGTCCAAATTGTATGGCAAGGGTCCAATTTGGCTTTTGACTTGGTCCAAAGTATATAAAGGTTAATAATAACCAAGGACTAATTATGAAATTTACGAAACTTGAGGGACCTGTCGCCAAATCTCAAAGTTGCTCCAAGGATGAAATTGACAAGTGTTAATATTACAAGGACCAAAGTTGCCATTTTCGATTTTCGAGGACCATTTACGCCAATTCTTAAACTTGAAGGACCAATTTGTAATTTTCTCAAAACTTTTACATTTTTCACCAAAGGACTAAATTTGACAAGTTATGATTTAAAAGGACCTTTGGTGATTTTTCTTTTGAAATTTTGTGCTCGGGGACTATTTTGACAATTTTGAAACTTGGGGATCAAGTCGCCAATTATGCAAACTTTGCTCATTTTTCATCGATTTTAAACATTTTGCATCCGAAACATATAAAATGCAATTTTAGAATATTTTCGATATTTTGATGCATTGTGAGCATTTTTAGGCGTTTTGCGATTCGATTGACTAAAAATGATGAGTATTTACACACTCATCAATATGAAAGATCACGCATTTGATACTTTCAAGGAATACAAAGAAACAATAGAGAAGGAGCTAAGGATAACATTGAAAATGTTAAGAACTGATCGTGGAGGAGAATTCACATCTAACAAATTCACTCAATACCGCAAAGAGAACGGCATAGCACGACAATTAAACGCACCTTACTCACCACAACAAAATGGAGTAGTTGAACGAAGAAATAGGACAATTATGTCTACTACGAGATGCATGATGAAAGCAACTAACATGCCACAAAAATTTTGAAATTTGAAGTCATTAGACACGCTATATACATACTAAGCGGCGCTCCTACAAGAGCCTTAGAAGACATCACTCCATATGAAGCTATCAAGAAAAGAAAGCCAAACTTAGAAACTTTAAGAGTTTTTGGTGCATAGCATATCAAAGGTACCATCACAACATCGACAAAGTTAGATGATAGAAGCAACAAATGGTATACTTAGGAAGCGAACAAGGATCAAAAGCTTATAGACTGTTTGATCCAACAACACAAAGAATATGTGTTAGTAGAGATGTGAAGTTTAAGGAGGATGAAGCATGGGGCTGGAAGGATTACGGATGAACACACCAATGATGAACCCGAATGGTTTGACTTCAAAGTCGAAAACCTTGAAGCCACAAATGAACATCGGAAAGCGAAAACCAACCGGATGAAGAAGACAATGATATCCTCGCAAATGATGATCATGAATATGAAACATCAACAACAGACTCACCTCACAATCATAAACACTTGCACACCATCTACAATTTCATCACGAATAAATACTCAACTCACACCAACTACCTCAAGACATTCAACCAATCAAAGTAACTCAACTACAACCCGAACTTACATCCGGACTTTGATCATACACCACTACAAGGTTTTAGAGCGTTGAAGGATTTATATGAACACAGGAAGTTTTACAGAGCATTTATTGCAAGCGAAGATGAACCTAAAATTACAAGGAAGCATCGAGCGATCAAAAATGGATCAAGCAATGAAGGTCGAATTAGATTCCATCAATAGAAACAATACATGGGAACTAACCACTCTACCAAAAGGACATAAAGCCATTGGATTAAAGTGGGTATTCAATACCAAGAAAGATGCTAATGAAAATATAGTCAAGCATAAAGCAAGACTAGTAGCAAAAGGCTACATACAAGAGCATGGCATAGACTTTGAAGAAGTATTTGCACCTGTAGCAAGAATGGAAATAGTTCGATTACTATTAGCCATAGCGCTAATAACAAATGGGCGATACATCACCTAGAGCGTCAAATGCATTTTGCATGGAGACTTAAAAGAAGAAGTGTATGTTACACAACCCGAAGGGTTTATAAAAGATAATGGAAAGTCTGATTGATAAAAGCTCTATGGTACACCGATAACCATGTGATTTTGAGCAAACCACCGACTTCAACGGATTTGATTTGTCTTTACCGAGCCGTTTGCTCGGACTAGCCAACTCTTAGATAAATTATCAATATCATCTTTGGTGAGTGATTACCAATTATGGTTTTTCCACGCCTTTACCACAAGCCATAAACTTGCGGGCTAGCCAACTCTTCACTTTTAGGATATGGTGAGTGAATACCATACAATTTTGGGAAAATTGCAAGCCGTCAACGGTTTGAGATATCTTTACCAAGAGCCGTTTGCTCTGGATTAGCCAATCCTTTTGTCTTCTGAGACATGGCGGATGATAACCAAATGAGAAAGTGTAAAACACTTACTCCAAAAAAAATTTGGCCAAAAGCAGGGAATTAGGAGGTATAATTACATGATAAAATTAGTGAGAATTCCCCCACATAGAAATGAATATTGCCCTCAATATTCAAAGTACCGCGGTTATGCGAAACAAGGAACGAAAAGGGAAATACTACGCCATTATTTAGCAAGATGATTTTTTTTTTTTTTTTTTTTAAATGATTTATATACAAAACATGAGGGCAACCCCCCACACTAGGGTGGTAGAAAGTAGAAAGAAGAAGTTTGACATCAAGTTTTATCACACAAGCTAGCCACTTGTGAATGGCTAACAGTAACAAATTTCAGACTGACTCATAAATATGGGTGAAAACCCATATGGCATGCTCTTATTTTTGATCACCGAGTCGCTAGCTTGACTCGATCCCGCATTCATTGGTTCATGGGGAAAGTTTGTAAGTCCGGACAACCATGGATGGAATGTCCTCTCCAAAGTAATGCTTTACTCGATGACCATTCACTTTAAAATTAGGACCATCGGGTTGAGATAACTCAATGGTACCATAAGGATAAACCTTAGCAATGGTAAATGGACCAAACCAACGGGACTTGAGCTTTCCCGAGAAAATCTTCAATCTTGAATTGAAAAGAAGGACTCGATCACCGACGTTGAAAACGCGGTTTTTGATTTTTGAGTCATGAATCTTCTTTGTCTTTTGTTTATAGATCAAAGAGTTCTCGTAAGCTTGATCACGGAGTTCATTTAATTCATTCATTTGAACTTTCCGATGATCACCACCGTCTGAATATCAAAGTTGGCATGCTTCAAGGCCCGGTATGCCTTGTGCTCGAGCTCAACCGGCGGATGACATGCCTTCCGTATACGAGCTTGTATGGAGTGCACCCGATGGGTGTTTTGTAAGTCTGTCGGAAGGCCCAGAGCGTCATCTAGCTTATCCGACCAAGAGGCACGGTTTTCGCCAACCGTCCTCTCAAGAATTCTTTATCCCAGGTTGGAAACTTCCACTTGCCCACTTATTTGTGGGTGGTACGCAGATAGATAGCGGTGAGTTACACCATACTTACGCATGACTCTTTCAAATTGGTCATTGCAAAATGCGTACCACGATCAGCGATTATGGCTCGTGGAGTTCCAAACCTAGCAAATAAGGATTTTAAAATTTCACAACAACTCGGGCATCGTTGGTAGGTAAAGCCTTAGCTTGACCCATTTTGACAAGTAGTCAACGCCACGAGTATGTATTTGTTACCACGGGAAGAAGGAAATGGCCCCATAAAGTCAATGCCCATATGTCAAAAATCTCACACACTTGAATGGCGTTTTGCGGCATTTCATTCCTTTGTGAGATATTCCATGTGTTGACAAGCGTCACGAGTTTTGAGAATTCATGGGCATCCTTGTAGATGTGGGCCAATAGAATCCGGAATCAAACACCTTCTTGGCGGTGTAGTTGGGGCTATGATGTCCCCAAGAGGTCCGAATGGCAAGCCTTGAGAATGTCAATAGCTTCGACCATACACACATCGCCGGATGACTTGATCCGCACAAATTTTAAACAAGTAGGGTCGTCCCGAAATAATGTTTCACATCCTTAAAGAATTTGTTTTTGTTGGGACGACATCCTTTCACCACAAAGTTACCCGCATGGTAATTTGCAAAGTCGACAAACCATGGGGTAGAAGAATCTCGCTGAAAAGAAACCACATTGAGTGTTTCGAGAGGAAATGTTTCATTATTTCCTTTTCTCGAACACATTTTGGTGAGGTTCTCTAATCGAGACAGATGATCGTGACAGTTTCTCGACTCCTTTTTATCACGGATGATGATATCAAATTCTTGTTGGAGGAGAACCCAACGGAGCAATCTCGGCTTTGCATCTTGTTTTGCAAAGAGATATTTGAGTGCCGAGTGATCCGTATACACCACGCATTTGGTCAAGATAAGGTATGGCCGAAACTTTTCAAACGCATACACCATGCCTAATAGTTCTTTTACGTAGTGGTGTAGTGGGTCCGAGCTTGATCATAGTTTTGCTTGCGTAGTGGATTGGTGAAAATGCTTAGTTTTCGTTGCCCCAAGGCGCACCGATAGCAAAATCACTTGCATCGCACATGAGCTCGAAGGGTAAATCGATCGGGGCAACTAGAATGGGTGCTTAGTAAGCTTTTTCTTAAGTGTTTCAAAAGCTTCGATGCACTCGGAGAGAAGATAAAGGAGCATCTTTTCGAGAAGATGGGTCATAGGTCGAGCGATTTTAGAAATCTTGAATGAATCTGATAAAACCCGGCATGACCTAGAAAACTCCTAATACCTTTGACGGTAGTAGGATGAGGTAATTTAGCAATAACATCAACTTTTGCTCTATCTACCTCAATCCCATTCTTGGAAATCTTATGGCCAAGGACTATGCCTTCTTTGACCATAAAGTGGCTCTTCTCCCAGTTTAGACATAGATTGGTGTCTTCACACCATTTAAGCATTTTGTCTAAGTGGGAGAGACATGTATGAAACGAGTCCCCAATGACCGAGAAGTCATCCATAAACACCTCCATAGTTTCCCGATCATGTCGTGGAAAATTGCCATCATACATCGTTGGAGCGTGCGGGAGCATTGCATAAGCCAAAAGGCATACGTTTGTAGGCAAGCGTCCCGTATGGGCGGTGAATGTGGTTTCTCTTGATCCGGCGGATCAATGGGGATCTGAAAGTAACCGAGAAACCATCAAGGAAACAATAGTATTCGTTCCTCGCTAATCTCTCAAGCATCGGTCCATGAAGGGTGAGGAAAATGGTCTTTACGGGTGGCTTTGTTTAACTTGCGATAGTCAATGCATACGCGCCATCCGTAACCAATCGAGTTCGAATTAACTCGTTTTCTTCATTCGTGACAACGATAATGCCACCCTTTTTGGAGCGCAATGAATTGGGCTAACCCAAGGACTATCGAGATCGGGTAAATCAAACGGCATCAAGAAGTTTGAGAACCTCTTGTTTGATAACCTCGTGAATCTTAGGATTCACCCTTCTCCGATGTTGAATGCTGGCTTGAAGTCATCCTCCATTAAGATTTTGTGGTACAAAACTCGGGTTGATACCCTTAATATCGGAGAGTTTCAAGCAATTGCTTGCTTGTGTGACTTCAAGACCTTTATGAGAGCGTTTTCTCCTCCTTAGTTAAGTCTTTAGCAATTATGATGGGTAATTTATCATCACCCTCCAAAATGCATACTCGAGATGAGGAGGTAGGTCCTTAAGTTCAACCTCGGGAAATTCATCAAGAGAAGTTTGTCTTGATTTGATTTCCTCAATCGTGATCTCTTCGGAGGAGTGAAGGTAAAGGATCTTCATTAAGCAATTGCTCAAGATAAAGAATATCCTCCGAATCATACACACCATCAATTCCAGTGGAATTGATTCATCGATAACCGTAAATTCATCGACCTCTTCCGGAAGGAAGTCACCTCCCAAAGCGGAGTGAGAGAAGGGAAGAGTCGGCAATGATAGGTTGAGAAGATGTGGTGGAATTGGAATTCCCACTCGCGTAATTATGAAGATAACCAAGAAACTCTTGAGTACTCCTCTCGAAGCAATGTCAATTAAATCGACTCGATTAATCGATTCGGTGTCATAATTTGAGGAGTACCTCAAGTTTGATCGAGGTTAAAGGTATGACTTCATTACCCACACGCAAAGTGATTTATTGCTCAAATACATCGATAAGAGCACGGCCCGTCCTCGTGAATCCCCATCCGACAATGAGAGGAACTCGAGGATCGGCATCGAAATCAACGACCACAAAGTCATTGGAAAATGGAACTTTCCTACTTTGACAAATACATCCTCGGCGATGCCAAGAGGACGTGATATAGATCGATCTGCAAGCTCAAGAGTCATGCGGTAGGAATAAGTTCGGAAGAAAGTTTCTTCCACATCGAATAAGGCATCGATTGATGCTTGCACCAAGATCGCCGGTAAAGCATTCAATCATCCGGGAAAACACAAGGAAGAAGAAATTTTCCGGGATCTCCTAGCTTCTCGGGAAGCTTTTTCAATGAAGCTGGCGAGCAATTTTCATTCAAAGGAGTCTTAGCCATTTCAAGCGACTTTTCCTTGTTGCTCAACATGTGTTTGAGTAGATGCAAACTTGGGCATCAACATGATGGCATCCATGAAGCTTATGTCAAAGTGAAGTTCTTGGAAAATTTGAAAGAATTTTTCCATTTGATGAATAGCTTTTCATGGAGCTTTGCTCATGTAAGCGTGAGGATAAGGAATAGAAGTTTTGGATTTAGGGTCCTGTTGGAGGTTCAAAGACAACTCGTGTTTGGTGTTGGGTTTCAGGACAACCCGAGGATGGACATTCTTGGCACCTCCGTTATTAGTAGGAAGTTCCTTGTCCTTTGTCGCCTCGGGTTCGCTTTCCACTACCTTCGGGAGAGGAAGAAGAGGTAGTAGGAGCAATGGTCCAAACATAAGAAGCACCACTTGGTTGTGATCGCCTTTGCATCGCCTCGGATTAGCGATCGTGTTGCTAGGTAGAGTACACGAGCCGAGGGTCGATCATTTAAAGACTTCTTAATGTCGACAATCTGGTCGACCAACAACCGATTCATTTCCTCTTGGGATTTCATGAATTGTTTCAACAACTCATCGATGATGGTCCGGTTGGAACAATGGCTTGAGTTTGCATGGAAAATTCGGCCTCTATTGTTAGGATTAGGGCCTTGATTTTGAAAATTTCACAGTTGTTTGCATGAAAATACCACAGGTTGAAATTTCCCGACACAGGTTTCTATTGTAATTTTGTTAGGAATTAGAAATTCCGATAGTAAAAGTCGGTCACCTCAAGTATATGTAATCGTAGAAAGCTCGTAGTCGTAGTTCTTTTAAGTTAAGTAGTAATTTAGTTAAGTAACACCGTGGAGGACGGACGGGTCTTTACCAGCTGTATGCACGATCCATGCCCAAAGTGTGGCGAGTTATGTAAGACACTAAATACTCTCTACCTTCCAAGGTAGAGTTGGAGCTCATAATAATATCTTTCACTTTCTCTCACTAAGTTCCCTAAACCTCTAACTTTCTCTCTAGAATTCCATCTATATGTTACTTTGTGTTATGGTTTGATGTGCATGTGAAAAGTTATACATTACAATTGGTATCAAGAGCCATGGTTAGATCATATCTTGCACATCTTTGGATTTATAGTGGTTTTAGGTGGTTTTGAGTTTGAAAAAGTTTAGTGGTTTTGCATCATTTGGGTGATTTCTTGTGTTAAAGTTTGAATTTTGTTGGTACTTTTATGTTTAGAATCATCACAAGTGTTTAGGTTTTCATTTGGTAAGCTTGAATCATCTTGGTTGGGTTGTTTTGGATTGAAAAGTGATGTTTATATGGTTTTTCAAGCTAGCGACTTAGCTCACGAGTGTTTTCTTGGTAGCGACTTGCTTCACATTTTGTAGCGACTTACGGTGTTGGAGCTAGCGAGTTAGATCTAGCGAGTTAAAGTACAAGTAGTGGACTCTCCACTACGAGTAGCGACAGTGGTAGCGACTTGGTGCAGAGCGAGTTGCTCTTTAGCGGCTTGTATCTCTAGCGACTTGTGTAGCAATGTTGCCAAAATTTGGCTAGCGACTTGGTGCAGAGCGAGTTACTACTTAGCGACTTGCTTTCTATCTAGCGACTTGGGATTCTAGCAACTTGGTCGCCTAGCGAATTAATTGGTAGCGACTTAGTGCATTTGTTTCTAGCGACTTAGTGCATTTGTTTCTAGCGACTTAGAGCATTATCATCTAGCGACTTGAGTGATTGTTTACGGTTTTCTCTTGATTTAGTAAAATCCCGTGAAAGAATCTATTTCCGGTTTAATCATAGAGTTATAAAATCCGTATAATACATTAACATGTCTACCAACGTCCCTACTGTCATCTCCATTCATTGCGAGGATGTACAAGCGGTGGCTCGGATACTCGTCCACCCATGCTTGACAGGCCGACTACGATTCTTGGGCTCAACGAATCGATTGTATTGCCTTGGAAAAGAAAATGGTGTCAACATTCTCAAATCCATTGATGAAGGACCATATCGGGTTGAGGCGACTAGAGACATACTTGATACTAATGAAGATGGTACTCACATTTACGGAATGGACGGACCTAAGATGTACGATGAGCTTGATGATAAGGAGAAAAAGAGATTCGATGCGGATATCGGGGCTTCAAACATTGTTCTTCAAGGTCTCCCTAAAGACATCTACAAGTCGATCAATCATAACACCGATGCAAAGGCGGTTTGGGATAATGTTAAGATGCTTCTCTCGGGTTCGTAATTAACTATGGAAGGCAGAGAATCCCAACTCTATGACTAATTCGAGCACTTCAAAATGAAACCGGATGAGAGTGTCTATGAGTACTATGTGAGATTCCATAAGTTAGTGAATGACATGAGGAACATCGAATGACTATGCCTAACATTCATTTGAACTCAAAGTTTGTGAACAACATGAATCCCGAATGGCACAAGTTTGTCACGTTGTGAAGCTCACTAAAGGATTGAAGAATACAAACTATGAGCAACTCTATGCCTTCCTCCTTCGGAATGAGAGACATGCCATGTTTGAAAAATTGATTCTCAATCGGTTCAAAACCAACCGAGGGAGAGACAAGCTCGTCTAATGACTCATGACCTTCTACTCAAACATCGGAATCACAACCAAAGCATCACAAGTCATACCCTTGGGAATGGTAATCACAAACTCATTCACGATCCCATGTTCAAACAAGGCGATCTTGATGCACGCGTGGGTAACATCATTAATCAACTAGCTCTTCTCATTAGTCAAAACATGAATTCTCTCCCACAAACCAACAACAACCTCGAAGCGCATCTAACCCACATAATCAAGCCATTGTTAAAGATGGAAGGATCGTGGTGCAACCGATTCGGGAAAGACAGTATGATCGGGGAAGAGGTGGAGCGGGAGAGGTTATGTTGGAAACCGAGAATCGAGGAAGAAATGGTAACCAAGGTCAACCTAAGCCAATCAAATGCTATAAGCGTGGTGGTGAAGGACACATTGCAAGGAGGCGCACATCTCCAAAGCGTCCATGAATCTTGATTACTTGAGAGATAAGATGTTCCGCACAAGCTCGGGACAATGGTCTTTGCGTTGGATGAAGAGGAATTCTTGTTTCTTCTTGAGGGCAATGCCAAGACCTATGATGCGAGATGTGGATGAGCGGCCTATTCGGGAGATAGGTCACAATCATCGAATGCCTTTCAAGTCGTGGCGTGATGCATACGACTCGATGTAGATGATGGACCCTCGCACACACAATCTTTATGGCTAGCATCTCTCCAATGGTTTCTCCCAAGATCTCTTCTTCACCACAAGTGGCCCATCCAAGGACAAACTCATCTCGGAGGTATTAAAACTATACGATGAAGGCGATGTGCAACGGATGCATGACAAAGTACAATCAATCTGAAACTATTGAATCAAATGTTGAAAATATGGGTAATAACAATATTGTCCCATACGATCAATACGTGAAACAAAGTGAAAGTGAAGTTGTACCAAGTGATGCATCTTCTACGATCAATAATGACCATGTCTTTGATGAATACACGCATGTGCTCCCGATGATTCCATAATTTACGAACTAAATGCCTATAAGGAACGTGTTGCTATTTATGAACAACGTGCAAAATTTGAGTTGACCACTCGTGAGCGGAAATGGATGTCCAAGTGAGTACGGATAATTAGAAAAAGTAAGTTTAGAAGAAGTATTGAAACAAGAATTAAATTCCTTGCAAGAAAAACTTTCTAAAACAATTAAACAAAACAAGAACTTGAAAATGTGAAAATGCTTAAGCAAGAATTTAATGCAAAGGAATCAAAACTCTTGAGAGATTTTCTAATCAAAACTTTGAAAAACAAACTTGAAAACAAGTTGTACATACAAGGAAACACCATTCGATTGCTCACATGGTCACCAAACATCGTGTTTTAAGCGATAAGCATAGCATTCCCTTGTTGAGGAACCAAATCCAGAGGTAATTAAAAGGCTAGAAATGCTCATAAGGTCCTTTATGATGGTGATGAAATCCTTAAGCCTAGGCGAGAAACCTAGTTCGTTGAGTGTGCGAGGAAGATAAGAAATCAAATGAAATCACTAGGAAAAGATGAATAAAAACAAAATGATCCTAAATGCAAAGAGAAAAACATAATTATCGCTCCTCATGATTACAAGAAGGAAAAGCGGATTTCCTTGAACAAGTTTAAGCCTCGAGACATTGTTGACTCCCGAACAAGTCTTGGAAAAGGATTTAGATAAGCGATGAAAGCGGAAAATATTGTTGAAACCAACCCTCCCTTTGGAAAATGCCTAGAAACAGCTGTGTATCCTCTAATACACCAATGCATCTTGTCTGAGAAAAATTGCCACTAAAAGCAAGACATTAATTAGCCAATACGTGATATTTCAACTATTTGTTGATTTTGAGAAAACTTGCAAGAAAAGGATCACACCCATGGGTATAAGCGAAGGAGAAAGGGGTTTGAACAAATGAAAGAATGTTATTTGGTGAGGTCATGCCCTTCTTTAAACTTCTAAAAGATCACTTTGAGAGTCTTAAAAGGGATAAGCGATATTAAGGGAATGGAAATGGAATTTGATGCAATGGTTGTTGAAGTTAGTGACTATGAGCAGCAATTGAAATATAATGAGATTGAGAGAAAGAACTTGCATACATTAAATGAGAATCTTATTCTTGAATGTGTTGCTCAAGATGTGTTTTCAACGCTCAAATTGCTCTATTAATGCTTCCAAATTTCATGAATTATCATGTACTGAAAGTCTCCATAATCGAGTCATTGAGCTTGAAAAACTAATTCTAAACTAAATGAGAAAATTGAGCTGGATGATCACGACAATTTCGTTAAATATTTTTCTAAACTAGAAGTTGAGCATTTTAATTTACAACTAAAATATCAACATCTTAAAGAAAATGTCAAAACTTCAAATGTCAAGACATCTTGGATGCTCGAGTTTGATGTAGTTTTCAAATTAACAAACGTGATGAATGATTCAAGCTCGGTGCAACACGATCGAAAGTTGAAAGCCCAAATCTCTCAATTAAAGGGTCAAACAAACAATATGACAGCTCCCAAATGCCTCCTTCTTTAGATTCTCGAGAATTCTCAAACGTTTCATCTTCAAAACCTAGTAAATGCTTTACAAAAGGAAAGCGAAAGTTTTCTAGAAGAAAATGAAAAGGTTAAGCGTCACTTCAATGAGTTGTTTGAATCAATTAAAGTCACTCGTAACAAAAACAACGAACAAATAACTTCATTGCAAAAGGAAATTGAGAATCAAGAGTCGTAAAGGGAAAATGCCAATGATCAATGGGAAGAATGTTGTATCTAAGACTCACTCTGGTAATAAATATGCTTTATCTGTGACATATGTCCCCCCTCATCTAAGGAACAACAAGCTTGCCATTCAAACATATTTCTCATCCCTTAAGGATTGCTTAGAATGCCTGCGTGAGATTGTTGAAGAGGATAAGCTAGAGAAACCTCATGATAATGCAATTAGACATGCATGCTTATATGCCAAACGATCTCAAGAAATCTTAGAATGCTTGATCACAATATGCCCAAAGTCTTTAGGTGAGAGAGTTAATCCTTTGATTCCATGCTCAATGCCTAATGCCAAGTATGATATGCACTCGATTCCCAATGTTTTGAATGTGAACCGTAGTGTGTCCGTTAAAGGGTCGATTCTAGATCCATCAATGCTAAGAAAGAGAACTCAAGCGTGCCTTCTAGGAGTACAAATCTCAGTACCTCTAGTTTTAAGAGTGTGAACCGTAGGACACACGCATGTAGTTCGAGATCCAAAGACATCTAAGCGGTGGTGCAAAGAGTAGTAAAACAAACTAATGTTCCCATTCCTCTACAGAGTAATCGGTGACATTAAAGGGAGGCGGTCAAAGTCTCAAGACAATACAAGGAATGATAGGACCTCGCAAGCTAAGAATGTGCCTTTGAAAAGAGTAGAAGAACAATCTAGGAACTTTAAGCTTGAATTGAATAAAACGAATCGTGTTGATTCTAGTATTAGCCATATCGTCTCGTAATTAATTCGATTCGATACTATTTGCAAACCTTGTAATCGATGATTGCTTGAATTGTTTCTAATCATGATTGTGGTGTCAATGTTTTGCCTAATGATGTTAATTGTCCGATTAATATTGTTGATGCTAAAATTCATGCTAAAAAGGCTAAAAGGCAAAAGCGAAAGAAAGTTAGAAAACAATGGAAACCCGGGAAGAACATTCTGAGAATAGGTTTTATTGGATACCATTGGTCATAAGACCAATCGATAATGCCCACTAGAAAATGGATGCCTCTTGGTAGAACTATTCCTTAAGAAGTGGTCGCATGTAAGCAGGCTATCTGAGACACTAGTATTGCATCTATTCACAATGATTCCATTACCTCACCGTCTACGATATGAATGCTTCTATTTTCGATGTGGGTGTTCCAAGCTATTGCTACTAACCATATGGAACCCATTCTTGCATGGGGATCCCAATTATCCGATTATCCACTCTTATGCGTGTTCAACTGCGGATCGTTCAAATCGTTACGTGGTACTGGACTCAGTTGTTCCAAGCATATATTTGGAGACCGGTCACGGCTCATGAACCGTGAGCAAATTCATGGGGATCATTAGATTTGGTAATGATCATTTCGGTGCTATTATGGGTTATGGAGATTATGTTGTTGGTGATAGTGTCATCTCGAGTGTATTATGTGGAAGGTTTAGGTCATAAACATTCTCTGTTGGTCAATTATGTGATTCTCGATCTAAGTAGCCTTGAGAAAACATACCCTTTGTTAGAGACCTTAATGGTAAGGAACTGCTGAAAGGAACTCGTGGCTCAAACCTTTACACCATCTCTATCGATGACATGATGAGAGCCTCTCCAATCGCTTGTTATCTAAGGCTTCAAAACAAAGTCATGGTTATGGCATCGTCGTCTCAATCACTTGAACTTTGGCACCATCAGCGATCTTTCCGAAAGGACTTAGTTGTAGGTTTACCTAGACTAAAGTATGAAAAGGATCATCTTTGTTCGACATGTCAATTGGGAAAAAGCAAAGTATGCCCATAAACCCAAACCTACTAACTCGTCACGAAGTTCTTCATATGATTCATATGGATTTATGTGGACCAATGAGGTGCGAGAATATCTTTGGGAAGAAATATGTGTTAGTTGTGGTTGATGATTATTCTAGATTCACACGGGTCAAGTTCTTAAGGATAAAGGATGAAACTCACGATATCATCATCAAACTCATCAAGCAATTGCGGGTTAGACTAAACAAAGCGTCGAATTATCGAGCAGACAATGGAACCGGGTTTGTCAACAAACAACTTAGTGAATTCTATGAAAGCATTGGAATCGACCATCAAAGAAGTGTTCCACGAACCCCTCAACGAGCGGTGTAGTTGAAAGGCGAAATCGTACTCTTGTTGAAGCTGCTAGAACAATCTTGATCTACTCAAAGGTTCAATGTTTCTCCGGGTGAAGCAATTGCTGCATGCTACACACAAAATCATTCCCCGATTCACACTATTCATGGAAAAACTCCATATGAACTTGTCCACAACAGAAAACCTAATCTATCTTTCCTTCGTGTGTTTGGTGCATTGTGCTATCCAACTAATGAGGGTCAAGACTTAGGCAAACTTAGGGCCAAAGTCGACATTGGAGTATTTGTAGGATATGCATCAAACAAAAGGGATACGAATCTACAACAAAAGAACCCGAAATATCATGGAAACAATTCACGTTACGTTTGATGAGTGACCGGTCAAATGGCTCTGGACACTCCACTTCGGGACCCGCACTTCAAAACAGTCCCATTGGTTCATCCTTGTTCCAAACTCCTCTCAAGAAACTCCATATGTACCTCCATCGAAGATGATGTAAAGAAATTGTTTGATCCTATGTTTGATGAACTGTATGATTCAATTACTAATGAGGTGTTGATTCCTACAAAGAGGTTGCTCATATTCCGGTGGATGAAGTCAATCCTTGATCTCAATATCTTTAAGCGAAGCACTGCTGGCGATCCTTGATCTCATCAACAAATCATCAATCTTCAAATGTACATCATGGAAATGTTTCGCATCAATGATGAAGTTAATCCCTTTGCTACTCCACGAAGATGCTCCATTTGAAAACATATTTGCTACTCACGAATCATCATTAGAACCATCTTCTTGAGACATCGACTCGGCTACCTCGGTTCCTCAACAAATGCCACATGAACACCTCGAAAATGGACTCACGATCATCCATTAGACAACATCATTGGTAATCCCTCTCGTCTGTATCAACCCGGAAACAACTTGCAACCGATGCCTTATGGTGTTTCTTCAACTCCGTACTATCTAAGATCGAACAAAAGATGTTAAAACCGCCATGAATGAAGGCAGTGGTTCAATGCTATGCAAGATGAAATTCATGAGTTTGATCGTCTTGATGTATGGGAGTTAGTACTGCTCGCAGGCGTGCTATGATTATAGCTCTAAAATGGATCTTCAAAGTAAAACTTGATGAGCATGGTGATGTGTTGAAGAACAAGGCTCGATTAGTTGCTAAAGGATATCGTCAAGAGGAGGGCATAGACTTTGAAGAATCTTTTGCTCCAGTTGCTCGAATCGAGGCAATCAGAATCTTTCTGGCTATGTGAGATTCCATAAGTTAGTGAATGACATGAGGAACATCAGAATGACTATGCCTAACATTCAGCTGAACTCAAAGTTTGTGAACAACATGAATCCCGAATGGCACAAGTTTGTCACAGCTGTGAAGCTCACTAAAGGATTGAAGAATACAAACTATGAGCAACTCTATGCCTTACTCCTTCGTGAATGAGAGACATGCCATGTTTGAAAAATTGATTCTCAATCGGTTCAAAACCAACCGAGGAGAGACAAGCTCGTCTAATGACTCAATGACCTTCTACTCAAACATCGGAATCACAACCAAAGCATCACAAGTCATACCCTTGGGAATGGTAATCACAAACTCATTCACGATCCCATGTTCAAACAAGGCGATCTTCGATGCACACGTGGTAACATCATTAATCAACTAGCTCTTCTCATTAGTCAAAACATGAATTCTCTCCCACAAACCAACAACAACCTCGGCGCATCTAACCCACATAATCAAGCCACCGTTAAAGATGGAAGGATCGTGGTGCAACCGATTCGGGAAAGACGGTATGATCGGGGAAGAGGTGGAGGTGGAGGTGGGAGAGGTTATGTTGGAAACCGAATCGAGGAAGAAATGGTAACCAAGGTCAACCTAAGCCAATCAAATGCTATAAGCTGTGGTGGTGAAGGACACATTGCATGAGGCGCACATCTCAAAGCGCCCGAATCGCCGATTGCCGAGAGATAAGATGTTCTTGGCACAAGCTCGGGACAATGGTCTTTGCGTTGGATGAAGAGGAATTCTTTGTTTCTTCCGAGGGCAATGCCAAGACCTATGATGCGAGATGTGGATGAGCGGCTATTCGGAGATAGGTCACAATCATCGAATGCCTTTCAAGTCGCCGATCGTGATGCATACGACTACGATGTAGATGATGGACCCTCGCACACACAATCTTTATGGCTAGCATCTCTCCAATGGTTTCTCCCAAGATCTCTTCTTCACCACAAGTGGCCCATCCAAGGACAAACTCATCTCGGAGGTATTAAAACTATACGATGAAGGCGATGTGCAGCGGATGCATGACAAAGTACAATCAATGAAACTATTGAATCAAATGTTGAAAATATGGGTAATAACAATATTGTCCCATACGATCAATACGTGAAACAAAGTGAAAGTGAAGTTGTACCAAGTGATGCATCTTCTGCATCAATAATGACTATGTCTTTGATGAATACCGCATGTGCTCGATGATTCCATAATTTCGAACTAAATGCCTATAAGGGCGTGTTGCTATTTATGAACAACGTGCAAAATTTGAGTTGACCACTCGTGAGCGGAAATGGATGTCCAAGTGAGTGCAAGAATTAGAAAAGTAAGTTTAGAGAAGAAGTATTGAAACAAGAATTAAATTCCTTGCAAGAAAAACTTTCTAAAACAAATTAAACAAAACAAGAACTTCAAGAAAATGTGAAAATGCTTAAGCAAGAATTTAATGCAAAGGAATCAAAACTCTTGAGAGATTTTCTAATGAAAACTTTGAAAAACAAACTTGAAAACAAGTTGTACATACAAGGAAACACCATTCGAATCGCTCACATGGTCACCAAACATCGTGTTTTAAGCGATAAGCATAGCATTCCCCTTGTTGAGGAACCAAATCAGAGGTAATTAAAAGGCTAGAAATGCTCATAAGGTCCTTTATGATGGTGATGAAATCCTTAAGCCTAGGAGAAACCTAGTTGCGTTGAGTGCAATCGAGGAAGATAAGAAATCAAATGAAATCACTAGGGAAAAGATGAATAAAAACAAAATGATCCTAAATGCAAAGAAAAACATAATTATCGCTCCTCATGATTACAAGAAGGAAAGCTGGATTTCCTTGAACAAGTTTAAGCCTCGAGACATTGTTGACTCCCGAACAAGTCTTACGGAAAAAGGATTTAGATAAATGAGCGGAAAATATTGTTGAAACCAACCTCCCTTTGAAAATGCCTAGAGCAATTGTGTATCCTCCTAATACACCAATGCATCTTGTCCGAGAAAAATTGCCACTAAAAGCAAGACATTAATTAGCCAATACGTGATATTTCAACTATTTGTTGATTTTGAGAAAACTTGCAAGAAAAGGATCACACCCGGGTATAATCAAGGAGAAAGGGTTTTGAACAAATGAAAGAATGTTATTTGACTGAGGTCATGCCCTTCTTTAAACTTCTAAAGATCACTTTGAGAGTCTTAAAAGGGGATAGAAACGATATTAAGGGAATGGAAATGGAATTTGATGCAATGGTTGTTGAAGTTAGTGACTATGAGCGTGCCTTGAAATATAATGAGATTGAGAGAAAGAACTTGCATACATTAAATGAGAATCTTATTACCGAATGTGTTGCTCAAGATGTGTTTTTCAACGCTCAAATTGCTCTATTAATGCTTCCAAATTTCATGAATTATCTGTGGCCCCGAAAGTCTCCCATAATCGAGTCATTGAGCTTGAAAAACTAATTCTAAACTAAATGAGAAAATTGAAGCTGGATGATCACGACAATTTCGTTAAACATTTTCTAAACTAGAAGTTGAGCATTTTAATTTACAACTAAAATATCAACATCTTAAAGAAAATGTCAAAACTTCAAATGTCAAGACATCTTGAGATGCTCGAGTTTGATGTTTTCAAATTAACAAACGTGATGAGCAGATTCAAGCTCGGTGCAACACGATCGAGAAAGTTGAAAGCCCAAATCTCTCAATTAAAGGGTCAAACAAACAATATGACAGGCTCCCAAATGCCTCCTTCTTTAGATTCTCGGAATTCTCAAACGTTTCATCTTCAAAACCTAGTAAATGCTTTACAAAGGAAAGCGAAAGTTTTCTAGAAGAAAATGAAAAGGTTAAACGTCACTTCAATGAGTTGTTTGAATCAATTAAAGTCACTCGTAACAAAAACAACGAACAAATAACTTCATTGCAAAGGAAATTGAGAATCTGAAGAGTCAGGTAAAAGGGAAAATGCCAATGATCAATGGGGAGAATGTTGTGTCTAAGACTCACTCTGGTAATAAATATGCTTTATCTGTGACATATGTCCCCCCTCATCTAAGGAACAACAAGCTTGCCATTCAAACATATTTCTCATCCCTTAAGGATTGCTTAGAATGCCTGCGTGAGATTGTTGAAGAGGATAAGCTAGAGAAACCTCATGATAATGCAATTAGACATGCATGCTTATATGCCAAACGATCTCAAGAAATCTTAGAATGCTTGATCACAATATGCCCAAAGTCTTTAGGTGAGAGAGTTAATCCTTTGATTCCATGCTCAATGCCTAATGCCAAGTATGATATGCACTCGATTCCCAATGTTTTGAATGTGAACCGTAGTGTGTCGTTAAAGGGTCGATTCTAGATCGTCAATGCTAAGAAAGAGAACTCAAGCGTGCCTTCTAGGAGTACAAATCTCGGTACCTCTAGTTTTAAGAGTGTGAACCGTAGGACACCGCATGTAGTTCGAGATCCCAAAGACATCTAAGCGGTGGTGCAAAGAGTAGTAAAACAAACTAATGTTCCCATTCCTCTACAGAGTAATCGGTGACATTGAAGGGAGCAGTCAAAGTCTCAAGACAATACAAGGAATGATAGGACCTCGCAAGCTAAGAATGTGCCTTTGGAAAAAGTGAAGAACAATCTAGGAACTTTAAGCTTGAATTGAATAAAGCGAATCGTGTTGATTCTAGTATTAGCCATATGCGTCTTGTAATTAATTCGATTCGATACTATTTGCAAACCTTGTAATCGATGATCGCTTGAATTACATTTCTAATCATGATTGTGGTGTCAATGTTTTGCCTAATGATGTTAATTGTCCAGTTAATATTGTTGATGCTAAAATTCATGCTAAAAAGGCTAAAAGGCAAAAGCGAAGAAAGTTAGAAAACAATGGAAACCCCGGGAAGAACATTCACAGAATAGGTTTTATTGGATACCGTTGGTCATAAGACCAATCGATAATGCCCACTAGAAAATGGATGCCTCTTGGTAGAACTATTCCTTAAGAAGTGGTCACACTGTAAGCAGAGGCTAATCTGAGACACTAGTATTGCATCTATTCACAATGATTTCATTACCTCACCGTCGATATGAATGCTTCTATTTCGATGTGGGTGTTCCAACTGTTGCTACTAACCATATGGAACCCATTCTTGCATGGGGATCCCAATTATCGATTATCCACTCTTGTGCGTGTTCAGCCGCGGATCGTTCAAATCGCTCATGGTACACGGACTCAGCCGTTCCAAGCATATGATTGGAGACCGGTCACGCTCATGAACCGTGAGCAAATTCATCGGGACCGTTAGATTTGGTAATGATCATTTCGGTGCTATTATGGGTTATGGAGATTATGTTGTTGGTGATAGTGTCATCTCCAGTGTATTATGTGGAAGGTTTAGGTCATAATCTGTTCTCTGTTGGTCAATTATGTGATTACGATCTAGAAGTAGCCTTGAAAAAACATACCGCTTTGTTAGAGACCTTAATGGTAAGGAACTGCTGAAAGGAACTCGTGGCTCAAACCTTTACACCATCTCTATCGATGACATGATGAGAGCCTCTCCAATCGCTTGTTATCTAAGGCTTCAAAACAAAGTCATGGTTATGGCATCGTCGTCTCAATCACTTGAACTTTGGCACCATCAACGATCTTTCCGAAAGGACTTAGTTGTAGGTTTACCTAGACTAAAGTATGAAAAGGATCATCTTTGTTCGGCATGTCAATTGGGAAAAAGCAAGAAGTATGCCCATAAACCCAAACCTACTAACTCATCACGAAGTTCTTCATATGATTCATATGGATTTATGTGGACCAATGAGGGTGCGAGAATATCTTTGGGAAGAAATATGTGTTAGTTGTGGTTGATGATTATTCTAGATTCACCGGGTCAAGTTCTTAAGGACAAAGGATGAAACTCCCGATATCATCATCAAACTCATCAAACAAATTGCGAGTTAGACTAAACAAAACCGCCGTAATTATCGAGCAGATAATGGAACCGAGTTTGTCAACAAACAACTTAGTGAATTCTATGAAAGCATTGGAATCACCATCAAAGAAGTGTTCCACGAACCCCTCAATGTAGCGGTGTAGTTGAAAGACGAAATCGTACTCTTGTTGAAGCTGCTAGAACAATCGATCTACTCAAAGGTTCCAATGTTTCTCAGGTGAAGCAATTGCCACCGCATGCTACATACAAAATCGTACCGATTCACACTATTCATGGAAAAACTCCATATGAACTTGTCCACACAGAAAACCTAATCTATCTTTCCTTCGTGTGTTTGGTGCATTGTGCTATCCAACTAATGAGGGTCAAGACTTAGGCAAACTTAGGGCCAAAGTCGACATTGGAGTATTTGTAGGATATGCATCAAACAAAAAGGGATACCGAATCTACAACAAAAGAACCCGAAATATCATGGAAACAATTCACGTTACGTTTGATGAGTCGACCGGTCAAATGGCTCCTGGACACTCCACCGGGACCCGCACTTCAAAACAAGTCCCATTGGTTCATCCCTTGTTCCAAACTCCTCTCAAGAAACTCCATATGTACCTCCATCCGAAGATGATGTAAAGAAATTGTTTGATCCTATGTTTGATGAACTGTATGATTCAATTACTAATGAGGTGTTGATTCCTACAATAGAGGTTGCTCATATTCCAGTGGATGAAGTCAATCCTTGATCTCAATATCTTTAAGCGAAGCACTGCTCACGATCCTTGATCTCATCAACAAATCATCAATCTTCAAATGTACATCATGGAAATGTTTCGCATCAATGATGAAGTTAATCCCTTGCTACTCCGAAGATGATCCATTTGAAAACATATTTGCTACTCCCGAATCATCATCGAACCATCTTCTTCAGGAGACATCGACTCACTACCTCGGTTCCTCAACAAATGCCACATGAACACCTCGGAAAATGGACTCACGATCATCCATTAGACAACATCATTGGTAATCCTCTCGTCTCATATCAACCCGAAACAACTTGCAACCGATGCCTTATGGTGTTTCTTCAACTCCGTACTATCTAAGATCGAACCAAAAGATGTTAAAACCGCCATGAATGAAGACAGACTAGTTCAATGCTATGCAAGATGAAATTCATGAGTTTGATCGTGTTGATGTATGGGAGTTAGTACACTGCTCCAGATCGTCTATGATTATAGCTCTAAAATGGATCTTCAAAGTAAAACTTGATGAGCATGGTGATGTGTTGAAGAACAAGGCTCGATTAGTTGCTAAAGGATATCGTCAAGAGGAGGCATAGACTTTGAAGAATATTTTGCTCCAGATTGCTCGAATCGAGGCAATCGTAATCTTTCGGCTAATCTTTGCTAGTAAGAACATGGTAGTTTATCGGATGGATGTAAAGACGGCATTTCTAAACGGAGATCTTAAAGAAGTCGCTCTCGTCGCCCAACCGAAGGATTTGTGAATCAAGAGCATCCTACTCACGTTTATCGTTTGAAGAAGGCTCTTTACGGTTTAAAGCAAGCTCCAAGGGCATGGTATGATACATGTCAAAGTTTCTTCTATCAACCGGATTCATCAAAGGAGCAGATTGATCCTACATTGTTCACCGAAGTCGTGCAAACATTTGATTCATGTTCAAATTTATGTTGATGATATTATTTTTGCCTCGGTGACCCAATGGAATGTGATCGTTTTCAAATGAAATGAGTTCAAAGTTTCAAATGTCAATGATGGGACAAATGTCATTTTCTTGGGATTACAAATTCTCAAAGTCCCGGAGGCATTTTCATAAATCAATCTAAATATGCAACAGAGATTTTAAAGAAATTTGGATTTGATTCAAGTGACCTCATTAACACCCCATGATTGACCGAACCAAACTAGATGAGGACCTCTCGTGGATCATGATTGATCAAACGAAATATCGGAGTATGATTGGATCCACGATGTATCTCCCGCTAGTAGACCGGACATCTTGTTCTCTGTGTGCATGTGTGCTAGATACCGTGCTAAGCCTACTAAAAGCACCTTGAAGCGATTAAGCGGGTCTTCGGTATCTCCAAGGAACCATCAATATGGGACTATGGTACTCGAAGGACACCGGTATGTCACTAACGGCCTATGCGATGCCGATCATGCAAAGTTGTCAAGATACACGTCAAGCACGTCGGGAGGTGCTCGATTTTTGGGTGATAAGCTTGTGAGTCGGTCTTCAAAGAAGCAAATGAGTACTTCTATTTCCTCTACTGAGGTGAATACATAGCCATGTCATCTTGTTGTGCTCAAATCTTATGGATGAGATCTCAATTATCGACTATGGCTTTGAATTCAACAAAATCCTCTGTCTTTGTGATAATAAAAGTGCTATTGCTCTCATGCAACAACGTTCAACACTCAAGAGCAAAGCATATCAACATTCGACATCATTTCATCGAGAACAGTGGAAAAAGGTGTGGTGGAACTATATTTTGTGAGGTGCGAGTATCGGTTAGCGAGACATCTTCACCAAAGCTCTTCCAAGAGAACGTTTTGAGTTTATTCTTCCACGACTTGGTTTGAAAAGCCTTCAACCGAAACTCTCAAACGTCTTGAGGAGGAAGACGAGGAGTAAAGGTCTATCTTCATCTATCTCTTGTAAATATTTATTCGAAAAACAAAATACAAAATTATAAAACCTTCAAAAATCAAATAGAAAATTATAAAACTTTCAAAATCCATAAAATTTGAAAAATTCAAAAATCTTCAAAAATATTGTCAATTTGTCATGTTTTTCTCGGTTCGATAATATCTACGGTCTTTGTCTTTGTCATTCAAAGAATGAAACGGGACTTTAGATGTTGTTCAATTCAAAAAAAAAAAAAAAAAAAAAAAAAAAAAAAAAAAAAAATATATATATATTTTTGGGAGAAAGAGAAACAAATGGTTTATTGTCATTTCGTGCAAACTCCGCTTCTAAAGAAAGAACGAGCCATGTTTTAACATGTTTTCAAATTCCATGCTCGATTCTATAAACTTTATCTCTTTGAAAACCAAATGCTTTGAAAAATAACTCGTCTCTATTTTTGATAATCATCTGGACTTATTTGTCAAAATCTCATCTCTCAATCAACAACCTATGTCATTGATTGAGGGGAGAATGATTTCAATTAAATTAAAAAGTTATTTGGCATTAAATTGTTTTCAAAAGATATACATGCATGTTTTATAAATGGAGTTTAAAGTCTTAAAATCCGATCCTTATCGGTTCAAACGCTTTCACAATCAAGTCACAATTCTCCTTAAAAGCTTTCAAAATCAATTTAAATCTATATGAGATCACAAATCCCAAATGTTTTGATAATTGTGATCGGGGAGAATGTGATTTAAATTGGATTTAAAGCGATAATTCGGTAAATGGTTTCACAAGAATGTACATCGTCCTTCCCACATGTGACAAACGATTTCAAATTTTCCATGCACATGTTGAGGGGAGCATCTATCTTAAACCTTTGATTTGAAACGTGATCATTCATCCCAATGTGCGGAGTTCCCTCTAGTATGTGCAAAACTCTTTTCAAACCTCGAGGCACATATTGAGGGGAGCAAACTTATGGAAACCTCATCCTTCCCGAAATGCTATATCTACTTGATTTGATGTAGGAAGCGATGTTGATATCTTTTAGAAAATGGTAATCAAAGAAGTTAACTCTTTCTCTTGCCTCCGTGTGCAAAACATTTTCAAATACTTGATGCACATGTTGAGGGAGTTCGTTTAAAATATCAAAACAATTCGGTACAAAATGCTTTGATAATATATCACAAGTATCCGAATTGATTTTTCAAATGGTTTTCAATTGGATCTAATGGCGGATGAACAATACCAAATTGACCGACCAACTTTACTTTATGTACGGTGATATAAGGATGATAAGGTTAGGTATGTGTTCCCATGATCCGCCGAATCGGAGGGATCTACCCAGGACAATCCGCTAGTTAGTATAGAAGTCCTTAGGTATGATGATAAAGGAGAAATGTGAGATATGGGAAGAGTGCGGACTAAGACCGAGCTAATCTTCGAATAAACCCAACAAGGTTCTAGCTATGAAGTCTCGGTAAGCCTTGAAGGGTTGAAGAATTAAAAGAATTGAATGAGAAAGGGTGAAAACAAATAGCCCTCTATTTATTCAACCTTAGGGCGAAACCGGGTTCAATTCATATGCTACCGATGGTAACATCGGTATTGAAGACAAGGCGTCATGGACCCGGTGACGCATCGCACTTCAACTTTCCAAACCACTCAAGTTCCTCTTAAAGGGCTTGTTTCATTCTCACGGGAACCGGCATAATCTATCGATTGTCTCTTAGAGATGGTTGATATTGAAGTAGGAGACCCTCTCCTAGTCTCCCACACGGGATCCAAATATGCACAAATTGAGTCTAGAGCCACGAGATCATCAATAAATCTCATTAGGACACTTTCAATGAAGACTCTGTTTCACACAATGTGGAAAGAGAGATTATATCTTGAGTCCCACGCATTATCCTTATGGTATTGCGAACATCCGAGTGATGTGTTTACATATTCACAATGAAGATGGAAAGCCTTACGGAGCCAACATCAAACAAGCTCGGTAGGTGGCATGTGAGATCTATTATATAGATCAACCATGTGACAACCGAACAGAAACAATGGGGCGATTCAATCTCTTGAATCAAACACGGTTCGAGTTATGGATTAGCGGATACCTTTGAAAACCGGTCTTTGTGCTTAAAACTCTTTTCTTTAGCACATCGACCGTGTACTCATTTGTCAAACCAAAAGGTATTTTTATGATTGATAATTGATTTTCAATAAAACCTTGATGTATTGCAAAACAATTTCTATTGAGCAATACGATTGTTTTCAAATCTCTTTTCATCAATCGGTGGACTTAAAATTACCGCTTCACTCACTCCGTGTTGTCTTCTTCGAGACGTTCGGTTTGAGAACACTAGAACATTGCGAAACCACGTCAAGGAGATTCTTAGGAATCCTACCGATCACAGCGAAGCTTGTCTTGATCAACGGGAACCGTGGTCGTGTACCTCAATTCAACGAAAGTGATCAAAGACACTTTCGTGCGATTTATTGCTAATCTGTTGTATGCGGTACACCCGACGCTTGCAATGATCGTAATGAAGCGGTCAATCCATAGCCGCATGCTCACTTAACACATTCAACTCAAAGAAATCATGATTAGTGCATCAATGACTCGATATTTTCACTCCATGCTTCGCTGCACGCCAATATCATGAATCAACTAAAGCTTCCGCTACTCGATGAGAAGATTTCATGACCCAGTTGTGAGCATGTCGGTCCTAAAGTCACAACACCACAAAGGATATCTTAGAGATTTTTGATAGTTGATGATCTCAAAAGATGGCTCAAAATTATTATCACGTGGATCAGTAAAAGACCTCCACTTGGATTATCCATACATGCAATGTGAAAAATCAATGACTACGAGCTTTGGTGCAAAGGACTACATCTAGAATGCAAGATCAATTGTTAATGTATTATCTATTTGTATTCTATGTAATTTTGGTATATGATTGAGGTGACCTCCTTGGGAGATTGTTAGGAATTAGAAATTCCAAGAGTAAAGAGTCGGTCACCTCAAGTATATGTAATCGTTAGAAAGCTCGTAGTCGTAGTTCTTTTAAGTTAAGTAGTAATTTAGTTAAGTAACACCGTGGAGGACGGACGGGTCTTTACCACTATATGCCCGATCCACACCCCAAAGTGTGGCGAGTTATGTAAGATTATAAATACTCTACCTTCCAAGGTAGAGTTGAGCTCATAATAATATCTTTCACTTCTCTCACTAAGTTCCTAAACCTCTAACTTTCTCTCTAGAATTCCATCTATATGTTACTTTGTGTTATGGTTTGATGTGCATGTGAAAAGTTATACATTACAAATTTCCTTGATGTTGGAAATTTTGATTACGATTTTGAAAACCGTTGTTTGACCGAAATTACCTTGGTTTTGGAAACCTTGGTTTGGTCTTTTGATTCGATTACGGTTTTGATTGAAACCGGAGGTCGAGTAGTGGTTAGGACGGTGGTTCGGGTCTATAGGAGCACGATATTGATTGCCTCCTTGATTAGACATCCCGCCCACAAAGATTGGCTTCAAAGGGTTACCATCGGTGGCCACGAGTTATAATAAGCATGGGGCCACCACAGTAACATGACTTCCACTTTCTTAACTTCAAGCAGAGGTGAAGTTTGTGGAAAATAGACTTTCTTCTTCGGTTGGAGAGAACCAAAGCTTGAATAGCTTCGTGAGTTTATCAATCTTAGCATCGGTGCTAGACTCGACTCACGGCGCGATGAAGAAGAAGGACCAACACCGACTTGGGAAACAACCGCTTGCTTCGTGCGGTCGGACTTTAGACTTGTTTTCGATTATCGCTAAAGCTTCTTTGACAGCTTTGCTTAGGAAATTTCCTCCGCTGGAGGAATTGAGAGAATCTTGATCGATTGACTCACTCCATTGTAGAAAGTGTCGAGTTGCATCAACTCGGAGAAACCGTGGTGAGGACATTTGCGAAGCAATTCCTTGAAACGATCCCACGATTCATCAAGGATTCATCAAACTTTCGAGTGAATTTGATGATTTCATTTTAGACTCGTGGTTTTGGAAGGTGGATAAATTCATTCACAAATTTCTTCACGGATCTTCCCATGTCTCAATAGGCGAGGGGTTGTTTTTCAAGCCAAACCGGCTTGCCCTCAAGAGAAAATGGGAACGAAGAAGCTTAACAAAGACATCGGTGGGGACATTCTTATACTTGATGGTAGATGCAATCTTGTTAAACCATCGAATATGAGCATGAGGATCATCCCGCTCAAAACCGTAGAAGCGATTTGAGGTTACAAGATTGAGAACCGGTCTTGAGTTCAAAATTTTCACCACAATGGCCGGTACAACAATAGCATCTCCATACCGTCGATGGGTGCTGGAGAAGCTCACACATAGGCGTTCTTCCGCCATGATAACGGAAGTAGTGTGAGCGGTCCGGATCTCGATCCGATCGATGGAGCAGAAAGTCTCTGAACACGCCTTCTTGGAATCTTGATAAGCTCTCGAAATGGGCTCACAGATCTAGAAGAGCGAAAAGATACACTGAGTTAACTCTAAGAGACCTCGAGTTAAGGAGAGAAATGGGAATTATGAAAATCTTTCGAGATGAGAATGAGAATTATGAAGACGTTTTATAAAATGGTGTGAGAAGAATCTTTATGGGTTTTCCGTTTCGACAAGTAGATATCACAACAAAATCAATTAACACAAAATCGAGGCAAAACAACGATGAACTTAACCAATAATCACAATATGAATGGCTTCTTTGAAAAAGGTACACCAATCACAAGGACACAAAGGCAAGTTTTAAATCTTTAGTTCGAACTTATTATGGTCGCACCCCAGTTAGGTAGTGCACCGCCTTGGTTTTCGTGGTAATCTTTTAAGTTGTTATTTATTAAAGAAAGCGATTTAATCTTTTGTATTTTATTTTTTTGATACATATATAGAAACAAAAGGAAAAATATTTTTGTTTTATCGTTTTTTTCATTTTTGGGTTTTGGATTTTTATAAGAAAATATGGATATATATATATAGATGATAGATGGATGATATGAACAAATGAGTGAGTATTCAAACAACTAACTGCTAAACGAAGACAATTAGCACTGACTCCCGTGGTATAAAAAATTTGATGCGTGCAAACAGTCAAGCTAAATCACACAAGCTCGCCACTGTGTGAATGGCGGAACCGTAACAAGCTTAAAACCGCCTAAGCACGAATGCAATGAAGATCCGAGGAGTATAGAGTCTCCCGGTCGTTATGTCCCAATGAGCTATGCAATGAATTATCAAACGTAAAGTGATCGAGGAATTTGAAGCGGAAAAGGATTACGATATGATTATAACTACGGGAAAAGCCAACAAATTACAACGGCTTAAATGCAAATTAAAGGAAATTAAAAGATAAAAACTATTAAATAAACGCTATCACTATAATTAAAATGATGTTTTTGTTTTATGTTTTCACAAACCGAAATTAAAAACTACGCGACGTCTAAATAAAAGCGTGAAACTAAGTCAATATTAACCCTAAAAATATGAAAATGGTATTTTACAATCCTAATGATAAAAGAAAATATTTAGAAAAAGAAATTTATTTTATAACTAATTATCTAATTATTATTAATTAAAAACTATTTTTAACTATTTAATAATTACCTAAAATACAAGAAAATAGGAAATAAAGCTAGAAAAATAAAATTATGAATTGGAAAAGTCTAAAATATCAAAATAGAATTTTCAAAACTGTTTTATATTTTTTCGATTATTTTGTATTTTTATGAATTTTAAACTATTAAAAACTAATTAAATTACTAAAATTACAAAATAAACTATGAAAAATCTGGAAAATTACTTTTTTACTTTTTATATTTATCTAATCCTAAGAAAATTGAAAATTATTTTTTGAACCTTTTTCGAATTTTTTGTATTAAATACTAATTAAAAGTGCTTAAAACTAATTTAAATTAAGAAAAATAGCAAATCAACTTAGAAAAATCTGAAAATTTCAGGAAAACTCTAAAATTATATAAGGAATCTAAGAAAATTGGAAAACAGGCACTTATGTGGAGGAATTTGAATGCTTACAAGTGCTTATTGAAATAAGCACTTGAATAAGCTAAAGTTACACAACAAGCACCAACCGATTATGTAAGTTCTAAACTACTAAAACAACTAAATGCAACAATTAACAACAGACTTTAACCTCTATATTACAAGTTACAAAGAATTGATGATTTGAGCTTTAAGTCCTATTAACGATTTTGGGTGCTTACTTTACACCAAAGAATAAGCACTCCAATAAGCTAGAAACCAAAATCCAAATGTGGAGACCTAAACAAGACCTGGGTGACCAACTATAAACCAAATATCAAACCATGATAAGCTCATTTGACCCCTGTGCAACCTTGCACAAGATCTGAGAAAACTCAGTGAATACTGAGATCAGTGGAGCAGGGCATAAAGGGCCTAAAAGATAAGCTGTTTGCAGCTTATAAAATATTTGTAAAATTTCACAAAAATGCTAATAAGTAAAAAGACCAGTTGAACTTTCTAAAATGCCAAATCTCACTGAAATTAGCTCAAAGATGAGCTCATGAAAATTCCTTGCTTTTGGGCTCAACACAGATTTTTGCAATTTTGACTTTTTGACAAGAATGATGAACTTTGACCAAAATGGATTTTGAATCCAATTTTATGACTGATGTTGAAGTTATATGATGTAATGAACCTAATGCAATCAATGTTTAGGACTTACAACACAAAACAAAGATCTGCAATACCAAAACTCACAACAGTTAAGAGTTAAGATGATTTCAATGAATTTTGACCATGTAGAGTTGCAGCACATTTTTTGACAAATATGATCTCAAAGAGGCTAAACAAACATGAATCAACCGAAGCTAACATCTGATACACCTTAAGGACGATCTAAGCCATAAACCAAACACCCTTATTACCTTCGATTTACATCGAAACTAATCCATACACTTAACCAACATATATTATGATCAAACCTTCTTAACTGCACCTAAATACATCTATTAGAACAAGATTTGAGCAGATTATACTACGTAAACAGTTTATGCAACAAGACCTTGAAAATAACTTACAAAAGGGTCCTAGCCACTATGGCTTGCCAATATTGAAACCAGAATCGCTAACCTATCAGAACCAACCCAAATCACTATAAATCACCCAAATCCTTGTGCCGAATCAACCCATTCCATTCCCGCATTATTTGTGCTCCATGTTTGACTTTTGTTGACCAAGAACTAAAATGCTTTAAACTTGCTTACAAGCTTACAAAAGCTATTATAAGCTTTTATGAGCTTGTTTGAGATTAAGATGGAGCTGCTAAAAGCTTTAATAAATGAGTTTGAAACTTAAAATTTCAACAGTGGACACATCATATGGAAATTGACTTGAACTAAAATTGATACTTAAAGAAAGTTGAAATACATTTAGAAACTGTTATTTGATACAAATAAACTTGAAAATACAACTACAAACTA
This sequence comes from Chrysanthemum lavandulifolium, assembly GCA_022545495.1. NCBI lineage: Eukaryota > Viridiplantae > Streptophyta > Magnoliopsida > Asterales > Asteraceae > Chrysanthemum > Chrysanthemum lavandulifolium. The sequence goes on along the minus strand of CM040238.1, from coordinate 35,095,526 downwards.
GTTAAGACATGATAGTAAGTAAAACGACATACATTGTTTAAAAATTAAAACTAACTCTTTTTCTTGTTGCTTCTCCTTGCTTTATATAAGCTCCAATCATCTTCTCTCTCTCCGACATTTCCCATCACTAAACCGACCATTGGATGTCTCAATTTAATCTTGGCGCTCAAGTGTTTTTGGCGCCAAAATGGTTAAGCCGGTGGGGAGGTGTTAGGTACAAAGGATGCATTAAATGCACCTTTGGCTTGTTGTGTTTGGAGGGAAGTAGGGATGATGATGGTTGAGTGATGTAAGGGTTTGCGTGTTTGTGATGATGGGAGCTTGGGTAACCCGTGAGGAGGGAAGGAGGTGGTCAAAGGCATTTGACCGGGATTATTAAATAACGGGGTCCAAATTGTATGGCAAGTGGTCCAATTTGGCTTTTGACTTGGTCCAAAGTATATAAAAGGTTAATAATAACCAAGGACTAATTATGAAATTTCAAATTCAGGACCTGTTTCGCCAAATCTCAAAGTTGCTCCAAGGACTGAAATTGACAAGTGTTAATATTACAAGGACCAAAGTTGCCATTTTCGATTTTCCAGGACCATTTCGCCAATTCTTAAACTTGAAGGACCAATTTGTAATTTTCTCAAAACTTTTACATTTTTCACCAAAGGACTAAATTTGACAAGTTATGATTTAAAAAGGACCTTTGGTGATTTTTCTTTGAAATTTTGTGCTCGGGACTATTTTTGACAATTTTTGAAACTTGGGGATGAAGTCGCCAATTATGCAAACTTTGCTCATTTTCATCCGATTTTAAACATTTTGCATCTGAAACATATAAAATGCAATTTTGGAATATTTTCAGTATTTTGATGCATTTGTGAGCATTTTTAGACGTTTTGCAGTTCAGATTTGACTAAAAATGATGAGTATTTACACACTCATCAATATGAAAGATCAAGCATTTGATACTTTCAAGGAATACAAAGAAACAATAGAGAAGGAGCTAAGGATAACATTTAAAATGTTAAGAACTGATCGTGGAGGAGAATTCACATCTAACAAATTCACTCAATACTGCAAAGAGAACGGCATAGCACGACAATTAAACGCACCTTACTCACCACAACAAAATGGAGTAGTTGAACGAAGAAATAGGACAATTATGTCTACTACGAGATGCATGATGAAAGCAACTAACATGCCACAAAACTTTTGAAATAAGTCATTAGACACGCTATATACATACTAAACAAATGCTCCTACAAGAGCCTTAGAAGACATCACTCCATATGAAGCTATCAAGAAAGAAAGCCAAACTTAGAAACTTTAAGAGTTTTTGGTGCATAGCATATGCAAAGGTACCATCACAACATCCGACAAAGTTAGATGATAGAAGCAACAAATGGTATACTTAGGAGCGAACAAGGATCAAAAGCTTATAGATCGTTTGATCCAACAACACAAAGAATATGTGTTAGTAGAGATGTGAAGTTTAAGGAGGATGAAGCATGGGATGGAAGGATTACCCGGATGAACACACCAATGATGAACCCGAATGGTTTGACTTCAAAGTCGAAAACCTTGAAGCCACAAATGAACATCAGAAAACGAAACCAACCGGATGAAGAAGACAATGATATCCTCGCAAATGATGATCATGAATATGAAACATCAACAATGACTCACCTCACAATCACAAACACTTCGCACACCATCTACAATTTCATCACGAATAAATACTCAACTCACACCAACTACCTCAAGACATTCAACCAATCAAAGTAACTCAACTACAACCCGGAACTTACATCCAGACTTTGATCATACACCACTACAAGGTTTTAGAACGTTGAAGGATTTATATGAAAACACCGAGGAAGTTTTACCCGAGCATTTATTGCAAACTGAAGATGAACCTAAAAATTACAAGGAAGCATCGAACGATCAAAAATGGATCGAAGCAATGAAGGTCGAATTAGATTCCATCAATAGAAACAATACATGGGAACTAACCACTCTACCAAAAGGACATAAAGCCATTGGATTAAAGTGGGTATTCAATACCAAGAAAGATGCTAATGAAAATATAGTCAAGCATAAAGCAAGACTAGTAGCAAAAGGCTACATACAAGAGCATGGCATAGACTTTGAAGAAGTATTTGCACTGTAGCAAGAATGGAAACAGTCAGATTACTATTAGCCATAGTCGCTAATAACAAATGGGAAGTACATCACCTAGATGTCAAATCGCATTCGCATGGAGACTTAAAAGAAGAAGTGTATGTTACACAACCCGAAGGGTTTATAAAAGATAATGGAAAAGTCTGATTGATAAAAGCTCTATACGGTTTAAGACAAGCACCACGTGCATGGAACATAAAGTTAGACAATACCTTGAAGTCCTTAGATTTCAAGAAGTGCGGTTTAGAACAAGTCGTCTACGAAAAAATCTAAAGACTCAATACTTCTAGTAGGAGTCTATGTGGATGATTTAATCATCACCGCACACCAAAGAAAGAAATAGACAAGTTCAAAGCTCAAATGGAAGAAAAATTCGAGATGAGTGACCTAGGATTACTATCCTACTACTTAGGAATTGAAGTCACAAACCGAGGTGACATATCAATAAAGCAATCCGCCTACGCAAGGAAGATCCTAAAAGAAGTTGGAATGCTAGACTGGAATGAAACTTTAATACCTATGGATCCAGGAACAAGACTAACAAAGAACACTGAAGAAACAACGGTCAACTCAACTGAATATAGAAGCTTAATTGGATGCTTATGATATTTGCTACATACAAGACCCGACTTAAGTTATTCCATAGGATTACTTAGTCATTTTATGCAAGAACCAAAGGAACAACACATGAAAGCTATAAGGCAAGTACTACGCTATGTTAAAGGAACAAAAGACTATGGAATCACCTACAAGTACAATGGAAGAAAACAGATACAAGGCTATAGTGACAGTAGCTACGGAGTCAATACTCAAGAAGGCAAAGGCACTACTGGAATTATCTTCTACTACGGTGAATCACCAATCAGCTGGAGTACACAAAAGCAAGCCATGGTAGCTTTATCGTCATGTGAGTCCGAATTCATTGCAGCAACACAAGCATTATGGTTAAAGAGACTGCTTAGCAAGCTTACACACACGGAAGAAGAAAAGGTTACAATACTGGTAGACAACAAGTTCACCATCGAACTAATGAAGAATCCCGTATTCCACGGAAGAAGTAAGCACATTGATATAAAATATGTTGGGATATGAAAGTGCTGAAGATATCAAAAGCATCAAGATATGAAAGTCATGTAAGCTACAAATCTTGGAAGAAGTCAAAGAGTCAAATCTTTGTTAGATCTTGAGCTCGTGGATCGTTATGTATGCCTATGTAATCACAAGCACAATAAAGACAATCTCTACTACTAATGTTTATCGTGAATATAAACACAAGTAACAAATAACTAAGAACTTCTTGATCCTCATGGATCTTTATATTAACTAAAGCGAATTTTCCAATCGATACATAACTCATTCTAATGTGTTCCTTTTATAGATAAGGAACCCTAAACAATATCGCTAAACCGTTTCCCAAGAAACGATAATCATAAAACTAAATAAGATATACACAATCACTTCTAATAAAGCTCATGTATATCCACACTAAACAAACTAAACACGGAATAAACACTTCCGAAATAGACTAATAACTATTATTCTTCAACAGATTATGTCTTGGAGAATCCACTTCATCTTCGATAGAAACACTTGAGATTAAGTTCAAAGATAATCCGGACTTCACATAATTCCCAACAATCCTCCCTAAACTGGAATTTGACTTGTTAAGTTCCGGTTTCTTGATAGATCTGACAAAGACAAGAGGATTGGGCACAAACAACATCAACAAAGAAAGAATCCCAATAAGAACATCTCTATGATGAAGAAGCGAAACAAAGATATCTTGGCAAAGAACAAATGACAATAGATACATCAAAAGCAGTTAGTTTCATACTATTCTCATCACATCCGTGAGTGTTAACTCTCGTGAGAGGTGAATCATTGAAAATAAATGGATTTGATGTCTCTTTACCAATAGCCATCACTCTTGGAGTAGCCATATGTTTAAGTTAAGTAAACTATGGTACACCGATAACCATCATCGATTTATTGGCAAACCAAAGAACCATAAAAACGGATTTGAAATGTCTTTACCGTAGCCGTTTGCTCGGGACTAGTCAATTCTTAGAATTGGTGAATTGATAACCAAATATGGAATGCCACTTGCCTTTACCACAAGCCATATACATGTGGGCTAGCCAATTCTTGGATTCCAAAAGGAATAGACCATGGTGAATTGATGACCATACAACACTCAACAATTAAGCATGGGTGGTCAGACACCCTATGATTTTAGCAAACCATTACGACTATCATGATTTGATGTGTCTTTACCAAAGCTGTACCCTTTGGACTAGCTAACTCTTTAATATACACAAGGTATATCTGGTGAGTCAATAACCAAGAAAAAGTATACAACAAACCTGCAAGAAAAGTTAGATAAAACCAAAAACATTTTTTTTTTTTTTTTAACTAATAAATAAATAAAACAAATATTACAAAAGAACTAGTAAATTACAAGCAAGATGAACCTTGATCTGACATAAGCTGATTTTTAATCAAACCAACACATTGAGTAGCATGAAGGTCATCATTGCCAACCGGATTAGAGGCACTTCCAACTTGTGTCTCAAAGAACCTTTCCATAAAAGGCAGATAAAGGATAAAGCTTATCGATAGCATACACAAAATCATCCCACATGTAGTCTCGAACTACATGAACACAAAGCAGAGGATAAAATCTCCAACTCTCAATCTCCCATTTATGAGAATTCTTCCAAATAGAATACCCCTGTACCATTTGGAGAATCGTAATCAAACATACCACAAGATCACCCAACAAATATAAACCGAACCGGTTGCTTGATGAAACTTATAATCTTGAATGACATGTTCATACAGCATCTTCAAATCATGTCTAGTTACCAAATGAATAATATCCTTCAAGAAGTTGAACTCAAGAAAAGTATTATCCAGCCTATAAACAGTATTAAGCTTTCCAGCCTTCCAATTCACCAATACCACATGAGTACCTTCAGGAAAAGCTTCAATAGATCCAACTTCAATAAAGGTAGATTCATATGCCTTAAGATCTAACTCAGTATCCCTTGAAGCATTTTTCTTAGCCAATCTATCAGAACTCCTTGTAACCAAGCTCTTCTCCCCCATATCAACCATGTTATCAGTATCAAGCTGTAAATCATTGTCCTGACTCAAAGAATCACTCAACTCCACACTAGACAACACTTCAGAAGAAACCAAAGAAGTTTCAGCAGAAACAATCACATCAGTAGAAGGAGTAGTATCAGAAGTTGTGTCAGAAGTAACAACTGAAGAGACCACGACAGGCAAAACAGTTTCAAAATTATCCACAATTTCAACTGTTTTCTGTCTCTTAGCCGTAGGAACATCAGACATGAAATCAATGCTTTCTAATTGAGAAGAAGTAGAACCAGAAGAAGAAAACTTCATAACCAAATTATATTGTCTAATTAAAGCATCATCAGACAAAGTACAGATTTGCTTCATAGACATACCAAAATTATACAAAGCGTAATTCTTCACAACTCTTCTCATATAATTCCTCTTACGAGCAACGATCATAGGTTTTCTCTTTTGGCTTTATTTCTTTGATCAATAAGAGCTCTTCTCTTTCAGTGATTCTTGCTTCCTTTGATTACCAAGTTCCACCATTTTATCCACAAAATTCTCATCATTAAAAGATTCTCCTAATATAAGTTTTGCAAGATTCGGATCGAGATGCACCTTGAGAAATATAACCATCCCATTGATCATCGATAATGGTAGGAAGAAATGCATCAAGCTCTAATTTCCTTCGTGAGTTAAATCGAAGCATCTTGATCTTGAAGAAATTTAGCAACAACACGACTCTTCCGCATATTCTCATAATCGGCAAATATCCGAGCACGAGCTTGATTTTCTTCTTGATCACTATACAGAATTAAGTATATCATCAATCACGCGTGTCTGTACTTTCTCGGAAGATGTCTCGATGAGAACCAATTTCAGTGAGAACCAATATGAACTTCGGGAGGAACAATCAAACCCACATCGGAGGAAGCAGGTTGAGACAATTCCTCAGCAGGTGTAGAAAACTTGGATGAAGCATTCAACTTATACATTCTCCCAGCAATAAAAACTTCTTCGTCATCTGCTGAAGGTGAAACATTTGGTTGTTCTTGTAAAGACGAAGTTTGACCATGATCAGAAGCAACCTCCTCAACTAGATCATCAGCAGATGCATCAACCATATGTGGCTCCTTGGAAGTGTCAGCAGACACCTTGTTCAAATATTGTCTTCTTCGTTTGCTAGCATATAGAATAGGCTCCTTGCGCCTTGAAGATTTAACAATAGGAGAAGAAACATCAGATGTAAGTGCTACATCAGCCAATATGCCAAGGGATGCATGAAGATTCTCTTCGTCCTCCTCATCAGAAGAAACCAAACTTCTCTTTTTACCCTCTGACTCAGCAATTCCTCCAAGTTCTCAACTTTAGTCTCCAATTCCACAATCTTATTACCAAGAATAGACTTGGTTTCTGCAAGTTCTTTCTTAAGACCAGTCACCTCACCTGTAAGCTTATGCATCAGAGCATATAATGAGGTAAGTGTAATAGGATCCTCATCTGTATCAGTTGGAATTGGAACTTCATTCGACTGTTCAGGAGCAACATTAACCTGATCAACATTAGAACATCCTTCACCAAATGGAATCCTAACAGGACTTGGTGTAGACAATCTATCAATATCATCCTGAATTGCATCAGAATTAATCTGAACTTCATCAATAGAAACTTGTGTAGGAGCTTGACTAGGACATGGTCTAGGTGAAGGTATAGATGCCTCAGCAACAACAGAAGGACCCTCATCACCATCTACTGAAAGATTTCCATCAGTAGGATTGGAAGAAGGTAAAACAACATTAACCTCCTCAGTAGGTTCATTCTCCTGAGGCAACATGGCAGCTAACAAAGGAAAATGTGTTCCCTCAAATTTAGTTCTCATCGTGGCAAATAAGTTAGGAGTCAAAACACTTATGGGATGAAAAGCTTGGGTTTGTGTAGAAACATTTAATATCATCTGTAAGAACCTAGGGTACATCAAAACTTACCCTTTTCCTAGTTATATTTTCTACCATATTATCAAAGATAAACTTAGAAAAGTTATAAGTCAAACCCTTAGATAAACAAACAATACCACATCCCATTTGTGTTGAAAAGTCCCATCCTCCGGACTTATTGCTCATACACTGAGCAGCGTATGAACCAAAACCTCCACATAGGACAAAGCTTATTTTTAACCACATATCCGTCCTCATACTTTGATATCCAATCGCTCTAAGCCCTTCAAGTACCATCGTAGAATCGAATGATAAACTCCATTCTCATCATCCAAGCGAAGTTGTCTTACGATCGGTGCCTCTGTCACCACATACTCTTTTCCATCAACACTTGCAACTATCTAGATATCACATCTCTTTTCTCACGCGCCCGTAATTGAGTAATCAGGTTTCATATATAGCATTTGGAGAATGCGTTAATGCATACTAAATCTTTGATCTTTGTAAAATGATATCATCGGCTGTCTGACTCATCTCCTTAGCGGTTCAAGAAAAGCAACCTTATTATGATCATGTTTAAATTGAAGTGCCATGAAAGATTTTGAAGATTAGGGTTACGATTTTGCACAAAAGGAAGTGTTTTTAATGAGAGTAATAATCGAATCACTTAATGTGGAGCGAAAATATGCGGTAGAGAATAAATAGAAATTTCCCAATTTTGGTCAAAGTTGACCAAAGATGGCGGATTTCTACCTTTACTCGCATTCACTTATAACCCGGTAGGAGCAGAACCCATTCTGCTGAAGTAGAACAATCGTGTAAATGAATACTTCTTCAAGAAGCTTGATAAATATCTTTCTTTGTTTCACCCACACACATTAATTCTCTTACCACTTGAACCCGTCTATAAAACAATCCCAATGCACATGAGACTTCTTCATCAAAATCCCCAAATAATATTTCAAACCCTAATTCCACCAATACTTCAAAATTAACCATAATCAACATGAGTACCAAACACGAGATCATAGATCTCACAACAACATCCTCATCATCATCATCCTCATCTAGTGAAGATACCAATCCATGGTTTCACTATTTTCCAAAACCATATCAACTACCAAAGAAATCACCTTTTCTCTCCTCATCAGAAGATGAAAGTGTTGAGAATCCAAGTGAATCTACTGATGATTCTGATGACTCCTATAAGGAGGGAACATCTTACTCCCAATCTCTAGCACCTCAGCCTCAATGTAGGCCTCGAGCTAGGAATCCACCACTTCCTATGGGTAGAAAGGTGGTGCTTGGTCTCTTGGCATCATGTTTTGGTGCATCATCACATATTGTATCGAGGAACGGAAAAAGGAAAATGATGTAAGTTGTTGTATGATGGAAAGAGTAGATGATGCACAAATGAAAATCTTTCCTTCTCATCTCTCTTCCACAATCAGCTTCAGCTTCTTCGTTTTCATCAATCCATCCTCTCCATTTTGATCCTTAGTATCTTCATCAAATAAATCTTGCAGCACCAGTCATTGAGAAAGAACAAATGGGTGGTTATGCAGGACTTCACAGATGCATATCCAGCAATTAGTGTGAAAGATGTGAGCAGTCATACTCATCGTGCTCATCTTCACTGCAATTTAGATGTTGGAATGGATGATATGTAATAGATTAGGACTAGTTGATCATGTAGATGCATTTGATGTTGCTAGTACTCTGTAAGCTGTAAGCTGTAAACTGTTTCTTGAATGAATGAATTTTTTCTTCAGTACTTCTTTTGATTGAATCATATAACTTCGAGACTTCAACTTGGAGAAACAAATGACTAACTTGACACTTTGAACTCGGTAGGAACAAGCATAAGCTTTCATGACCATATCTCAACCGATCAAAACATACACTTTGCAAAACATAACAAACACAGAAAAACACACAAACCAACAGAGAAACACACTAAAATTACATTAGCAGGTTAGAGTTAGTTAAAATCAACCAAATATACAAAATTACATAGCAAAATGCAAAGTTATACACAAATCCTCCCGAGGCATATGCCTCCCATGAGGCCTATGCCTCCTTTAAACTTTGCGTTAAGGGTTAAGCATGCCAATATGGACCACAAAGTGTTGAAACCTTGGTCCTTCAAAAGCCTTTGTTAACAAACCGCCACATTATCATCGGTATGAATTTTGACCACATTTATCAAATTTTTATCATATGCATCTCAGTATAAAGTGGTGCCCGATTTCAATATGTTTTGTTTGATTTGAAAACCTGGATTTTTAACAATGCATATGGTACTTTGATTATCAATAAAAATTGTTGTGTTCATGAAATTGTACCCATAATCCAACAAGCGATTTTGAATCCAAAGAACATCATGACAATTTGCGTGACAACATACTGCTTTAGTAGATGAGGTAGCCACAATAGTTTGTTTCTTGCATTGCCAAGAAATCAATCTCTTTCAAGGCGGCAACCTCCAAAGAGTGGACCTCTATCCAGATTAGCACCAAAGATAGTCACTATCACTATAAGCTTCCAACTTAAAAGGAGACTCTTTTGGGTACCAAAGACCTAGAAAAGGTTGACCTTTGAGGTACTTAAAGATCTTCTTATGAAGATTGAGATGAGAAGTCGGTGGAGTAACTTGATGTCTTGAACAAACACTCACAAACAAATGTAATATCGGGCCTTGAAGTCATTAAATACATCAAAGACCCAATCATAGACCCGCATAAATGAACATTCACGGGTGGATCAACTTCATTGTTGGTCTTTGTCTTTGAGCTTCATAAGGTGTAGTGGCGATCCTTACACCCTCCATACCAAACTTCTTCAAGATGTCCCTTACATATTTGTCCCGGTGATAAAGATACCATCGGGTTTCACGAACTTGAAGACCCAAAAGAAAGTCAATTCTCCCATGGCACTCATCCGAAATTCTCCTTCATAAGCTCCTCAAACTCCCCGCACCAAGCTTCCTTTGTGGATCCAAAATAATGTCATCCACATACACTTGCACAAGAATAATGTCGGTGGAATTCTTCTTGGGAAAAGAGTCTTATCAATTGCACCTCTTACAGAACCGTGTTTGTGAAATGTAGAGAGCCTAGCATACCGGGCTCTAGGTGCTGATGTAGTCCATACAGAGCTTTGACCACCTTATAAACATGATTAGGATGATCGGATCTTCAAATCCTTTAGGTTGAGTGACATACACCTCCTCTTCAATTTCACCATACAAGAAGGCTCCTTTAACATCCATTTGATAGACCATAAAGCCCATATAGGATGCATAAGCTAAGAAAATCAGTATAGCCTCAACTCTTGCCTTTGGTGCAAACACTTCATCATAATCGATCCCTCCTCTTGTCTATACCCCTGTGCAACTAATCTAGCTTTGTTCTTAATGACAACACCCCGAGCATCTCTTATTCTTCGTAATCCATTTAGTCCCAATAGCATACTTACCATCGTGTAGTGGTACCAATATCCAAACCTCTGATTTTGAAATTGTTGCATCTCATCTGCATTGCTTCAAGCCAACTTGAGTCTTCAAGAGCACGAGTAACACCGGTTGGTTCCACTTGTGAGAGAAAACAAGCAAGCAGACAATGTTGATAGTGCGTGTGATTGTCTCTCATTGATTGGAGACATAAGAGATAAAAGCCACCGACCATATTTAGACGCGCCACGGTACCTCATGTTCTAACGGTGCATTAGGATCACCAATAATATTAGGCGTGGATGAACATTGTTGATCCTAGTAGTAGTGGTGGTGTTGACATCAATTGAGGAATCAAGATTAGTCATGATGGGTTCAAAGTCGTATCATAGGAAGGTGTGTTGAAGATGCACGCTTTAGGTTGATGATGACCAAGATGAAGGTTTTGGAAACCTTGTATAAGGTTCTCCAAGGTGCATTGACACTCTAGTAGAAATAGGAGTAGAGGCAACATGTCTTTCGGCCAAAGTAGAGGTGAGGAGAAAGCAGAACCACTTTCGCAGAATTGAATGTTCCACCGATTGCTTCACTTGTACTATTTTCAACATTCCTCTCAAACATCTAAATTGGGCGCATACTCTTGTTTCTTGACCGCAAGGTCCTCGGCATAATAGAATTCATCTTCACCCACATCAATATAATCTTTAGAAGTGTCACCTACAAAATTGTTAGGAGAGAAGGAAGGTACTACAATGGGTTGTTCATCATCATCGGACCCACCGCCGAATGAGCTTCCAAAGTTTACGCACTAGAAGTTGAAGATTCTTGAATCTGCATTTTGTTAGCCATATGTCTAGCATAGCCCAAGTAATCATCAAGTAATCAAGATCAAATGACCAAACATGACCACATCCTTGAACATTAGGCTTGTCTTCAAGATACCTCGATTCAATGTCTCTTCAATCTTCTTAGCGAGATACATTGTAAACCCCAGATGCCTTACTATGAGCGAGAATACCCCACAATGTAACCATCATCGCCTTTCTCATCAAATTTGCCCAAAGGATCACCGGTATTTAATATTGTCACTTGGCGACCAAGCGGTTTAAGGTAATGAATAATGTGAACTTTTCCAAAAGAAGTTCATATGGTGTTTTAAGGTGTGGCCTAGTAATGGACACTCTATTCGAGAATATAACAAGTCGCACTAACATGACCTCATTCAAAACATGGTAGGAAGTTTAGAGTCGCTAGCATTGATCTTGCGGCCTCTATTAAGGTTCTATTTTTTCTTTACGCCACCCCATTTTGTTGAGGGGTTCTTAGAGTGCTATAGTCCCTTTTGATTCCCTTTAACCTGCGAGTTCTATTAGAATGGCATTTTTGAACTCGTACCATTATCACATCAATTCCTTTCACCTTTTGTTCAAGCGATTCTCAATAAGGGTAATGAAGTCTTTCAACACTTGGATGTTTCATCTTTGGTCCTTAGAAAGAATACCCAACAAAATTTGCTATAACCATCGGTGATCCCAGACAAAAATATTTATGATCAATGCTTCTCACTTTAGTTGGACCAAACAGATCCATATGAAGCGGTGAAGAGGTTCGTAAATAATGGTTACAGATTGTAACAGAACACCTTTGTATGAGGCTCTGTCTTTGCTTTCCTTTGTTGCATGCAACACGCTTATGATCATTGGTGAATACTTTGGCGGAAGACCTTGAACAAGGCCCAGTTTTGAAAGTCGGTTAATGGTCTTGAAATTGACATGGGCCATCCTTACATGCCATTTGGTGGACTCATCCACAGATGCTTTGGCCACCAAACATGTTAAGTCACCGGTGGTTGGACATTAGTTAAGTTGAATGTATAAAGATTGTGATGCGAGGAACCTTCACAGAATTGAAGTTTCTTCCGGGAGTTTGAAGTCTTTAGACAAAGACAAGACATTCATCCTCTGTGAAGAGTACTTTGTTCTTAGTGTCACAGATTTGTGAGGCGAAAACAAATTAAAGTGTTGAAGTTCCTTTACATAAAAAACATTCTCAAAGTCCGGTGAGGTGTTTTGATGGTCCCTTTTCGATAATTCATCCATCACTTCCTCCAAAGGTTACATTGCCTCCTCCTTCAATAGGTACAAAGTTATGCATCATGTCCTGTTCCGGACATACTTCTAGAACGACCATCGTCAACAATTCCAACATCTTTATGCTTAAGGGATGATCCTACAACAACAACAAAATATACAGAGAATTAGTACACTATGGAGGCTCAAGTCATTCTTGACTTGAAACGCCTTGTGGATCATATGAGTTGTGCCATGTAGAAGTATAAGATCCACTATTGTTCTTGGGTTTCCAATGAAACTTAGGTCCTGTTTATTCCAAGAACAACCCATCGAGGTCTTGACAATGATACCCAGTACCCTCTCCCATCAGTCATCGGGTTAACACATCTAGGCCAATTACCATTTTTAAAATATACACTGGTTGGTTGAACATATGGTTTTCCAATTGATCTTCTCCAAGGAAAAGAAGTATTATAATTAGTAGCTTGTGGAACATAAGGTGGTATATCATTAACATTGGTCCACATTGGTCTAGAATGCCTAGAAGCACCACACCTACTCATCCTTTGCTCATGATAATCACAATCCTTAATTAAATGAGATTTACTTCCACACACAAAACATTTCTTCTGATTAGAAGATTTATTTAAACCAAAAGAAGTATTCTTACAAGCAGAAGTATTCAAACCAAAACCATGAAAAGAATTGTTTTAACGAGACTATTACATAAAGAATTAAAATGCAAGTCTTGAGGCAACTGTCTTGGAAGTGGATTCCTTGGCGACAACTCGACATGCTTATTGGTAGTCTTGGGTGCGTGCGGGGGTGAAGACTTGGGAAGGCGGACTTGGGAAGGTCGGACTTGGGAAGGTCGGACTTGTCATTTGAATCACACTCTGAGACCCTTGCTTGGAGGACTTGTCTTTGTTAGCACAAGAGACAAAGTCATTAGTAGAAGTATTAGGGTCGGCATGTCTCTTGACTTTTTGCCATACGGATGGTGTGAGCCATCAAAGTCTTTAAGAGTGGAAAGGTCAATGGGCATGTGCTTACCTCTAATTGGTCCACGTCTGACATGTAGGTCACCTTCTTTCACAAAATTAGCTAGGCTCTTTGGTGTAGATTTACGTGTGTCATCCCTAGCTTCTAAGCCTACATATTTCTTAAAACCTAAAGCCACTGTAGAATTGGGAGCTTGATCGCTATAAATAAGACTAGCCAATTTATTACCATTCATCATCCATTCATTATTCCTAGCAATTTCCTCCTTAAGTTTCTCCTTAAGCTCTAGATTTTCGACTCTACATCCGCTCTTAACTTCTCGCACCATTTTAATTCATTTGTAGCACATTCGAGATCTCTTTCTAAAACACCTATTTTCTCATCATAAGCTATTTCATTCTTACGTAACCAAACCTTTTGTCTTTCTAGTGTTTTAAAGCCTGTTTATAAGCTTCTACTTCCACATAGCATTCATTATATTTAGGTTCCATAATATCATAAGCTTGTTTGAGTTCATTATAACGCCACTACAACCAAACACACAGCTTTGTACCGAGAGATGCCATCAAGGCAATCGATCATGCCTATCCTCTCAAGTACGACTTGCAATCAACCCAACATTATCGGGACCATCATTATCATCCTCCTCATGTTGCTTCCAAATCCACATTGCTATCAAGAGTGACCAATGCGGTTGATCCCTTTGAGTTCACGCATCCTTCCGATCTGGCGATAAGTAGAGTATCTTGTCTCATCACCGACTTTCTGTCTTTGCATTCTCTAGAAAAGTGACCCATCCGTTGACATGTGAAGCATTTAGCCTTCCTTTTGTCAAACCTTCGGATCACGTCCTTTGAATCAAACCTTCCGCGACTTTGCGCTCAAAGGTCTTGATATCCATGGAAAGCATGGCCACTTGCCACCTCGACTTCATCTCTTCCATCTCAAGCGGGTCCACCGATCAAAATCCTCATAAGCCGCCTCTGCCGAGGATCATAATCGACAAAGAAGGATCCAAGTACATCTTCCATAATGTTGCTTGATTTAGAGTGAGAACTTGATGAAGGAGCGGCATTAGATGATGATGGATATGGGCTTGGACCATAGCTAGACTTTGGAGTAGAAGCTCCAACAAATGCGATATGACTAGCGGAGAAGATGATCGAAAAGGGCTTCTTACATCATGTTCAAGAGCTTTAAGTTTGTTATCTGACTCATCAAAGGTCATCATGTCCAAACCACCTTTAGCTTTTAAAGCTATGCTTACATGTAGCCGTGGATGGAGGTAATGACCTCGAAACTTAGAGTTACAAATCATCATTATCGGCTTTGCACAGAAGTGATTCAACCGACTTAAGATCTTGTGAAACTTATCATAGCCCTTGTGAATTCCTTCCTCTTCGTAGATTTGAAAGTCCTGGCTGTTGTCTTAGCATGGACTTCTTGATCTCCTAGACTCCTCATTCCCACGGAACTTCGCCTTAATAGCTAACCATATGTCCTTAGCATCTTGCATGAAGTGAAAATCACTTAAGTGATCCTCGGGAATAGCTTGCGAAGAATAGTTCGACCTTGGTTTCTCTCGAAGCGCCAAAGAACTCTTCAAATGATTTTGGGAGGAACATTCATCATATTACCAAGACATCCGTGGTAGTTCTCTTCAAACTGTTCCTTCATAATTATCTCGCCATAGATTCCAATCAATGTTGGAGATCCATTACGCATCTTCATCGCCCAAAGATCATATTCCTCCTTTTAAGGTAAGGAAACTTAGCATTGCTATTAGAGACTTAGTTGTTGCGGATGGGTGGAGTTTTGGTTGTTGGTGAGTTCAAGTCGACATCCGAACCGTGCATGATGATTTTGTTATGGTTGTATGGGTGTTTAGAAGAAACTTGTCCTTAGTATCGTAGAGACTCTCACGAGGCTCGATACCACTTGTTAGATCTTGAGCTCGTGGATCGTTATGTATGCCTATGTAATCACAAGCACAATAAAAGACAATCTCTACTACTAATGTTTATCGTGAATATAAACACAAGTAACAAATAACTAAGAACTTCTTGATCCTCTATGGATCTTTATATTAACTAAAGCTGAATTTTCCAATCGATACATAACTCATTCTAATGTGTTCCTTTTATAGATAAGGAACCCTAAACAATATCGCTAAACCGTTTCCCAAGAAACGATAATCATAAAACTAAATAAGATATACACAATCACTTCCTAATAAAGCTCATGTATATCCACACTAAACAAACTAAACACGGAATAAACACTTCCATGAAACAGACTAATAACTATTATTCTTCAAACAGATTATGTCTTTCAGAATCCACTTCATCTTCAAGAGAAACACTTCAAGATTAAGTTCAAAGATAATCCGGACTTCACATAATTCCCAACAAGCGCTAAAGACAAAGTCAAAATCTCGCAAGAGGAAGTCAAAGCTCGCTAGAACAAAAGAACTGTATATTTGTTTATGGAAAGAATTGTATTCCATGTTTAGATTACTTGTCGTATAAGGTTATCAATTGTAAACCGACTAGGATATCCTTGAGCCTATAAAAGGACTCCTAGATTGGCATTAGATGTACGATTTCGAAAAAGAGTTTTAGAGTTTACTTAATTAGTGTTTTAGAGAAAAGTTCGATTATCTTAGAGTTGTATTAGAGTATCGCATAATAAGCGATTTAGAGTTTATAATAAAGTTATTCTTCTTAGCTTTGTTAAGTAAATTCCGTGTACTTGATAGAGATTGCTCAGTGTTTCTTTGTTAATAACTTAGGATTTATCCGAGGTTATTATACCTTAACAAGCTAGTTAAGTTAGTTTGATTAAAGTATATCGATCCATCAAGTGGTATCAGAGCTTGTGTGGAAACTCTGACTAGGAAGAAATTCTACTTCAACAATATTCAAGATGTCGATTGCAATGCATCAACTCCCGCCACCGAGGTATGTTCTAATTGTCATGATCTTTATCAAAAGGTACTTAATGCTTATGTGATTGAAAGAGATAATTGTCTTAGGGCTAGGTCCGAGGTAGCAGGATATCAAATTACTTTAGAGTCTATAGAAGCTAAAATCATAACACATGAAAATAATGAAATGGCTTCAATGAAAAGTATGAACAACAGGATTACCAGTTAAAACTTAGTGAATGGAAACTAAAGCGTAAAATTGTCAAATTGAGAAATTAACTAAGGAAAGAGATGATTTGTTAGCTAAGTTTGTTTGCTGGGGAGAGTCCGCTTGTCCCATGTTACTTATGTTGAAAAAGCAGAGAAGGGCTTACATTAGAGCAAAGCTTAGGATTTGGAATGGACTTTAGTAATGTAGAAGAAAATCAACCTAGTGATCGGGATGATGGTTTTTGAGGACATAACCACTAGTGATGATGAGCTCATTAACTATTTAGATTCATCTAGTAATGAGGGCTCGATAAGTGAACCACCTCCGAATATAAGAAAGACAATGGTTATCATGTCGTTCCTCATCCCATTAGTCATCACCCTCTAGGCCACGATGTTTCTCGTTATGGTGTAGATAGTCTAGAGTTTAGAAAGAAGCTACTTGC
The DNA here is from genome assembly GCA_022545495.1 of Chrysanthemum lavandulifolium. Classification (NCBI taxonomy): domain Eukaryota; kingdom Viridiplantae; phylum Streptophyta; class Magnoliopsida; order Asterales; family Asteraceae; genus Chrysanthemum; species Chrysanthemum lavandulifolium. The sequence goes on along the minus strand of CM040238.1, from coordinate 35,078,226 downwards.
TCAATCTAGGTGCGAGCAACCCAAAGAAACCGTTGAAAATAATGTTCAAAATCAAGCGGTACCTTTAAACCAAAGTCTTGCTCAACAAGCAAGACTTTCCGCAAAACCTTTTCAAAGCGATCTTGCTAAACCTTTTGGGATAATTATGGTCAAACAGATTTTATCACCATCAAGAAGGCAAAATAATTTTGGGCATAGACATATAAGAAATCACTTTGGTCATATGGGTCAAAAGCGTGTTTTGTGTGTTATAGTCCTACTCACTTAATCAAAGATTGTGACAAACACTCGAGAATATCTAAGCAAGTTTCCAAGGAATAAGTCTTACAATCGAAACCTAGAGAGCACAAACCGGTTTGGACTAATTCTAATAGGGTTAATCACGAAACTTTACACGGATCATAGATACCCACATCGAGAAGACCTTCAAGATCTCACAAGACTTTCAAAATCTCGCTTTCGAGACAAGGTAATCTTGAAAATCATACTTGGGATAGAAATTCTAGGAGATCTCACTATCAACCTAGAAGGTATCACAATTCATATAGGATCTAGATCACAGAACCACCGTTAAAACCGAATGGATTAAAAGGGACGATCTGAGAGACATACAGTACGTTCAACAAAAAGTGAATCAGATGTTTTGTGACAAAAGAAAATCTGGTGAAAGAGATTTATGTTGAAAAACCAGAAAGTTTTGAAAATCCACATGCTAAAAATCATAAGATAATTTTGGATCATCATGTGAAAGATAGTGAGAATTACATACTCAAAGAATTTGAGTTTGTAACTTCTCAAGGGGAACACAAGTCAGTAATGGCTTGGGTTCCTCAAAGCAACTAACTTTTTCATCATATTATACAAGGCAACCAAGAAAAGGAGCTTAAAGATCATTTTATTGTTGATAGTGGTTGTTCTGTGAGCATGACAAGAGACAAGAAGTTTCTGTCAGGTGTTTTTGGAGTATATTAGTTAGTAAGCTATGTTTAAGGGGAGGACTATAAGGTGTTAGGTATAGTCCTGTGTATTGCTTGAGGGGAGGATGTTATTTTATACTTAGTTTATATGAAGGTATTTGGCAAATCTTGTATTTCTGAAAGTCTTGCTTGGGAAAATCTTGCTTATGTGGAAAGTCTTGTTTGTCGATAAGGTCTTGTTCCAACGGTAATATTGATGGGTAATTGGTAGTAATCGGTAACTTTGTTATTTAGGCCGTGATTTTCAAATCCCACCTATAAATAACTACTTTCCGATTTTCCTCTCATATTATTACTTTACATCTTTTCCATATTATCTTCCAATTACCATCTCTTTATTATTCGATCAAGATCTTTATTGTGCTCACTTTTATAACAATGGTGAATCGTTTAACTGTTTCGAAGCACAATATGGTGGCTAATTTGGATAAGACTGAGGCGAATGTGGCTTTCTATGATATCATTGATTATCTTACTGGGTCGCCTATTAGTTATGCTCTTTTAGTTGAGCCGGATGTTATTGAACCATGGATTCAAGAATTTTGGGCTAATGCTAGAGACAATATGGAGGAGGATGAATACTATATTAGATCAACGGTTGCTGGAAGGACTATCAAGATTACAGAAGCCTCTATTCGTGATGATTTATTATTTGGTGATGAAGATGGGGCTATTAGATTTGATAAGCAACTGATTTGGGATACTTTTAGGAATCTTGGTTATGAAGGTTCTTTGACTGCACAAACTTTCAAGAAAGCATTATTCTGTCCTTAATGGAAGTTCTTGATTCATGTTTTGCTCCATTGCATAAGTTCTAAAAGTACTTCTTGGGAGCAGTTTGGATCAAATATAGCATCTGCAGTGGTTGGCTTAGCTACAGACAGAGTGTTTAATTTTTCAAGACTTATTTTGGATGGGATGCTATCGCATATATCTTCTGGGTCAACATGGTTGATGTACCCAAGGTTTATACAGGTTTTCTTAAACAAGCAATTGGTTGACGTTCCAAAACCTGCTGCTTTGTTACCTGTCATTGTGCAACAAGCCAAAATTTATACATTCATGGCTAAGCGAAGTAATTTGTTCAGAGGTGGAGATATTCCATTAACTACAACAATGATGGAAGTTGTACAAGCGATGCGTGAAGCGGTGGCGAGGATGAAGAAAGTGAAGGTCTTGATTACGACAAGGTACCGCTTCACAAAGTCTTTGCCTCACAAGGTCTTGGATCGCAAGTACCGCTTCTCTTGAGGTACCGCATCTTTCTGTGGTGATGTTTCTCCAAGTCACGAGGTTCAAGCAGATTGAGAGAACACCTACTCCATCTCCTCAACCATTTGTTTCGCATTTCGGAGGAACATTCACAAGTTCAAGGTGATGCTCTAATATACCTCGTGAGGGTTTGACTTTGGATAATTATGCTTTAACAAGGAACTAGCTAGATTAAACAAGATCATTGGGCGTCAAGCTAAAGCGCTTAAGAAGTTGAAGCGAGGTATATCTGGTTAAGGAATTTTATTAAACCCTATATTCAAGGTTTCAACTTATGGGTTAAGGAGGAAAACAAGCGTCGTAAAGCACTTCGTAAAGAATTGAAAAGAAAGAGGTTCCTAAATCATCTTACATCAACTTGGGAGGAATTCGAAAAGGATAATTTGAAAGAAGATGTTATGAAGCGAAAGAATCGAAGAAGATATTACAAAGAAGAAAGAATCAAGTACTTGCAGAAAAGATTATTTCGAGAAGAACAAGAAGAAGTACAAGTTCAAGGTCTCGATGATCAAGGTCTTGAACATCAAAGCACCGATTTTCATGATACATCTAGGCCAAGTAATAACACCAATAACTCCAAGGATATTGAATTTTGATGAAGAAAGTGGTCCTTCTACAATCTGTATATAGAAGAGGAGGAACCTACATTCAAACCTATTTATTCATGAGTGATGATGAATTAATTGCTACAATGTTAGATTTGTCACAACCAAGAGGAGGAGTTACTATTAGAGATGTACAAGAAGAAGAACAACCAAGAACCGATCAACCCGCAATTGATCCAAAAGACAAAGGAAAGGTGTTCGTTGAAACAAAGAAAAGAAACTTACTTTGGCGTAACTTAGAGCTATTGAAGTTGCTAGGAATGAAGCTGCAGCCGAGAAAAGTTCAAGAAGAGTTAGATGCTAAAGATAGAGAAGAGCAGGAAGCTCAAGAAGCTCTAAATAGAAGCGACTCAAAAGGTTCAAGATGAATTGGATCTCGAATCCGAACCTTTGATCTCCTACACTGTTAGATTTATGTCAAGAAGACCTAATTTAGCTAAAGAAAGGAATGCAATGATGGCATATCTAAAAAGCGAGAGGATTTAAAGGATTGCGAAGCTAAATTATGTGGATATGAAAAGATTATATGATGCTTAGAGAGAAGCTTATAAGAAAGATGTTGCGAGCATTAAAGACTTTAGAAGAAGCTTATTGGACTGAAGATGAAAGGAAGAAAAGCTTAAAGAGAAAAGAAAAATTGATGATACAGATGTTCGGTTTTCAAATAAAGAAGGTTGAATTAAGATCCGAGACTAGTGATGAATTGAAGAATTATCTCGAGTGGTAGATTTTGATTATACTGAGATGAAGATAATGACATGAAGATGAACGGATCAAAGATTAGTGTTTTCAAAGTTGAGAAATCCAAGAATGGAGATTACATGGTCTTTCATAAAGAAGATGAAAGCTTCAGAGTTTTTAAAAGGCTATGGATTCTTTGCATATTATAGATAGAGTAGATATATTCTACTTATATCATGTTGTGAAGGCTTATTTTGAAAATAATCCATTAGAAGGAATTGGATTGGTTTTACATGGTGATCTCATAACCATGTGGGAAACTAATGAAGAAAGCAATCGATGATATTTGGAAGGATCAAGAAAGTCGGAAATAGTTTCTTTGAGATTCTTTGAAGAATCTGAGTTCATGTTTTGAGCTAGAAATGGAACAATGATACACATGTTTGCGAGAAAGAAGATATCCTCTTACAGTTGATCTCATGAGAAGAATGCTAGAGCATGGATTGGAAGTAGAAGAGGCTAATGAAGCTGCTTGCATGGTTATCAATTTGTTTATAGATTTGGACTACCATTCTTGAGAATGATCTATAACGGTATGAATTTTATTTGAATAAATACTTTTTGATATATCGTTATTTTCATCAAAGTCTTGTTATTGAACTAAACCAGTTAAATAAATTTTAGAAGAAACCGTTTTGCTAAGTAATAAATATTTTGAAATAAAGGTTGAATAAATGGTTTTGTGATGATAACATCAATAGGTTATCAATCCACCATGGTTACAAAAGGATTGACTAATCCATGAGCAAACGGCTCGGTAAAGATATATCAAATCCGTTTTAGTTGACAACTTGCTAATAAGTTGGATGGTCATCAACTCACCATATCAAGAATGTGAAGAGTTGGCTAGCCCACAAGAAAATGGCTTGTGGTAAAGGCGGTGGAAAAACCATTATTGGTAATTAGTTCACCATTAGATAGAAGAACTAACTAGTCCAAAAGTGCGACTTTTGGTAAAGACAAAACAAATCATTGATAGTCGGTGGTTTGCTAAAATCATATGGTTATCAATGCACCATGGTCTTACACACCAAAACATTTGGCTACTCCGAGATAATGGCTTTGGTAAAGAGTTCTAAATCCATTAAATTTTCAATGATTCACTTAGAAGTGATGAGAATAGTATGCAACTTAAACTGAATTATTGTACAAACCGTCATATGTTCCGTGTTGTTGAAAAGATGGAGATTCTTTGGATCTTTCTGTGAAGAGAACAATTCTAAGAGATACTTTGACAAGCACAGATATTACGAGATACTATCTAATGACTAAAGAACAATCCATTTTTAAAGATGAAGTCATTAAAGATATATTCACAAAGGAACTTGAAGTCAAGCAAGTAGAATTCAAGTTAGGGAGGATTGTTGGGATATGAAAGTCTTTGAAGATATCAAAGTCTTGAAGATATGAAAGTCTGTAAGCTACAAAATCTTGGAAGAAGTCAAAGAGTCAAAATCGCTAAAGACAAAGTCAAAGTATCGCAAGAGAAGTCAAAATCTTGCTAGAACAAAAGAACTGTTATATTTGTTTATGGAAAGAATTGTATTCCATGTTTAGATTACTTGTCGTACAAGGTTATCAATTGTAAACCGACTAGGATATCCTTGAGCCTATAAAAGGACTCCTAGATTGGCATTAGATGTACGATTTTAAAAAGAGTTTTAGAGTTTACGAATTAGTGTTTTAGAGAAAAGTTGATTATCTTAGAGTTGTATTAGAGTATCTCGCATAATAAGCGATTTAGAGTTTATAATAAAGTTATTCTTCTTAGCTTTGTTAAGTAAATTCGCGTACTTGATAAAGATTGCTCGGTGTTTCTTTGTTAATAACTTAGGATTTATCCGAGGTTATTAAACCTTAACAAGCTAGTTAAGTTAGTTTGATTAAAGTATATCGATCCATCAAAATACCACTTTATAAGAGAATGCGTCGAAGAGAAGACCTACAAGTCGAATTCATAAATGGAGAATTTCGTAAGGTCGACATCTCGACAAAGGCATTATCAAGATCGATTCCTCACAATGAGACAACTAATTGAGTCAAAGATCCGAAACAAGCCGATTGTGATTAAGGGGAGAATATTGGGTTAATCACCATCGACCCACTCTAACCCACTTAAACCCATTATGACCCGTTCAACAAAAGTCAATGAAAGTCAACCTCAACGAAAGTCAAAAGAAGCAGTTATAGAAAATAGTTACACAGCAGTTATAACATAACTGCTCTATACCCTGAACCATCACAATGGTTCATATGTACCCTTTCATTCATTATATATACTTGATACATTTGATGTAAAGACATGATGACATATTATTGATTAATACAAAGACATATTTAGAGTTTTATTAATCCTTGCATTTACTCGGTATACTTTTGATTTAACGTTAAGACCATAGATCCCGTTTAAAAGGCCAACAGCTAATCTGTCTAACCCCATATTATTTCTTGAATTCATGGAAATCTGATTGACTAAACCGTGTGGTTTTGCCTCAACAGCTCCTGCTTGTGTTAGCGATAGCATAATTTGTTGATATGTTAAATCTCTTGGAACTTGAGCCAGTATATCCAACGGGTTTCTCCATTCGTGTTTGTAGAATTCACTTCTATCGTCGGATTAACTAGCAAGAATCTAACGGTCTAAAAAATGTTGAAAATAAAACTAATCGGTCATATATATTTATCTTTCTGAACATCAGAAGAGACACTTTTAATACACGCTTTAACCTACAACTTCTTGGTTAAAAAGGCACCGTGATACCTCTATAGCTTAAAGACCGTTAGTATAAATCAGCCATGTAGTTGGTAAGACAAATCTTTCAAACAAATTAATTTATGAAATATGATGGAAAGAATTTTAAGTATATATGCATACCTCAACTAGTTTGTTAGCAACAGCTAAGTGTAATATAGTATTGCCATGAGCATCTTTGGAGTTTATAAGCTCGTGATCAATGATAACCTCTATTAACAACTTCAAAACCTCGAGTTGGTGATGCTTGACACACAAGTGCAATATGGTGTCTTGTTGCACCATGACTCTAGCTGCATGAGGTTGAGCTTGCACAAGCTCTTTCACAACTTCACTACGTCCTTTAATGTTGCAAGATGAAGAGGGTTCCACCATCACGATCACGTGCAAAGCACGCCTCGTGGTTAGCAGATCACGAGTGCTTTCACTATTTCCACATGCCCTTTAGCGGACGCTATATGAAGAGGCAAATGTTTTTGTGAATCACATTCCATAGCAAGGTGAGGCTTTCGAGTTAGGATCTCGTTGACAAAATCAACATGTCCAAGCATCGATGCAATGTGTAGAGGCATGTCACCATGGCGGTTTAGGGTAAGTCTATCGAGAATAAGTGGATCGTCCATGGATCAATCCAAAATCTGATACTATCCCCATTGCCCACAACTCCTTTGAAGAGTTGGTTAATTCCCGTATCAGCAACTTTAACCTTTGAAATTAACTTAACAATTGTCGACCACACCCCCGTAACCGCCTTACAGACCGGAATAGAGGTCCATCACCGCGAGGAACCGTGAATAGCATCAATAACTTTCTGCCACAGGCTGCCCATTTTGTAAGAAGGGCGATATTTACATCTCTGAGCCTACTCAGCCCTAGACCTCCTTCCTTCACAGGGGATGCAACTCTTTCCCACGCGACCCAGTGAACTTTCCTAGTATCCGAAGTTCCACCCCACAAGAATTTTTTTATAATGCCTTCTAAACCATCCAAAACCTTAGTCGGAGCTTTAAATAGAGACAGATAGTAGGTGGGAATATTTTCCAGCACGGCTTTAATCAAAGTGACCTTCCCACCAATCGAGAGGCAAGTAGCTTTCCATCGAGACAATCTGGATCTAAAAATCTCGAACAGGAAATCCCAGTTTGAAACTCTATTCATACTGCCCCCAACCCGGATACCCAAATAATCGAAGGGAGTCGCACCCGACAAACAACAAACATTATTCGCAACCCTCCTGACCTCCGCTTCCTCAACACCCACACCAAAGATTTGGGATTTGCCAAAATTAATTTTAAGACCTGAGCTAAAATAAAAACATCAAAGAATTTGATTTACCTTTTTAATGTTAGAAACGGACCAATCTCCCAAAAACGTACAATCATCTGCATAAAGCAGGTGCGAGATGGATGGGCCCCTATTAGGAAGCGTGATACCCTCGAACGTCCCGCTCCTTTCAACCTTCTTCATCATACACGAGAGGGCCTCCATGACAATTAGAAAAAGGAATGGCGAGATCGGGTCCCCTTGCCTCATTCCTTTGCTACATTGAAATTCGTGAGTAGGGGAGCCATTCACTAAAACCGTGGATCTAGCCGTAGAAAGAATGTCAAAAATCCATTTACACCATAAAGCCGGAAAACCCATTTGAGACATCACTGACATAAGAAAGCCCTAGTTAACGTTATCGTAGGCTTTATTAAAGTCCACCTTAAACAAAAAGATTTTCCTCTTCTGTTTTTTGGCCCACGCTATAACCTCATTAAGGATCAGGGGCCCGTCAAAGATGAGTCGGTCACTCTGAAAGGCAGACTGATTATTGGAGATCAAAGGGCTCAAAACCTGCTTGAGTCTATTCGCCAAGACCCTGGAAATCACTTTGCACAAAGCTCCCACCAGAGTAATTGGCTTGTACTCGTTGAGATTAACCGGGTCCCTTACCTTGGGAATCAACGTTATAAAGGCCGCGTTACACCCTTTGCCCAGGCCCCTGCCTTCAAAGAAACCTTTAAACATGTCGCCAAAATCACTTTCAAAGAAACTCCAAAACCTCTTTATGTATTTAAAGGATATACCGTCTGGGCCAGGGGCCCGTTCATCACCACACTCAAAGACAGCCTTCCTAATTTCTTCCTTGGAAAACCGATTGATCAAGAAACTTGACGCCTCATTAGAAAGCTTATTTTCAAAATCACAATCCATGGTTGGCCTCTCTTTCCACTTTTCACAAAATTTATCCTTGAAAAAATCAAAGATATGCTTTTTTATCACTTTCGGTTTAGATACCCATTCTTCCCCAACCATTAGCCCGTGGGTCGCGTTGCTCCGCTTTCTATTATTTATCAGACCATGAAAAATTTTATTGTTACCATCGCCTTCCGCCGCCCATTTACTTCTGGATCGTTGTTTTAAGTCCTTCGTTTTACGAGCTTCGATTTCATCCAACCTCCTTCTACACTCGTTTCTGGTCCAGTCTCTCTCTTCGGAGAGATCCTCTGTTTCCATAACCAAATCGATTTCCTCCAATTCTATTCTACATAACTCAGCTTCCTCATTTTCATTTTGTATCATAAAGTCGCGCCACTCTTTGAGTTTTAGACGAAGCCATTTAAATTTTCTGACAATTTTGACATCCGGGGCCCCCTCAAACTCAAATTCCTCCAAAGCCTTCGAAACAACCTTAATACAGTCAGGGTAATCCAACCATGAGTTGAACACTCTAAAAGGTTTGGGCCCAAAATTGGAATCCACGATGGATAATAAATAGGACTATGATCTGAAAACCCTTTTGGGATCGCTCTAAAGCAAGCATCGGGCCATTTGTCTACGAACTCCCTACTAACTAGACATCGATCAATCTTGCTGAATTTTCTTCCCCTCTCGTCTTCCTTAAGAAAAGTGAACTTGCTACCTTTCATGTCGTATTCGTGAAGATCCGCTGTACCAATGAACTCATTGAAGTCGTTGGCACAATTCTTTTTAAACTTAGACCCTTTTCTCTCTTCCTTCGTTCTAACCGCATTAAAATCTCCAAGCAAAATCCATAACCCTTTATGACCATTGATCCGCGCCTTCAAATCAGCCCAGACTCTTTGCTTAGCTCTCCTACTTTGGGGAGCGTAAACATTAGCGATAAAGACCACCTCACTACTACCTTTGATCGATCCAAAAACCACCAGGAAGTTTGCATGTTTGATGCAATCCATCTTCTTAAAAATCGACGGGTCCCACACACTAACCAAACCCCCCGACCTACCATTCGGCTCCACAACTACATAATCGAACTCAGTCCTTCCCCAATACCTCCTAACATCCACCTCACCTAAACCCCCACACTGGGTCTCCTGAACGGCTAAGAAGGAGGCCCTCTCCTTATTAAGAATGCTACGAATCCATTTCGATTTCCTTTCTCCCTCCATCCCTCTAATGTTGATAGATAAATAATTCATTGGAGAACGGGATTTTTACCTTCATCCTCAATTACGGCTCTGATCTCCTCCTGAACCGAAGAAAGATCCATCCCCACCACTCTACCCATTTCCACTGTCTCTTGTATATCGAGTCTGACCTCCATCTCTTTTTGTTGCACAATCTCGTTATCGACAAGGCTGGCTTCATGGTTATTAACATTTGACACGTGTGAACCTGGTTCGGTATTTAGATCAAGATTGTTTTGATGTTATGTGTTCCTAGAGGGATTGCAGATATGTGGTCCATCAATCTCCACTCCAACCTCTTTATCATATCCTCTACCTTTAAGGCCCAAGATAGCATCAAGTGAAAACGGATCAGACTCCCTGGGCCTTTTTCTGGGCCTAGGGGAAAGCCCAATGTTGAATAAATTCCAATCCAAGTTTGCTTCAGAGTTTCCCACATTAATCTTACTAACACGTGCTTCAGCCGAGAAAGAGAATTCATTATTATGGCCCACATCAACGTTATTTCTTCCATCATTAATATCCTTGTTCCCATGCACCACCCTAATACACTCTTCCTTTTCCCCATGCATAGACCCCTCGAATTCCCCACCATTCTCATGCACGGGTACCCTCCAATCCTCTCTCACCTCTCCCTCTTCCATATCGTTTGAATCCGCTGTAGAACTGAACAGGTTCTCAGGGGCAGCCCCCGATGGCGGTGGAGGTGGAGGGGGGCCATCGAACACATTGATAGTATAGTTGGAATGCCAATCGACGAGCTTTTCTGCAACCCAAACTTGATACTTCTTATCCCTCCAAGCCAGAGAAACTGACTCCTTTATCTCCTTTCCTTCTCCCACTAAGATACCAATGCCTTCAGCGGAACGATTAGGACTATCTTCTTTGACATTGGATGGACAAACCACCTTACCGAGGAAACCACCAATTTTGTTGAAAGTCGATGGTGAAGCAAGGTGTAACGGGACTCCATATATACCAACCCATGCAATACGTTCAAATGGCAACGACTGTCCCCGCCAAACATCGACCTTGTCAAACCAGAATCTCCATGACTCCTTGCAGTTTAGAAGCTCAACCACTTTACTTTGGGTACCACAAACCAGAAGCACAGAGAGCCCGCCGAGATATTGGAAGCTTGTCACCATGTCTTTAAACTTAGCCAATAACGTGCCAAGGTTAGATAAGGTAGAGAAGCTCTCACACCTTGCCACCACTGCTATCTCATGGAACCTCTCCATCTCATTGACAGTTGCATCAATGCGAATCTCGATCACCTTTTTCTCTGGTTCAGCTTGACTGTTCACTACACTCCTAAAAGATCTCCCGTCCTGGACGCCACCACTAACACCCAACGGAGAGGGTTTGGGTGGCCTCAAGTCTCCACTTGTCCCAGCTTTCTCATTCTCAGCCGCATACCTCGCAATATTGACCTCCAAAGAGTGGGTGCCCAGTTTTATCCCCTTGAGTTTCTTTTCCAAACCCTCTTTATTTTGGACCCCCTTGAAAGTTACAAAGCCAAACCTAGCTCCATTAACGTTTCTCTTACGAGCAATGTAAACCCCCACTATCGAGCCAAAACCTTCAAAAATAGATGCTAGATCCCATGGGCGACATCCATCAGGGATGTTAGAAACGAAAAACTTGACCTGATCAGTACCCCGTTCACCCATAAATCTTCCTCTCCTCTCGTCTTTTTGTCTTCTTTTGTTGGTTACCATTTCCCATCCCTTCTCTTTTTCTCTCTCACACAGTTTCTCTCTCATCTCACCTTTATTTGAATTTTGCTCAGTAACCTATTTGGTGGTGGTCATGATCGCGAAGATGACTATGATGACTCTGATTATGATAACTATGCGGATCAGGTTTACGATCTTCCTGGAAATTTGGATGCCTATTATGACACGTATGGTATCAAGCTCAAAGGCCTTGGTAGGAAGTAATGTTAGCTCCATAGGAGTCTAATGTTATAGTTTGAGTAGTGGTTTATTTTCTTATATAGAGAATAGGAAGTATCTTGTTATGTAGTTTTCGCTTATGTACGAGGTGAGATATGGGATTCACCCATATCGTTTGTACCTAAACGTTTTTTGGAGTAATATATTTACCGGGTCTTTAACCTTTTACCCAAAAAATCGTTTGCAAAACATTAATAATCGACAACGTTGATCAAAGCAAACTAGTAACCGAAATTCTACAATATTACAATAATCTTCTTTGAATAAGTCATCAAATTAGGGGTGATAGAGATCTCTAACTGCAATATTAATTATGAAATATTATCCATGACAAGAGCTTGACAATTGTATAGCTTCAATTTGTATTATATTTTGATGTATTAACCAAGAAATTTCCAATACTTATTCAGAATTATATTTTCAACAGTTATTATTTAAGTTTTAAAGCAAATAGATGTGTTCAATACATTAATTAGGGGCATTAGTTTATCATTGCTTAGTCTTATAAACATCATTATATGTTTCATAATTTGTCATTACTCTATTATACAATCACCGACTCCATTTTACTATTCATAAAGATATTATTAGAAAATTACTAAACACATAGCTAATAAATCTATAAATAACAAATATTATAACATAACTGTATTGTTAGTCTAATGGCTATCTTCTTGAGTAAACTAAGATGAGGTCGATCAATTTCTTCTCCTACCTATTTTTGTAAATTGTTTGCTACTCTTTTTGTTTCACCTAAAATTTGAAATGCATTTTTCCCAATTTTATTTTAGTTTCTTTATTTATAGATAATACTATGTTTTAGTAAAACAAACAAAAAAACAAAAGAAAAAAAAAATACTTCTATACTAAACAGTTATAAATAATTTTTACTTATGCTAAGTCTCCAATGTTTTTGTATATTTATGAAACAAATAAAAAAGAGTAGTAAGGTAGTAGTTTTCTTATGTACATAACCAACAAATAGATATACATATTACTATCAGTCATTAAAAGAAATTTTAACATAGTAAACTACAAGATCATTTATAATTTTTAAAAGTAACTTGACATCAACCTGAACTATGATTCTTTTTATTTTTTATTCTTTGAACAACAATTGTATTAACTAGCAAGAAGCTTGAAAAAGGAATTACAAAGTCGAGGATAGAACGTTACAAGGAATACAAAACCATTATATATCCAACTAGACGTGATATTGCTACTCCTACTAGAATTCCAATTGTACGACAATCGTTTTACATCATTAAAAATCTGTTCCTTTTGAGGTCGTTTGAGGATGAAGACGGTTTTGTTTTGATGATTCCATATAGCCCAAATAGTTGTGTTTACCACCGCATTGAAGAATTCTCCATGCTTGTGAGCCATGGGAAGCCGGTCATGATTAAGATGATATATGTTCATTTTTAGTTGCTTTTTCTATGGCGTTTAGAGATATATGTAATTCGATCTTTCTAAAATCTAATTCTACATAAAGATAAGAGGAAACTTTCATAGTCTAAAACAATATAATAAACATAGAAATTAGATACTAACGAATGCTGATCAATTTCTTTTTATAGTTCTAAATAATATGGATGAAGATGAACCAAAATATTCAGTGAACCATTTACTTTGTAACTTCAAGTAAATCCTTATTTGTCGGTAACTATTGTGCTTACGGCTCTTGCGACTTGCCAAACGTGAAATAAAAGTCCGCAACGAAGCACGGTTGCTAATATACTCGTTGGTAACTAATATGGTAGCATGCATATACATTCAACTACTCTCTTTGTGCACTTCACTACATCAGTTTGTCCCAAACTAAGTACAATCCATTGAAATTTTTTGAAAGTTTAAATGTGACATTTATTGATGAACACTGGAATTATTGTAATTGCAAAGGCCCAAAATCACTAGCCCAATAAACCTCCATCTATTTTACAACTATCTACCTATATCATAAGAGTAGTGATTGGCATTTGGTAATTCGTGCTTTAATTTTACGCCTAACAGGATCTCAGAACACACGACTAAATCAATGGTAAATAAGGGGTGAAAATAAGTGAAATCTGAGTGTCATGAAATGAATAGATTAGGAATAAAATTAGTCACATGAATTAGTCATCTCAATCATTTTCGATATCATAAACGAAGAAGCGTTTTTTCCTGTAGCAGCTTCACAAATTTACACATTAGCACTCAACAAATTTACACATCAGCACTCAACAACAGTGATGAACTATTCTTGTGTTGAAAAAATTGAAGAGGCAACTAAACCATCTCCCATACCCTTTTTCTCTGCCACCATTGCTCATCTTAATTTCAAACCATGCCCATGACATCACTATCAATCTTTCTATCATCTGATTTAAGGCTGGTTTCAGTAAGGGGATTCAATCCCCTTCATTTTCACTGCCACGTCAGCTTTCTCTCTCCAGCGACCTTCAAGCGATTGGGTGCCCCAATAAAACGACCTACACTACAAAAAACATACCCCACAAATATATTTTTTATATTCATTAAATACACACAAACCACTTTCTCATTTCGATCGTGTATGGGATCACTTCCCTCCTGAAATTGGGCGATCGACTCATCCCGCAGAAGGATGATCGATTAGTAATCGATCACCTATATCGATCCCGAAGGCTTACTGGAACCGGCCTAAGCAAAAACATATTTCACAAACCCAAGATAAAACCTTTTTTATACAATGAAGAGACCACATCCATAGAATCACACCCTTCTCATAGGCTATCTTCATTTACTCCAAATTTCAGCCATATAATCTGGCCACTTGACGGGTGATGCTCTACTCTTTTGACTACATTTCATTTTTTTCTTTCACTTTTCTGATTTAGTTATGTTTATTAAAAAAATTAATTATGGTTCTTTGTGATATACTTTCAAAAAGTTAATTTATGTGTGCTTTGATATGTGTAGTAATGGACCGCCTGCTGGTGATGAGTGGTGACTGGGGTTACTCAAAAAAGCAAAAGATGAAGATTTAGTAAAGGAAATTAAATGGAGGTACGAAACCATTAAATTTATAGTGTTTATCATTAAGGTTTTTTTTTTTTTTTTTTTTTTTTTTTTTTTTAATCAGTTATTGTGTCATTCTGTGTATTCGAGGAAGAAGCTAACTGATTAGGCATTGGGAGTTTGTTTTTGCACGACGAGGCATTTGATGCTATACATGATCAGCCAATTGATTGAATTATTTGATATTTATAAGCTTGTTAAAATTGTTGTTGTGATGTGATTTTCATCGTATTGGCTTAATGTGTTACTTTTTTATACTTGTAAGGTTGATCTCTATGAGCTAGGATTCATTTCTTAGCAAAAGAAGATAAATTATAGTAACAATCTTTGTTAAGAGAAGAACAACAACGGTATGTGTGGCTTAGATATTTACTTTTTACCTCCTTTGATAATTATATTAAAACAAATCCATTCTATTTCTAAAACCATAAAACATAGCTATTTCACCCAAAATCATTTCTAGAACAATAGATCCAGATTTTCCCTCCTTTTCTAATGCCATGAAACAAATATTTTTTTAACATGCTGCACGCATTATGTGGGTATACATATGTATATTCTTTTTATATACGTACAATTGTGTTTTTTCTGATATAGTGAAATGCACATGATGTTGTTCTTGTCTTGCTCTTTGATATATCTTGAGCTCTTGGCTTAAAAATTTTAGTGGAGTTTCAGTTTTTAACGTTTATGTACTCCAGCTGATGTTGACGTGATGCGAGCTTGGACGACGAAGATACGATGATGACTTTTGTAATAGAAACGCAGGTGCGAAGTTTTGAAGGTTATAGACATTATCATTTAGTTAGGATTTGTGTAGTAATCGTAATGACGTCGTGAAGCGCCATTGCAAAACACACAAAAGATGAAATTTAGAAAGGGTAGAATCAAAGGAAGGTTTCCTTAAGTTTTAGTCTTTGTCCGTATGAAAAATCATTTCAAAACTCCTCCGATTTTTAGATCTTATCACCATCTTTTTTCTTACAAAAATTTGCTCTGAATCTTTGATAATATATATTGAGGTACTTGTATCAAAAACCTACAAGATCAAGCAGATGATGTCCTTGCGAAGATATTTTGCAGGTGTTGTAGCATGGATATAATAAATGGGATTGGTGATAGCAGTTGGTGTCATAAAAGGGGTATGACCATATACGATGACAGCTGAGAAGAGAAATGGGTGTGGGGTAAAAAATCATGTTGAAAGTTGGTAAAGATTATGGCCGGGGATAGTCAAGAGTTGGAAAGTCAAACAACTGAAAAATAAATTTGTTTCTTGTTACTTTAAGAACATATCTATGACGAATTAACGATGTATGTGATTTTTTTCTAATGAAATATATGAAAGCTATATTTATTAACTAGCTTAAAAGTAAGTTTATTGCCAACGCGCACAAATTCATGAAGACGTCGAATATTAACATCTCGGGCCGTGCTTAGCACGGCCAAAAAGGCTTCCTAGTAAATATATAAATGGGTAAACGATGAGATTTTTCCTGTTTAGATTATCCAAAGAAGGTGAGCCTTTTTTAACTCAGATGTACGCGGTCTTACCGGGTAACCCTAAGAATATTTTCGACTCTTCGCTGGCCAACCCAAATGTAGACACCTAGCGAAACTCATGACCTCTTGTGAGAAAACCAAAGACATTATCACTAGGCATTTGGTGATGGTTTTACAATGCCATAAATAAAAAATGTTCTAAAAATATTTTCCATTACACATGTGGTATTGTATATATCATGTCAAATACACACTACAAAGAATACAATGCTGAATGTTTTACAACTTCAGTTACATCATGGTTCTTAAACTGGAGTGAATGGTGGCTTTGAAAAAAATTTCCTAAGCTGAAAGGTGTGTCCGGCGACGAGAAGAGTCATCAACCCTATCCAAACCAACACGATACCACCTACTACATTTCTGAACGGTTGTGCGTCGGGTTTTGGTGTCAAAACTGATATTGAAACCAAATAAGTTAGCGACATAGATGCAGTAGCAATCCACATAATAACCATCAAAATCCACAAGAAAACGCGATGCTTCAAAAAGGGTAGCCCGCTAATAAGTAACAAGATAATGCTAAGAGTTGAAACGAATCCCAGGGTGTTGGAAACCAAGAAAACATGGTATAAGTTTTGATGATTGTATTCCATGATAGAATATCCAGCTCTATGATCGGTTGACGTGTCTTGCCAAACGCCACTTGGAGGATTAGTACCTGCTTGAAAGGCCATTGTTGCTATCAATGATGCCACAACCATCAAGGTATTTCGCTTCTTGTCTAACCAGTCTTCATTGTTCTTCGAATCTTGTTTAATGCGATAAGGAAATTTTTGTTTGCTATCTGTAGAAGCAAATTTTTTTCTTTTGGAATTACGAGGAATTTGTCCAAAAACACTTTCTTTTTCCACCTCGACTACTCCTGCTTGTACTAGGGACCGGATAATTTGTTGATCTTTCGTGTCTCTTGGACCATGAGACAATATATCCATCGGTGTTTCCTTATCTGAGTTTAATGCATTCACATCGATCGTTGTATCAAGTAGCAAGAAATTTATGGTCTACAAGAAACGTTCAAGATGGTATTAGTTAGTCATGACAGATAAGCGCCGCCAAAACAAATTATTGTATTATAAAGATAAGCAATTCTGGTTCCGTTAATTAACTATTACACAGTTTATGGCAAATGAAAAATTATCAAATCTTGCATACCTCAATTTGTTTGTCTGCAACAGCTAGGTGTAGTATAGTATTATCATCACCATCCTTAGTGTTTACAAACTCATGATCACCCATATTCTCTACTAAAAACTTTAAAATCTCAAGTTGGTTATGCTTTACACACAAGTGCAAGATGGTGTCTTGTTGAACCATGGCTCTAGCTACATGGGGTCGAGCTTGCAGCAGTGCTTTCACAGCTTCATATCGTCCTTTAATTGCCGCAAGATGAAGTGGGTTTCTCCCATCACGATCACGAGCCCCACATGTATCAGGATTAGCCGTCACCAACGCTCTAACTATTTCCACATGCCCTTTAGAAGATGCTAAATGAAGAGGCAAACGTCTTTGTGAATCACACTCCATACAAAATTCAGGCTTTCGTTTTAGGATCTCTTTGACAAAATCAATATGTCCTAGCATCGATGCAACATGTAGAGGCATGTCGTCGTCACGGTTTAGGGTAGCTTTATCAAGAATTAGTGGATCTTGTTGAAGCAACATTAGCAAGATGGATCGGTTTCCTTGTATTGATGCATCATAAAGAAGTCTTTCCATTTTGTCCATGTTTCAAATAATTACACAGTGTAGCAAATCGTAGATTTTGGCATAGACCATGTTATTTTATATCTTGGACAATGAAATTGGTCTACATAAAAGATTTTCCTAAGTCAATTTATGTAGGTGAGGTATTTATTTCTACTGAAGCTTCTTTGAATCAGTCAATAGATTATGATTGGTGCACCATTCCAACTACTCTTGCAGTTTTTTTCTTTATGAGCACCTCATTAGAATATTAATTGTTCTTTTATTTCTCAATGAGTTAATTACATAAATGGTCCATGTGGTTTGTCGGTTTCACAAAGTTAATCCTAAACTGTTTGCAAATTTTCTCCATGTAGTTTTAACCCGTTATGGGTTTGGTCTTTTGACCAATAATTTTGTTAGTTGACTGTTATTTTGGTCTTTTCATGTATTACGAGTATATTATTATTATTTGAGTAAATTCCAAATATCATCCTTCTGGTTTGGTCAAACTACAAATTCCGTTCTCATGGTTTGAAAATTAATATTAGTACTGATTTTCTTAATTCAAAACTATTCAAAATATAATTTGAATTAAAAAAAATTACAAAAAATCAACTTTTCAAAAAATATTCAAAAATATACCAAAAAAAAATTGTATATTTTGTAAATTTTCAAGATATAATGAAAAAGAAATTAAAAATATTCAAAAAATATTTAAAATATTTTTGACATAAATGTTTTAAAGAAAATTATTGAATGTTTATTGAAGATGTTTTGACATAATTTTTTGTTAATTTTTTGACAGAAAATTAATTTTCAAAATATAATTTTCTTAACTCTAATTATATATTGAATTATTTAAAGAATATTTTCTAATAATTTGAATTATAAAAATTTTGACAGAAAATTAGTTCTCAAAATTTAATTGTCTTAATTCAAATTATATTTTGAATATTTTTTAACAGGTATTTTTTTGTAGATTTTCAAGATACAATTCAAATATATTCAAAAAAAATTTGTAAACGAATTCTGCCATAAAATATTCAAAAATATATTTTATTTAAAATTAAGAAAATCCGTACCAAAATTCAAATTTACAAAATTTACAAAAAAATTGAAATGAGAAAAATAATACGAATATTAATCAAATAGTTAAAAAAATAATAAAAAAAAATTGAAAGTATAAATCCGTGACATCCGACAAACCACAAGGGACTACTTTTAGAGATAAGAGGGTATTTATGTCATTTCAACCATTTAAACATTCATTGGACGGTCAAACAAAATTATTGTTCATAGGACAAACCCGTAACATGTCGAAATCACAGGGAGAAGATCCGTAAAAAAAAGTTTAAGAGCTATATCCGAAAATCTGACAAACCACAAGGACCATTTATGTAATTAACTCTTTCTTAATTGTACAAGTTTTCGATGATATATGCAAATAACAAGATATCAAAAGGTTGTCTAATCTTTAATAATATCCCTTAATATAAGACCTAACAATAACTAGTAAACTCACACTTGTTTGAATAGTAAACCACAAATTTAAGCAAAGAATCACATTTTAGACTCGGTCATTAAAAAGACAAATACAAGAAAGTGACTCAAATGAGTTTTGATAGGTTGTAAATACAGAAAGTTCCTAGGTTGTGTTTTGAATAGAAATCCTTTTATTTTTATTTTTTTGGGAGCCGAACATATAACAAAGTTCCCGAGTCTTCCTAACAATCAAAAAGTTTATCGTCAAAAATGTCAACGATCTAGCACATGTGAAATTTCTATTGTAGTCTATAAGAAAATGTATCAAGAAAGCAAGGTAAAATATCAAACTCAATTGATAAACAAGAAGATTACAAATATTCATAGCAATAAGCTAATAAGATTCGGGTTTCTATTAAAAGTATCTAAAGAACAACAAAATTTTGCAGGTCACAAGGGACACTATACATAAAGTTTTTACAGACAATCTAACGCATATTAAACATTTGGATAGGCCATTTTCGCTTTGACCATCAAATCCAATTGCAGTTACCTCCAATGAAATATGAATCCTACGATGAAAACCACATGCTATACTGATGCGTGAATCGATTTTGACCACGGGGTTGACCTCACTACCAACCATCGATGAACTCTTGTTTGTGAACCAATAATCTTAATTCTTATGCTTCATATGTAAATATTATTAGACGAAGGACCAAACATGTCAACTAGAAACATAATAACCATAAAGCGGTTATGGGATGGCGGTTACAAAACCGAACCATCATGATGTTTAGATTACAGCGATTAGAAACATATATATATGTATGTATCGATTACATTAGAAGGTTAATAGACAAATTACTTATTCATATTACTATACTTTGCAATCTACAAACTTTGATCTAGATATTGGGACAACAATTGGCATCAAGAAAGAGTTTTATCGATTGGTCTCAAACGGTCAACCCAAATTAACCGGTGAATGGTCAACAAGAGTCAACCACTTGAGAATGCAATGCAATTATCCGAGGAGTTTAGTGTTTCCCGGTCGTTAAGTCCCAACGAGGTGTGTCAACTGTAATACAACGAATCGTGATCGGGTGATATTGAACAGGAAAGGGTTATGATTGATTAAGTGATTAAACTAAGGAAATTAAATCTATAAAGACTTTGAAGTCATTTTAATTTATATTTAAAATCGCTTAACGATTAAAACCTAAAACGACGTTTAAATAAAATTACTAACGCATTTAAATAAAACGTGAAAATAAAGAAGTAAAATACCTACGGATATGAAAAATACATTTTACAATCCTAATGATGCAAGAAAATTATTGGAAATTTAAAACTAATTTTTTGGATTTTCTTGATTTAATTTGAATTAAAACTAATTTTAAATATTTAAAATAGACTTAAAATACTAAAAATCAGGAAAATAAACTAGAAAATTACAAAACTATTTTTAAAAATCTTAAATGACTAAAAGAATTTTAGAAACTGGAATCACATTTTTTGACTTTTCTCTATTTATTAAGAATTTAAACTATTTAAAACTAATTAAAATGCTAGAAAATCTATTTTAACTAAGAAAATTCAGGAAAATACTTTTATGACTTTTGAATATTCTAAAACTAATAAAATTGAAATTGTATTTTCGTAACATTTTCTAATTTATTTGAATAAAATGCTATTTAAAAATGCTAGAAAATGACATAAAATGCGTAAAAATAGCAAATGAACAAATGAAAATATGAAAACTTCCAATGACTATAAAATAATACCGAGAACCCAGGAAAATAATGAAACTATTTTGGAGCACAAGAACAATGATTTAGGCGCACAACTAAAGAAATAAGACGTGTAAATAAGCTAAAATCTAACCATAAGCTACTATAAGCTACCTTAGCCTTAATCTAACTAAAACTAAGCTAAATCAACTGGTCTCGAACCTAATAAGCACAAAGCTAGAGGCATTAAAGATCAAAAACAAGTTCTAACTCTACTATGCCAAACTACCTAATGCCCTACTTTAAGCCTACATTAAGCTAGCTTATAAAATTCCTAAAATAAACTAAAATGATCATGAAATCCACGACCAACCAAAGATCTTGTATCCCAAATTTCAGCTCAAATGGACTTATAACGAATCTGTGAAAATTCCACAAAGTTTGGCAAAATCACTTTGCAAAACAATAACCAAACACCCCTTAGCGTGTTTGAGCACAAAATGAAGCATGAAAAGCAGTTTGGATGGAGAAATAAGCTAGCACTCGATTGAACATCTACAATAAGCTAAAAGAACTACATAAGAAACAATTAAGCTAAGGAAACATCTACTATTGTTGAGCTTTCACCTCCTAAGATAAGCTAAGGAAGGCTACCATTAAGCTAAGGAAAAGAGGTGACTAACACCGTGTGGTTCATTGCAGAGCAGTGAAAGCAAAGACTGGAGTGACATGTTTTGCTTATTTTAAGTCGCACAGAACTCCCAAGCCTATATCATGTTGCAACAACAAAGCACGATAATGGAATTGCAAGAAAACTAATTATGGGCAAGGATAGACATCATACGGCTATACATAAGTCGTGATCGACTCCTTTGGCCTGTAGTAACTAATCTGAAAACATGGAAATGGACAAGCTTTTAACACTAATTTTACCCATGCAATAAGGAACCAAGATGCTAATAAAATGGACAGAGGATAAATTTGTGATACAAGATCTTAAGAAAAACAAGTTTTACCAATCTTTGTTAAAACTATTTGGAAACTATAAGAACTAATTGAGAATCTTAAAGTGCATTTGACTGTAAAAGTCAATCTGGGTGAGAAAAGGTTTTAGGACCAGATTTAAGCTTTAACCAAACACCCCTTGATGGGTGAAAACACTTAAGACTGATTATAAAATCCTGAACTTGCCTCTCTTTTTTTTCAACTGAACTTGTAACTTAACTAAACTATTTGGAACACTTTGAAAATAAGCAACTAGCGAATAAGCACTAAGTGCTTATTTGCTTGTAAAACCAAAATTGATGATTGAATTAAAAGAACTTTTCATTAATTAAAAAGAAACACTACAACAGAATTCAAAGATGTAAAACTTAATTTGCATTAAGTGGAAAACTAAAACTACATTAAAATTAAATTACAATGAAAGTAAATGTGGTACTAGACATTGAATTCGCACCAACTTTTACAACTTCCTAAACTTCTATTTATACTAAAACTAAAGGAGAGTCTTCTTCTTAGCTTCTTTCTTCCGCCGTCTTCTGCGCTTCCAAAGCCCGGGTGATGGGGCTAGTGTGTTGGGAGTATGGGAGTGACTGGGAATAGGGTTGAGGGACAAAGTGGGAGTGGGGGATGGGTTTAAGGTTGCTTTTCCGGTTTTGGGTAACAGGGAAGAAAAAGAAGAAAGGAAGAGGGTGGGGATTTTTATGGGATTTGTCAGGGGAAAGGATGGGGAGGTTGAGTGTTTCAGTGAATGAAGAAAAAGGAGCTGGGTTTTATTTTGGAGGGAAAAGGGAGTAGGGGTCATGGGTGCCTGGTTTGGTTTGTAGTAGGATTAAGCCCAAGGATCACTTTTGCAATATATCCAAACTTGAGGGACTGAATTAGCAATTTTCCAAAACTTATCAAAAGGACCAATTTTGACAAGTTAGAATTACCAAATGACTAAAAATGTTAATTTTCCAATTTAAAATGTCCAGGGTAAATTCATCAATCTTTGAAATTTCGTGGACTAAAGTTGCCATTTTGCAAAACCGAGCTTTATAAGGCTAATTTGACAACTTAAAAATTCACGAGGGCCTTTATGAAAAATTACATGTTTTGAATAACTGTGGACTAGATTTTGACAATTATCGCATAAAATACGATCTAAATATTTTTTCTCGCCTTTTGAGACTTTTCAAAGTGTTTTAATCGCTTTTTGCGGTGTAGAAGGAACAAAATGATGATTATTTAGACACTCATCAATCCCCACACTAAAACATTGCTAGTCCCTAGCAATCTTTTGAGAAAACTTAATGGATTTGAATCTCTTTACCAAAAGCCATTACTTACGGAGTAGCCAATTGTTTTAGTTCAAGTAAGAACCTTGGTACAATGATAACCAAATGATTTTGAGCAAATCACCGACTTTCAACGGATTTGATTTGTCTTTACCGAGCCGCTTGCTTCGGACTAGCCAACTCTTAGATAAAATATCTTTGGTGAGCCGATTACCAATTATGGTTTTCCAACCGCCTTTACCACAAGCCATAAACTTGCGGGCTAGCCAACTCTTCACTAATTAAAGATATGGTGAGTGAACACCATACAATTTTGGGTAAATTGCAAGCCGTCAACGGATTTGAGATATCTTTACCAAGAGCCGTTTGCTCTGGATTAGCCAATCCTTTTGTTTATTAGACATGGCGATCGATAATCAGAAGTGAGTAAGTGCAAAACACTTACTCCAAAAAATTTTGGCCAAAAATGGGGAATGGGTATAATTACATGATAAAATTCGTGAGAATTCCCCCACACTAGAAATGAATATTGCCCTCAATATTCAAAGTACTACTGTTATGCCGAAACCGAGAACGTAAAAGGGAAATACTACGGCCATTATTTTTGTGATTTTTTTTTTTTTTTTTTTTTTTTTGAAACTTTATATACAACAATGGGGCAACTCCCCACACTAGGATGGGACACACGGTGAAAACCCATGTTTAACTATCGTTTTTGATTACCGAGTCGCTAGCTTGACTCGACCCGCATTCATTGGTTCATGGGAAGCAAAGTGGAAGAAACAATCTCCATCGGACTTTCATTCAAGATGTTTCGACAAACATTTGAAGCACGTGGAAGTTCCACACCGATGAGATATATTCCGGCTCAAGATAATGGTACATGGAAATGCCGGGATCAAAGATAATGTCTTCATTCGAAGGAGTGAAGAGCAGGAGACGTGATGTAATATATGAAGAAAAGAAAGAAAATCATGATAAAAATCATGAATAACTCTTCATCCTCAATAGGAGAATTCATAGTTTCATGAATCTCATCGATTAAGCTCGCTTGATCAAGACATATTATGGGTGTGTCTAGATCAGTAGAAATTATCATACTCGCGGAGATATGATATGAGTGAGTTCATCCGAGAACTCCTTGAAGGTGAATGAATCATATTCATAATTGATATGAGTGGGTTCACCGGTGAACTCCTCCAATGTAAATGATTCATAATCGGGAGAGAATTATGAGAATGAAAAGTGGTACCGCCACTAATCTTCTCTCCGATATTATCAAACGAAGGCTTTCATTTCCGGATTAGAATCATCGAAAGAATGTCACTACCCTTAATGGGATAGGAGATGAAATAGGTTTCTCTTTGAAAGCCTCGATTTTAGAAATGAGAAGACCGACATTCAATAATGTTGCTCAAGAGCTTCATCTTTGATTTCAAAGGTCGTAACTTCATCATTCTCTCTTCTAAGCTAACAAGCTCGAAGGTAAATCTTCACATAAACGATGTCTCCACAAGATAACGAATCGTCATCATTAGAATCGAGAACATCTCAACATGATCTTTTGGGAAGACAAGAGGGTAGGGATATCACACAAATGCTCGAGAATTCCTCGTGACTCTCTTGGGATTGGGACAAGGTTCTCGACACTAGACTTTATGAATTCGTCCGGTTCCTTTTCGTGAACAAGGTCAAGATGCTCATCCCCATAATAAGAGAGTGAGTGTGAATCTCGGTGTAATAACAACAGATCAAGGAGTTGAGAAATATTATCTTTAAAAGGATAAAAACTCTCTCGTCATCATCATACATAGTCGCTTTAAGAAATTGGGAACGCCTTAGAGCCGCATGCTCTAAGACCAATAATTCTTCCCTAGAATTGCGAGCCTCTCGTTCTTGACTAGCAATTCTCCCATGGTCTTTCACCACTCACTTGATTCTTAAAGTCACGAATCATATCATCAAGCATTTTCATTGCGGTTTCAAAATCTTGGGAAATTTCTTGAGACAACGGCTCGTGTGGAGTTTGAACCGTATGGTGCTGTGGAGGTTGGAAATTGTCAAACCGAAGTATAGTAATTTTGATTCCACGGTTGACATTGAATATTATCGTGAGGACCTCCACAATTCTCACAACAAGAAATCGTTGAGTCCGGACCGTGAATTATATGGATATTGGTCATAACCAAAGTTCGAGCATCATCGAAAACCGCTCATAGACAAACGTGTTTCCGGATTGACACTCAAATCCTTGGTGAGGCCCTCCACAAAATTCACAAGAAGTTATGTTGATTATATGAAGATAAGTCGGTGTGGTGGGTAATTGAAAAGTTAGATGGGTCGTTAAATGAGTTTGGATTAGGATCATAATCAAATGAATTCCTCGAACCACAAAACAAACAACTCCCTGTTCGAATATTATTACCACACCGCATACACACGATACAAATACATGGTGAACCAAAAGAGGCTCACCACAACCGACACAAGGAATAAACGATTCCATTTGAGAGTTATGAGAAGGAATCGGTTCATTCAAAGAATCAACAAAACCAACATGGTGATCCGAATGACTATCAAGTCTCAAGAACATTTTGAAAAATCCGGAGGTGGGACAAGTGGTGTGCTCGAGAGCTAGCAATTTCCACCACTTCCGTTATGGTCTCCGGTTCGGTTTTGAGAAACGTGAAGTTTAGGCAAGTCATTCTTGCTAGTCACCGGTCTAATTCGCATGATTGCTTTTAACCGTAAATTGTGAAAGTTTAGGATCAATTTTAGACGGCTTAGGAGCAATTGAGGGTTAGATCTTTGGATAACCGTAGGTTGGACGATTTAGCACCTCCATTATCGAGGAAGTACCGGTCCTTTGTCACCCGGTTTCTCGCTCCATTTCCCTACGCAGAATTAATGGATCATCACGAACAACACGAATTCTTGACATTTGTGATAAAGTATGAAGTTTTCAACTTCGCTCCAATTGTCGTGAGTCGAGAGATTCCATGAGAATAGAAGAATTTAGAATCAAATGGATATAGGATAGAAGGATAAAGAATCAAAAGGGTAAGAGGTAAAGATGAATATTTTGGTATTTTTGAAAACATGTTGTAAAACAAAGAATGAAATTATTTTGGTAATCGATTAGTCAAACGAATTAACTTCATGATAATTTTGGTTTTATATGAAAATAAAGAAATATGGACAAAGATGGTAAATATACAATGGGTGTATATTCAACAATCATCGATGCTTCAAATTGTAGACGCAAAGACACCTCCCTGAAGCGGCGCTAAAATTTGATTGGTCTCAAACGGTCAACCCAAATTAACCTGTGAATGGTCAACAAGAGTCAATCACTTGAGAACGCAATGCAATTATCCGGAGGAGTTTAGTGTTTCCCGGTCGTTAAGTCCCAACGAGGTGTAAACTGTAATACAACGAATCCGGATCGGTGATATTGAGCAGAAAGGGTTATGATTGATTAAGTGATTAAACTAAGGAAATTAAATCTATAAAGACTTTGAAGTCATTTTAATTCTATATTTAAAATCGCTTAACGATTAAAACCTAAACGTCACGTTTAAATAAAATTACGAACGCATTTAAATAAAACGTGAAAATAAAGAAGTAAAATACCTACGGATATGGAAAATACATTTTACAATCCTAATGATGCAAGAAAATTATTGGAAATTTAAAACTAATTTTTTGGATTTTCTTGATTTAATTTGAATTAAAACTAATTTTAAATATTTAAAATAGACTTAAAATACTAAAAATCGGAAAATAAACTAGAAAATTACAAAACTATTTTTTAAAAATCTTAAATGACTAAAATGAATTTTAGAAACCTGGAATCACATTTTTTGACTTTTCTCTATTTATTATGAATTTAAACTATTTAAAACTAATTAAAATGCTAGAAAATCTATTTTAACTAAGAAAATTCAGGAAAAATACTTTTTATGACTTTTGAATATTCTAAAACTAATAAATTGAAATTGTATTTTCGTAACATTTTCTAATTTATTTGAATAAAATGCTATTTAAAAATGCTAGAAAATGACATAAAATACGAAAAATAGCAAATGAACAATGAAAAATATGAAAACTTCCAATGACTATAAAATAATACCGAGAACCCGGAAAATAATGAAACTATTTTGGAGCACAAGAACAATGATTTGGGCGCACAACTAAAGAAATAAGACACGAATAAGCTAAAATCTAACCATAAGCTACTATAAGCTACCTTAGCCTTAATCTAACTAAAACTAAGCTAAATCAACTGGTCCGAACCTAATAAGCACAGGCTAGAGGCATTAAAGCTCAAAAACAAGTTCTAACTCTACTATGCCAAACTAATTCTAATGCCCTACTTTAAGCCTACATTAAGCTAGCTTATAAAATTCCTAAAAATAAACTAAAATGATCATGAAATCCACGACCAACCAAAGATCTTGTATCCCAAATTTCACTCAAATGGACTTATAACGAACTGTGAAAATTCCACAAAGTTTGGCAAAATCACTTTGCAAAACAATAACCAAACACCCCCTTAGCGTGTTTTGAGCACAAAATGAAGCATGAAAAACAGTTTGGATGGAGAAATAAGCTAGCACTCAGATTGAACATCTACAATAAGCTAAAAGAACTACATAAGAAACAATTAAGCTAAGGAAACATCTACTATTGTTGAGCTTTCACCTCTAAGATAAGCTAAGGAAGGCTACCATTAAGCTAAGGAAAAGAGGCGACTAACTTTGGTGTGGTTCATTGCAGAGCAGTCAAAACAAGAGTCTGGAGTGACATGTTTTTGCTTATTTTTAAGCTGCTACAGGAACTCCCAAGCCTATATCATGCTGCAACAACAAAGTACGCATAGTGGAATTGCAAGAAAACTAATTATGGGCAAGGATAGACACTGTTACGGCTTATACATAAGCTGTGATCAGCTCCTTTTGGCCTGTAGTAACTAATGCAGAAAACATGGAAATGGACAAGCTTTAACACTAATTTTACCCATGCAATAAGGAACCAAGATGCTAATAAAATGGACAGAGGATAAATTTGTGATACAAGATCTTAAGAAAAACAAGTTTTACCAATCTTTGTTAAAACTATTTGGAAACTATAAGAACTAATTGAGAATTTTAAAGTGCATTTGACTGTAAAAGTCAATCTGGGTAAGAAAAGGTTTTAGGACCAGATTTAAGCTTTAACCAAACACCCCTTGATGGGTGAAAACACTTAAGACCGATTATAAAATCCCGAACTTGCTCTCTTTTTTTCAATCGAACTTGTAACTTAACTAAACTATTTGGAACACTTTGAAAATAAGCAACTAGCGAATAAGAACTAAGTGCTTATTTGCTTGTAAAACCGAAAATTGGATGATTGAATTAAAAGAACTTTTCATTAATTAAAAGAAACACTACAACAGAATTCAAAAGATGAAAACTTAATTTGCATTAACGGAAAACTAAAACTACATTAAAATTAAATTACATTGAAAGTAAATGTGGTACTAGACATTGAATTCGCATCAACTTTTACAACTTCCTAAACTTCTATTTATACTAAAACTAAAGGAGAGTCTTCTTCTTAGCTTCTTTCTTCTTCGTCTTTGCTTCGCCGCCCAAAGCCCGACGGTGATGGGGCTAGTGTGTTGGGAGTATGGGAGTGATGGGAATAGGGTTGAGGGACAGGCGTGGGAGTGGGGGATGGGTTTAAGGTTGCTTTTCCCGGTTTTGGGTAACAGGAAGAAAAGAAGAAAGGAAGAGGTGGGGATTTTTATGGGATTTGTGGAAAGGATGGGGAGGTTGAGTGTTTCGTTGAATGAAGAAAAGGAGCCGGGTTTTATTTTGGAGGAAAAGGGAGTAGGGGTTGTGGGTGCTGGTTTGGTTTGTAGTAGGATTAAGCCCAAGGATCACTTTTGCAATATATCCAAACTTGAGGACCAATTAGCAATTTTCCAAAACTTTTCAAAAGGACCAATTTTGACAAGTTTGAATTACCAAAGGACTAAAATGTTAATTTTCCAATTTAAAATGTCCAGGGAAATGTCAATCTTTGAAATTTCGTGGACTAAAGTTGCCATTTGCAAAACCGAGCTTTATAAGGCTAATTTTGACAACTTAAAATTTCGAGGGCCTTTTATGAAAAATTACATGTTTTGAATAACCGTGGACTAGATTTTGACAATTATCGCATAAAATACGATCTAAGTGTTTTTGTTGTTGCTTTTGCAGTAGAAGGAACAAAATGATGATTATTTAGACACTCATCATTTACGCAACGATTTTTGTAATTATACGCAAGAAAGAAACCCAATGGATTACGCAGAAAACTCTTGTTTTCATACGCTGGAAAACAACTTTTCATACGAAGGAATTTTCTGTTTTCAACAAGAATTTTGTTTTCTCTCTACTTCCAAGAGAAACAAACGTGAATAAGTATACGTAGAAGATAGTGCACGATCGTTTACGTAGGAGATTGCAAACATTTACACCAAACGGATTGGTGGGGAAACCTTGTTGGCGACAACACAGGGAAGGAAGAAAATTCATACACTTTGTTCGGGATATAGAGCGAGTGGGCAAATACTTTGAGAAACCGGTTAAATTTCAAACTCAAAGTAGAAGAATGCGCGGGAAACAAGCGGGGGAAACGTTGTTGTGGAAGAAAATACGTACGTGATAAGACAAAGAAGAAGGAGTACTCAGTTTATGTGGAGTAGTGTCGGACGACACAAAATGAAAACAACAACGTAAAAGAGATCGAAGCAAACAATCTCGTTTGTTTTGAGATTTGTTACCATCTTGGTACCAAATATTTGTACGTGGGAAGTTTGGTCTCGGAACAAAGATATCAAATAAGATACAAGGGAAAGTAGACGTGTGTAGTGTGGAGAAATAAGAAAAAGAAAACAAATTTTATTTTCGGGCTTGTTTGAAAAAAAACCTCGATTCGACATAAAAGTTTTTTTTTGCCATTCAAAGTTTTCAAGAATTTAAAGAAGGTCGAGACAGTCTTATTTTGAAGAAAAGGAGGCCGAATTTTGTGTGAAAGAAATTCAAAACTTGGTGTTTGTGATTTCAATTCGAAGGAAAAAATTCGAGACAAGGAAAACATTAAGGTCACAACGAGGCAAAAAAGGAGGGGCCCAAACTTGGGAATAGCAACGAACGTTGGTAAACAATTCTTACTAACGTAAACCAAAGGGAATACACTTGTATTCATCACATCAACGAGGTCACAAGTTAAACTTTTATGGATTTCATTTATATTAGAATAGTATAGAATAGTCATTTCTTACTATTAGGAAATCCCGAGAACTATTTATTGATCCCATATTATTAGGATTCCCGGAAGATTAGATATTCCCATATTTTATAGAAATACCACACTAGGAAGGATAAATCCCATTAAATTAGAAAGTGAAGATACTAAGCACTTTCAAGATGACTGTCGACGATATAGCAAGCACATCAACTACAACAAAACCCGTAACACCTATTGCACAATATCAATGCCCTAAGTTGAAAACCACAAACTACACAGTTTGGGCTATACAAATTAAGGTTATACTAGAGGCACATGGCTTATGGGAAGCAATAGAACCAAAGATAGATACACAAGTTAATGATAAGAAGGATAAGGCAACGACTGCCTTCCTATATCAAGCGTTGACGGAGATGTGATCTTACAAGTAGCGGGTTGTAAGACGGCTAAGGAATTGTGGGATTCGCTAAAGAAAAGACACGTTGGAGAAGATAGAGTGCATAAAGCATGGCTACAATCAGTGATGATTGGGTTTAACTTACTCCAAATGAAGGAAGATGAGACGGTGGATGCATTTGCGGCTAAACTAAATGGCTATGCCACGAAGGCAAAAGAATTAGGGAAAACTTTGGATGAATCAATTTTAGTTCAAAAACTATTAGACTCCACACCAGATAGGTTCATTCAGATAGTAGCATCCATAGAACAAACAACTGATCTCGACGACATCACTTTAGATGAGATCATTGGAAGACTCAAGGCATTTAAGGAAAGGATAAAACTCCGGAAAGGAGGACAGGTAGAAAGCCAGGAAAACCTATTATTCGAACATGGCGAACACTCTAGAAATAGGAAACGTTTTTACCAACGTGGAGGGAAATCAAATTTCTCAGGAGGAAACTGGCAGAATAAAATTAGAAACAACTCACAAGGAGGGAACTCTAGTTAAAAAGAGAGTTCGGATAAGAATAAGAATGAGTGGGATGTAAGCAAGGTAAAATGCTACAGGTGTCATAAAATAGGACATCTTAAAAGGAATTGTAGAGGAACACCAGCAACTCAGGAACAATCAAACCTTATCTTAGAAGACGATGAACCATCACTACTAATGACTATGCACGAAACTGAACACAAGGAAGTGTTGTTGAATGAAGAACAAATTCAACCAAAGAAATATGCTACAGTGGACGCAAGCATATGGTATTTAGATAATGGTGCAAGTAACCATATGACGGGAATAAAGAGTCATTTTACGGATATTGATGAAAGCGTAACAGACGAGTACGCTTTGGAGATGGATCGTATGTACGATAATGGGTAGAAGGTCTATATTATTAGGTTGTAAGAACCAGAATGTAGGTAGTATCGAAGTATACTACATACCAAACCTCAAGAGCAACATACTTAGTCTAGGACAACTTACGGAAATAGGTTGTAAGGTCATTATGGACGGAAACAAGTTGACTTTGTATGATAAGAACAAGAAGTTGTTGATGAAAGTAGAAAGATCTAAGAATCGACTCTACAAGATTCGAGCCATGATAGAAGCAACTATATGTCTCTTAGCAAACATAGATAACCAAGCATAGTTATGGCATGCTAGATTAGGTCATCCGAACTTTGACGATATTAACAAGATGACTAGGAAAGGTCTAGTAGAAGGAATTCCAAGGATAAATCATGTCGGGCATATTTGTGACGCTTGTTTATTAGGAAAACATGAGAACACCATATCCAAACCAAGCTAAATTTAGATCAAAGAACCCGTTGGACTTAGTATATGGAGACCTTTGGTCCTATAAGTCCACCAACACACTCGTGCAAGAAACTCATTTTCTTGTTAGTGGACGATTATACACGCTTTATGTGGGCCTACTTTCCGACATCGAAAGATGAGGCGTTTAGTACATTCAAGGAATTTAGACAGGAAGATAGAAATGGAGATGAGATTAAAAATAAGGATGCTAAGAACGGATAGAGGTGGTGAATTTACATCAAATGAATTCACAAGGCAATCGTAAGGAAAACGGTATAGCACGATAGTTGACAAAGACCATACTCCCACAATGTAATGGATTATTGGAGAAGGAATAGGACGGTGTTATCAACTACAAGGAGTATGATGAAAGCGATGAAGTTACTATTAAGGTTTTAAAATGTACCTTTTGAGGGTCGTTTATGCCCTTATTTGATCACTTTTGTATCCGTTATTACTTAATATCGCTCATTTTCACTTTTAGGTCTCTTGAAGGCAAATTGTCGAATGGCACTTATTTGGACGAAAAGGCGGATATACGAAGAAAATGGCCAAAGTCAAGAATCAAGACACTCCACCGCCGAAAGATAAGGTGACGCCATCGCTAATCGCGACGCCGTCGGAGGATTTTGTGACCGACATAAGCCAAAATTATTATTTTCAAGTGATGGTGTCGCTTTAAAAGAGTAGCCGTCGCAACTCGTGACGGCCTAGATTCGATCTGACGGCGCCGGTCAAGAGGACGACGCCACATGCACAAGGTGACGCCGCCGCAAGACTAACGTGGCCAAGACGAAACCCTATTGACGGCGACTCGACGGCCACAAAACATAAGGTGACGCCACGCATATGTAATCTTATATATAGAATCCGAATTTTTAGTATTTGTGTGTAGTCTTTTGGAGTAAAACCTAAACCGAACCAAGGTCTGTTTTGTACAAGATTTTAGGGTTCCAAACCCTATCTTACATCAAGATAAGTGTTTTACTTCATTAATTCAATTATGTCTTTGATTATTTGAGTATATGCTTGCATGTTCTCCATGTCCGCTAATTTACTTGTGTGTTTGCTTAGGAATATGAAACTTAATTATTAAATATCGATTGGTTGTCTCTTATCTTAATTGTTAATGATCTAGTAATGCGATAGGTCATTCGTTGTGTACTTAATGCTTGATTAATCTTTGTGAACCTTAGGTTATAGCACTTAGAGTGGTTGTAAGCTAAACCATCCAAAGAGGCCTTAGAGTTAGAGTTTATAAACCCTAGTGGGTCTTGTAGATTTAGACCCTTTGGTAACTTCAAAGAGTTAGGGATAAACGACACCCTACGACTTTAGACACACAATGCAATTAAGAATAAGGACGACAATTCAACCATCAATAGAGATAATTAAGGAGTAGTAAAACCTAAGTGAACACATCTTTAAAATATCATACGAGCACACAATAATTAGACATAGACTACATACACCTTAGATTAGATAATTAGACAAGTAGAGTAATCGGTAGCAATACCAACCCCCAAATCCAAACTCCGAGATTCGACCTTTCCATTTCCTAAAAACATAAAAAGATAAAAAATAATCTTCCTCAACCCCAACCTTAGCGTAGTAACTTCTCACTAGCATTCCTATTCCCCAGAGAACGATATCAATACCCCGGCTTACCCTAATACTACACTACAACGATTAGGTTCACCGCCTAGGGTGTTATAAAACTTGCTCAAGAAAAGGAAGTTCCTTTGACCCCGAACGACGTGTGTAGCGTTATCAAGTTTTTGGCGCTACCGCCGTGGAATAGAATAGCTAGTTAGTAGTCCACCTCGCTTAGGTTTCTTTGCTTGATTCCTATCAAGTAAATTTTTCTCATTCTTAGCTTTTTCGTAGTCTATCCCCTTCTTCATGACCTTTGTTCGTAATCCCATCACTTTTCATCATGGAAGGTGATAACCACCCACCATTCATCAACCCACCACCAAATGACCCGCCAAGAGCCCGTACTCTTGGTGAATACTCGAGACCAAGCCACCTAGGGTATAGGAACACCATTGAGCTTCGACCAAGCCCAAACTACTACCGCGATCCGACACCATCCGGTTGGTGCAAAACGGATGTGATTCCATGGACTTCGTTCCAAGATCCAAATCAAGATCTAAGGGATTTCCTTAAAATTGTAGATTCCATCGACCTTGATGCTATTACTCAGAGACCACGCGCTGCCTCTTCCAATTCTCTACGGGACCAAGCTAGTAATTGGCTTGAGCGACTTCCCACGGCCCATCTCAAGTTGGGATGATCTCACCTCTCGCTTCTTGCTCAATTTTTCCCACCGGGAGAACCACCAAACTTAGGAATGACATCTTGATGTTCCAACAACGCCAAGGTGAATCTCTACGAAGCATGGACTCGATTCAAGGACTTACTTCATAAGGTCCTCATCACGGCATTGATCTTTGGCTCCAAGTCCAAATTGTTTATGATCATGTCAACTTCCCACCAAGCGATCCATTGACCAAGCGGCCGGTGGAAAACTTAGTGATCCGACCGCGGAAGAATCATGGGGTATAATAGAGGACCTTGCTCTCTATGACAACGAAAGTTGAATAACCCCTGAGTTGCCCAAAACCGCTAAAGCAATCTCCTTGCCTCCCATTGACTCACAATCTTCCGATCAGGATGATTGAACTCAAGATCAAGTTAAATTCCTAATGAGTTCCTATGAAAATCCTAAGTCTTCACATCAAGTGAATAAAATCACTCTTCCTTGCGAGTTATGTAGTGGTCCCCATGACACTCGTGATTGCACAAGACTCCCGAAAAGCTTTTATGGACTACGATCCATACGCATCGATGGAGCGGAGAGAAGTGGTACACTTTCAAGCCCGAGAAAACAACTTAGGAAAATCTTACAACCCCTCATGGAGAAATCACCCTAACCTTAAGTGGAACCAAAACTCAAGCACACCCCAAAGCTCATCTAGTACACCTAATAGGTTCAATCCTCTAAACACCGAACCCCACTAATCTTGAGGCAATTGCATCTAGATTCATGTCCTCTCAAGAGACTCGATTGACTAAGCTTGAAGTCGATTTTAGCGAAGACAAGGCGAGATGACAAACAAGCTTGATGCCTCTTAAAAGCCTTTAATGAACGAGAAATTGGAGCACTCCCAAGTGATACTATTAAGAATCAAAAGTAAGTTCGATTTCATCAACTTCATGTTTTTGTTCACCATGGGAGTGCACATCCACCTCACACCCAACGGTTCACTCGGTAAATGCTATCAACAAGGGTTCCAAGCCATCCAAAATGAGGTACCAAGGCCTGCACCATTGGTAGAACCTACTCTTGAGAAACCCGTCAACCAAGAACCCAAACCTAGTCTAGAGGAGGAATACAAGGAACTCCATCAGGAAAAACCGGTTCTTGGAGTCTTAGCTCATGCACCTTATTATAATGCTTTAAAAGAAAAATATGAGTTAGAACTTAAACTTGGAAGACATGGGTCCGCTTTTGTGCGAAATAATTTACCTAAGAAGTTAGACGATCCCGGGCTATTTACTCTTCCATGTAGGCTTGGAACTTCCAAACCTCTCGATGCTCTAGCCGACTTAGGATCATGCATCAATCTTATTCCATTGTCCCTCCATAGAAGCCTTAACTTAGGTAAGATAGAACCAACGTAAACCATCTTAGGTCTAGCGGACGGTCGTGTCGCGCATCCGTAGGAATAATAAAAGACATGGTAGTACACGAGGGAGAGTTGACTCTTTTGGCCGACTTTCATGTGCTAGACATGAATAAGGACCCGACATGCCCATTACTAGTAGGAAGAGGATTCTTAGCTACCGCTAGTGCCATCATCGATAGTACGATGTCCAAGATAGTGGTAGGAGAGGAGTGCTAGGTCAATTTACGATGTCAAAAGGCATACGATTTACAAAGAAGAGGAAATCCCACATGAGATTAGGTTGGATAGACGCCTTCTAGATATGGACCTTGGATAGATAAGAACCTCATAGGTCCCCAACGACCTTTCTACTTAGATGAAGCCTTTGCTAGTAAAGCAACTTTCCATGAAAAAGAGATGGCTAGGGACATGGAAGTGAACCTGCTCGAGGACGCTTTAGTATTTAGGAAGATGACCGAGTTCCTAGGAAGTTTGCCCACAACCTTGTCATGAATAGTGGAAAATTGAAAAGCCTAAACATAAGTGGGATTGGAATAGACCCGAGTGATGGTAATGGAGTGGCACATTAGGATAACAATCTATGATCCCGATGGAGAAGTTTGAAAAGGCATATCGAACGAACGTACTACTAGGAACTTAAATGATAAGTTTGATCCTTATGACATTGTTAAGGATAGGCTTACTTATATCGGACGTAGGAGCATGACTACGAGTCTAGCTACAAGACTCTTAAATAAAGAAAAGCGCTTTATGGGAGGCAACCCATGCTTAATTGTTTGCTTGTTAGTGTCGATATCTTTTATTGATTGTTTATTCTCATATTTAAATTTGTAAAAATGCTTTATTTTGTTTTTAACCTCGCCTTAATTGCATATAAAGGTATTTTACATAAAGGATAAGTGTAGGAGGATTACACACGTTTTCAAAAGAAACGTGAACATGAGAATAGCAATTCATTAAAAGATATATATGTATGTTTGTTCGAGTCAAATGCTTGTATCGAGTCATAATGGATGTTTTGCGTAAATTTTTCCGATTCTAAAGATGTAAATTTACGTAATTTTTTCGTAAAATCGCACCGCTTTTTGTCGATAACCTAACGTCGGGGATTGCAACCCGACGGCGTCGTGAAGGAGTAATTACTAGAATTATTACTACTAAGACATGCAATCAAAATACTAATAACAAATAAAGATAAGTAATTAAAGATCATACCTTTGCCAAATATTCTTTTAAGGAAAAGAAATATTTAGATGTTTCTTGGAATCTCCAGATTAATGTTGTAAGGATACTTAAACATTCTTTTTGCGAGAGGAACAATTGAGATGAATTCTTCATGATCTTTTTGGTAGTTCTAAATCCAAGTATGGATAATGCTAAAAAAAATGTTAGAGCATTCTATCATTGTCCAGCAATAAACAATAAAAAAAGATTTATTTTTAAATTATGACAAAAATAATCCTTCTTTGTAGTTTTCAAACATACATGGATCGTATCAAGTTTTTAAAGTACAACATACTCTAAGAAACTTGCTAACGAAGCTCTGATACCAATTGTGGAAAACTAGAAGGGGGGGTTGAATAGTTTTACCAATTTAAAACTTCCTTTTAAATATTTAGATCAACTTATGTCAATCTATTTGATTGTTTATGTTGGACGTTGATAGATAGATATATAAACATATAATGAAAGATAAAGAGTAAGAAGCACATCACCACGACACAAGTTATTTATAGTGGTTCGGCTACAAGGACACCTTCCTTGCCCTACTCCACCCCGAGTCACCTACTCGAGAGTTCGTAAGCACTACACCAACTCCTTATGGCGGAGAAGCCTTCACAACGTCGCTTAACCTTTTCCTAAGACAAAGCTAAATACCGAGTTCTTTCATACCAAGGCGAACCACACCTAACACAACGCCGCTTACCCTTTATACGGTGCTAGGCTAACCACCGAGTTCTTTCACACCTTAGGAGAACTAATCCTATCACAACGCCGCCTACCCTTTATTAGGTACTAGGCTAAGCACCTAGTTCCATTAAGGAGGAACTACTACCCTTCACGACACAACACCTATTATCAAGGAGATCTACTCCTTGTTACAACACCATCAAGGATATCACCATCCTTGTGAATAAACAACACTTATATGTATAACGATGCACCTCATCGATTATACGACCTAAGCATTCTTCCCAAATGCTACTTGATTTGATTCTTGGCATCCTTCACTAATGCCTTTGACACAATGCTTGGCATCCTTCACTAATGCCTTCGTCTTGACACCTTAAGCATTCTTCACTAATGCTTTGACGAGATGATCAACATCTTTCACTAATGCTTTATCTTGACACTTTCGGCATTCTTCACTAATGCCTTCAACCCAACATCTATGGAGAAAGGAAGAACTATCAACAAGAGAACCTTTGTTGTCTTGATGACGACGAAGCATGGCAACTCATGGACTTGAGCAGACGTCTTCAAGATGTGGTGATCTTTCCTTTAATAGGAATCTACAAGATCACACAAAACAAAAGAGAAAAGCTACATAGATCTCTTGGATCCGAGGTTGAGGGTTAGAATACTTGGGGAAGTATGTGTGTAAAGGGATGAATAGAAAGGAAGAAATGGCTCTCTATTTATAGAGGAAATTCACCATCGTATCCCCGATCCCACGGATCCTTCCACTGGGATCCGGCTAGCACAAAGCCGTGGATCCGTGGTCCGCTCCTCTTGCCCATGGGTATTTTGGGTTATGGGTCATGGGTCATGGGTTATGGGTTGATCCATGGTTTTCAATCTAGATACAATGTACCTTAGGGATACATTGAACTTGTGTAAGTGGTATATATAAAACCATGGGTTATGGGTCAAAAACCATTTGCTAGTTTTTATCTTTTAGTATATACTTACTTTTACCCATTTTAGTATATACTTGTTTTACCCATTTTAGTGTACTTAATATAAGTATGTATTAACCCAATATGTAAACACTAGTTGTTGTACATATGTATCTAACTCATAGAGTTACTTAAACTTGTTAAGCCAATATGTAAACACTAATTGTTGTACATGTGTATCTAAAATATAAAATCACTTAATCTTGTTATAGTGTTTTATGTGAAAACGTAAGTGTGTTATAAAACTATTAGTTCAAACCATTTACGATTTTATTTGTTTCGTTAATATGATTTTACTTTTGTTATCGACAAAACATTAGAAGATCGTGAAATATAAATAAACGCTTTTACGGCTTATTTGTATTAACAATCTCCCTTTTGTTGATGACAAAACATAAAATTATTTTAAAGAAAAGCTAAAATTGTGAACGCTTGAATTTAGTTTTTACTTTCTTCTCCCCTTTTGTCGAAACAAAAGTGTTTGAAGAAACTAACACAATTTTTATAAGAAAAATTATAAAAGATGTAATGAGAGCAAGTGACGGAATGGTACTGTCTTAGCTCCCCTCGACGAGTCCATCCCTTTGAAAAGGGGCCAAGGACATAATGTAAAATAAGCTACTTGTGTTTGCAATTAAGTTTGCAAATGGTTCGTCTGATTTAAAATGTGCTCCCCACCGAATATTGCAAAGTTGCAATGGGTAGCATGAAGTGTAATCCAAAATGGATTAAGTTGCAAACGATTTTGTAATAATGTTTGACACAAAGCTCCCCTAGCTTTTATGGTGTCAAAACTTCATGTGTTATTTTGAAAATCTACAAAGTGAAGGTTAGAAAAACAAGAGTATAGTGCATAATTTCTGCAAAAGAGACTCAAGTTAGTAGAAATTTGTGCTTCATACCACGGATCCCACGGTGCCCTTCAAGGAGGATCCGCCTAGTTACTGTGAAGGGATCCGCTATCTCATCACGCTTCTTCAAAGAGTGAAGAAATGTCAATGAGATAAGTGTACAATAATACAAGCACAACACATATAATAATCATGACATAAAAGTATTCATTCAATAAAACAAGAGATACACAACCAAATCTCTAAAACTAAGAGAATGAACATTAGCCATATAAGTACTACCAAAACTAATCTTAATTCGGGATAAAGAAAGTGACAATGTGCTTAAGTCTAGGATGGGTGGACTTGTTGAATTGATCCAACTTTGCAAGAATATGATTGAACATGAAATGTATCTCATTTCGTACTTCTTGAACAAGTCCTTGAGTTTTTAGACAATTTGGGCAAGTATTGTCTTGGTTTGGCCCCAAGGAAAAAGGTTGTTTGAGGGGACTCAATGTGTGTTCATGGTCTTCATTTTGAGAAGTGGGTAGAGGTTCTAAAATGAGGTTGGTAATGGAGCTTCTTCCATATGATCAAGGTTGTTCCTTGTTTCCCATGATGGGCTAGTTGGTGTTGTAGGTGGTTCTCGATTCAATGAAAAGGTTGGTGAATGGGAGGTTCTTGGTGATGAATGAAACAATGAATATATGTTTGGATGCGGAAGAGGCTCATTCAATGAGTGTAGTCCATTCTCAATGAATGAAGGTTTTGATGGCTTGCTAGAACTATCCATGTTAGGTTTGGAGCTAGATGATCCCTTTTCTAGTTGGAAGGATTTGATGCTAATCCTTGCGGTTTTCTTAGCTTTTGTTGGATGGGTTTGGTGAGGTGGGATTCTAGAGTCATTATCTCTAATAGGGATGTTTCGTGGATGAAATTTCATGGATCATTTGACCCTTTCTTTGGATGATCCTATGTTTGAGGAGTTGTTGCTAAGAGCTTTAGTCATGGTGATGAAGGTGCTAATGTGAGCTTAAATTTCGATTCTTTTGAGATGTGATTAAGAGTGGTGACTTAGTCCTAAGGTGTGTTTGGTTATAAAGGAAAATTTGAAATAGGAAATTAAATCCTTGACCACTTAGAGGATTAGGCATGCTCTTGAGATTTTGATCACTCTAGGAAGGTAATTAATGAATGCTTAAAGGTGGTTAGAGAAAAAGATAACTTGAATTTGAATTAAGGAGGCTAATCGTTTTCTTTTCAGATGTACGGATCCCGCGGATCCTCTCGATGGGATCCGCCGGTTATAGACCGTGATCCGCTATCGACAGTTCTAAGTGAAGTCATCATGCCTTTGTAAGGTTTCAAGTGATGGACTTTGAGGTTTGACTTAACTTTGAAGTTTATAGCTGTTGGATATCTCAAATCCTCAACCATAACAAGTAATGGTACTTAATGATGGTTTGACTAAGAACTCTTACCTGGGTAATCTAAAATTTATTAGTCAAGGTTTCCTTTCAATATGTTGTGAGAAAATGATGATACTAAGTCCTAAAAAGTCGATGATGTCCTATAATGGATTCACTAAAATCTATAAAAGCAAACTTATTTTTGGCTCTAATATTGAGTCAAAGGAGATTGAGATCAATTTGCTAAAATTGAAGGACATATCAACCTAAGTGCTATCAAATGTGATGGATAATGTGTGAGTGTTGGAGCGGAATAATGGTGAGTTTTAACTAGTTCGAAGTGTTCTAGTGGACTATTTTGATGAAGCTAAACTGCTTTTCACATCAGCCAGACACGGATCCCACTTGCCCTTTATGGGAGGGATCCGCCATTGAAAACTGGGATCCGCCAATCAGAGATCAAGGTTTGCGAAGATGCAATTTTATGCATATTATAGAAAATGCTTTTCTTAGTTGTTTCTAAGTAGACTAAGAGCAAGAACATAACTAATAAGTCTTGTAACAAAGTGGGAAACACTCGAGTTCCTAGAATGAGTGACGACGACCATACCAAGAGGTCGTAAAATCTCATTTACAAATACCTAAGCTAGAATGTTTAGTGCCAAGATACGGCAATACCTACATACTACAAGCATAGTTAAAGTTGTTTACAAGCCATTGTTTCGAAATTGTTTATCAAGCACTTAAGCTTTTGGACTTTACCTTTCTTCACTTCTTCACCCGTCCTTTATCAAACCATCTTCACTTCTTCTTCCTCAAGAAATTGGCGAAGCATTTGAAGATTCCCTTGGTTTGTTGCCATTCGGGCGATTCATTTGGGATGTTTGGCAATTGGTTAATGTAGTCAAAAGGGTCAAGATCAATATTCTCAAGTGGGTTGCTACTAATCCCTTCACCTTCACCTTCTTCTTGCCTCTCCCTTCGTCCGAGGAACTGTGGGTGGATGTGGCCTTTGCCTTCTACCATGAACCTTGTTGTTCTACCCTCGGTTAGTGGAACCATGACCTTATTGCAAAAGTTATGATCAAGGGATCGTGGGAAGGATCTAATGCAAAGATGAATTTGGCAAGACGGGTTAGAAGCATTGCATACGGAGTACCATCTTGTCCATGCTTCTCACACTTGCCATTCTTTTGACCATGTAGTAGGCAAGATTGAATCTAGTATTGGTTACTAGACAATATATCATGAAGCTTAGGCAAGCATTGGGGTGATCCTTGTTTCCTACTAGACATACCACATTTTCTCTTATCACAACTTCCCATTTCTTATATAACCCATACATTTTGAAGCTCCATTTGAAAAGGATCCCTATAGATCACTTTTGACTTTCT
This sequence comes from Chrysanthemum lavandulifolium, assembly GCA_022545495.1. Classification (NCBI taxonomy): domain Eukaryota; kingdom Viridiplantae; phylum Streptophyta; class Magnoliopsida; order Asterales; family Asteraceae; genus Chrysanthemum; species Chrysanthemum lavandulifolium. The sequence goes on along the minus strand of CM040238.1, from coordinate 35,035,434 downwards.
TGTGACTCTTGATGGTGATGCTCTTGGTATAAATACGTGTCCTCACCGTGGTTGCTTCGGGATCAAAGTGTAGTAGATATCATGGTGATCAACCATGTGTGTAGTTGTTCCAAAGACCATTCATTTGAGTACATACAAACGCCATCATATGTAACCCCTAGAATTCTTCCAAGCTCCACAAGAGAAAGGGTGTACTTATGTCCATTAATGGTAAATTCAATTGAGATGGACCCATCATCATTTCTAATTATACCCATAGTCTTCAGAAACTCAAGACAAAGACCGCAAATTTGCTCGCTTATATCTAATAAACAATTAAACCCAATAGTTCCAAATACTTCCTCATGTCGGTATTTGCAAGAAATGATGGATCAACAACTCTACCTTCATGAAAGAGTCTCCTTTCAAGTAACTTAAAAGCTTTCCTATCGTCCGGATTTAATCCATTTTCCTATGGTACATGGGAATGTAGTGAGAGGTGTCTTGGTAATCTTGTTGCTTGTTGCTTGGCATGATGTTCCTAAATAATGTAACCATAATGTGGTGTTAATGGTGAATAGTAACCTAGAGGGTTTCATCACAATTTAGCTCTCATCATCTTTGTTGGGTTCAAGAAATGTGTTTAATTTGTATTAACAATGTTAAATCTTTGATTTAGATTATCTTAGAAAACAATGTGATAACAAATAATGGTAAACCCATTTGAACCCAACTCTTAAAGATGAAGTAATTGTAATTCTAAGAATCAAGGAATTAGATTAACAATGTAGTGAAGATTTAACTTACACACGTGATTGTTAGGCTTGAGAAAATGATCAATTAGCTCCCATGAACAAGAATGTAGTTTTTGTTCGTGAGTCCGTGAAATGAGTGATGATGAAACATCCACGGTGATCATTTTTAGCTTATATCGCTCTTCTTGTTGCGGATCCTCTCATTTGGGATCCGCCTAGTATAAACTTAGGGATCCCCAGACGACAAAGAAAATCACCAAGAAATTCCTTGATAACTTTGGTTTGGGAGTTCTAAGATACCTAGTATTTTGGTGTTAATGTTCTAAAACTTGTGGTTTGAGGTTTTGATGATTAAATGATATTCCTATTTAGACAAGGTTCCCTTTTTAGAATTAGTCGTGATTCTTGGGAAGTTCAAATATTATAATAAAATCCCATTTTATTATAATATAAGAAGTTTCACATGGATATTTATTGATGTGCATGAGATGTCAATAAATCCTTTGTGGTGAATAATGATTGATGTTATCATATAACAAGAAATCATTATTATGAGTTGGTAATAAAGTCTACAAAACAAAATCGGAGAAAAGAAAAAAAATATTACAAAAGAATAATTACTAGAATTATTACTACTAAGACATGCAATCAAAATACTAATAACAAATAAAGATAAGTAATTAAAGATCATACCTTTGCCAAATATTCTTTTAAGGAAAAGAAATATTTAGATGTTTCTTGGAATCTCCAGATTAATGTTGTAAGGATACTTAAACATTCTTTTATGCAGAGGAACAATTGAGATGAATTCTTCATGATCTTTTGGTAGTTCTAAATCCAAGTATGGATAATGCTAAAAAATGTTAGAGCATTCTATCATTGTCCAAAGAATAAACAATAAAAAAAATATTTTTAAATTATGACAAAAATAATCCTTCTTTGTAGTTTTCAAACATACATGGATCGATCAAGTTTTTAAAGTACAACATACTCTAAGAAACTTGGTAACTAAGCTCGATACCAATTGTGGAAAACTAGAAGGGGTTGAATAGTTTTACCAATTTAAAACTTCCTTTAAATATTTAGATCAACTTATGTCAATCTATTTGATTGTTTATGTTGACGTTGATAGATAGATATATAAACATATAATGAAAGATAAAGAGTAAGAAGCACATCACCACGACACAAGTTATTTATAGTGGTTCGCCACAAGGACACCTTCCTTGCTCTACTCCACCCCCGAGTCACCTACTCGAGTTCGAAGCACTACACCAACTCCTTATGGCGGAGAAGCCTTCACAACGCCGCTTAACCTTTTTCCAGCATAAAGCTAAATACCGAGTTCTTTCACACCAAGGTGAACCACACCTAACACAACGTCGCCTTACCCTTTATACGGTGCTAGGCTAACCACCGAGTTCTTTCACACCTTAGAGAACTAATCCTATCACAACGTCGCCTACCCTTTATTAGGTACTAGGCTAAGCACCTAGTTCCATTAAGGAGGAACTACTACCCTTCATGACACAACACCTATTATCAAGGAGATCTACTCCTTGTTACAACACCATCAAGGATATCACCATCCTTGTGAATAAATAAACACTTATATGTATAATGATGCACCTCATCGATTATACGACCCAAGCATTCTTCCCAAATGCTACTTGATTTGATTCTTCGCATCTTCACTAATGCCTTTGACACAATGCTTGGCATCCTTCACTAATGCCTTCGCCTTAACACCTTAAGCATTCTTCACTAATGCTTTGACGTAGATGATCAACATCTTCACTAATGCTTATCTTGACACTTTCGCATTCTTCACTAATGCCTTCAACCCAACATCTACGGAGAAAGGAAGAACTATCAACAAGAGAACCTTCGTTGTCTTGATGATGACGAAGCATGGCAACTCATGGACTTGAGCTTGCACGTCTTCAAGATGTGGTGATCTTTCCTTTAATAGGAATCTACAAGATCACACAAAACAAAGAGAAAAGCTACATAGATCTCTTGGATCCGAGGTTAGAGGTTAGAATACTGGGGAAGTATGTGTAAAGGGATGAATAGAAAGGAAGAAATGGCTCTCTATTTATAGAGGAAATTCACCATCAGTATCCCTGATCCCACGGATCCTTCCACTGGGATCCGCTAGCACAAAGCCGTGGATCCGTGGTCCGCCTCTTCGCCTACGGGTATTTTGGGTTATGGGTCATGGGTCATGGGTTATGGGTCGATCCATGGTTTTCATCTAGATACAATGTACCTTAAGGATACATTGAACTTGTGTAAGTGGTATATATAAAACCATGGGTTATGGGTCAAAACCATTTGCTAGTTTTTATCTTTTAGTATATACTTACTTTTACCCATTTTAGTATATACTTGTTTTACCCATTTAGTGTACTTAATATAAGTATGTATTAACCCAATATGTAAACACTAGTTGTTGTACATATGTATCTAACTCATAGAGTTACTTAAACTTGTTAAGCCAATATGTAAACACTAGTTGATGTACATGTGTATCTAAAATATAAAATCACTTAATCTTGTTATAGTGTTTTATGTGAAAACGTAAGTGTGTTATAAAACTATTAGTTCAAACCATTTACGTATTTTATTTGTTTCGTTAATATGATTTTACTTTTGTTATCGACAAAACATTAGAAGATCGTAAAATATAAATAAACATTTTTACGGCTTATTTGTATTAACAGATTTAACCACTACTTCACATGGATCCTACCGAGCTAATCAGGGGAGTATTAGTTTCTTTCGTTTTTTATTACCTTCCATTATCATAATTTTGATACTTTGGGAACATTGGGGACAATGTTCGCTTTAAGTGTAGGAGGAAAATAAAACGGAACTTTGAAACTATGCTTATCCTTGATTATTTGCTTCATTCAATTGTATTTGTGTAATAAACCATGAGAAAATGTCGGTTAGGGTAATTTTGGCACCAAATTTGAAATTTTCATGATATATAGGAGGGCCATTAGTCTTAACAAAAGCTGCCTCACCGATAGGAAGTTGCATGACTAGCACAAAACCCTTTACCACCTAAATTCCACCCAAAATGCGAGGATCGCCTTAGATTAGTAGGAATTAAAAGCATTCATCTTCAATGCTTAGAGTGTGAACCGGTAGTATAATAGATTCTAGAACTTGTTTTGTGATGCATTCCGAGATCGCTAGTAAGACTACACTTGTGTAGTTAGGAATAACTAAATGATAAGAGGCATTAGGATAACCCTTGTTCGACACCCGTAATATAATTACTTCTTCCACATCGGTTGAGTAATTCCCCACACCCTTTGCGTTGTACTCATTTTTAGTACACGATACCCTAGTTAACCCCTCGAGCCTATCCTTTTCGCGGTTCTCGTGATGTTTCGGTTTTTCCGAATATCAATGAAGAACATTGTTTACACCCCACCTCCAAATATACACCCAAATCGCTTTAGCCTACCCTCAGATGCACTCACTTTTAGTGCATTATTGTTATCACCCTAAACCCTTAGTTCAATTATCTAGTTGCTTGCAGGAGTTGCTAAGTCGAGTCATATCCTTTGTACACGCTTTGGGATGATTGGGACTCATGGGAAAAAGTTAAAGTTTATAAAATGATTGGAAGGGAACGTTAAATTCCTAATTTGCGTAATAACATACCCCAAGTGTTTTGATCTTTTCAATTCGGGTCAAATTAGTATTAGAGTAATAAAAACTCAAGTGTAGGGATGTGCCTATAAATCCCTATCATTTTGATGTTACCGTAGAGGATGGTAGAGTAAAAGTGTATGAAAAAAAAAAAAGAGAAAAAGAAAAAAATAGAGTGTTAAAAAAAAACAACATACGGGCTACCATCCTACATCTATCATTTAAATTTATGTTTGTTTGTTTTAGTTATCTAGAGTTTAGAGTGTCGAGTCTTAGCTTAGCAACGCCACTCTTCGTATGCTTGTAACATAAGGATTTTTGACTTGCCACCACTAAATAGCCTATCCCACCAAACCCTTTGTTTCCCTACCGTAAGCCTAACATTACAACCCTTTAAAGACCTCTTTGATAGTCTTTCCTAGTGCTTATGCCAAAGCCATGGAGGTTTGATCTATTCTCAAGTCTATGGTAATCTATGTACTAGGACCGGTTAATGAGTGTTTAATTTTCCATTTCCAACTTGTTATATTTAATATACACCCGAGAGAGACGCGAGTATCCAAACACCCTATGTGAGGTGCTAGTATGTAATTTCGTGTTTGTTATGACTTTCATGGGCTTATATGTGTTGTGGACTGTTTTAAACCAATGCTTCATGATCCTTAACTTATAAATTAATTGGCTAAAAGCACATTTGCTTGAGGACAAGCAAATACCAAGTGTAGGGATATTTGATAAGGTTTTAAAATGTACCTTTTGAGGGTCGTTTAAGCCCTTATTTGATCACTTTTGTATCCGTTATTACTTAATATCGCTCCTTTTCACTTTTTAGGTCTCTTGAAGGCAAATTGTCAGAATGGCACTTATTTGGACGAAAAGGCGCGGATATCTGAAGAAAATGGCCAAAGTCAAGAATCGAGACACCCAACCGAAGACAAGGTGACGCGGCCATCGCTTAACCGCGACGCCGTCGGAGGATTTTGTGACGGACGTAAGCCAAATCTCTTATTTTCAAGCCGACGTGTCGAGCTTTAAAGAGAGGCCGTCGCAACTTAGACGGCCTAGATTCGATCCGCACGGCGCCAAGTCAAGAGGACGGCACACGCATGCAAGGTGACGCCGTCGCAAGACTAACGTGGCCAAGACGAAACCCTAATGACGGCGACCCGACCGGCCACAAAACATAAGGTGACGCCGTCGGATATGTAATCTTATATATAGAATCCGAATTTTCAAGATTTGTGTGTAGTCTTTGGAGTAAAACCTAAATCGAACCAAGGTCGTCTTATACAAGATTTTAGGTTCCAAACCCTATCTTACATCAAGATAAGTGTTTTACTTCATTAATTCAATTATGTCTTTGATTATTTGTGTGTATGCTTGCATGTTCTCCATGTCAAGCTAATTTACTTGTGTGTTTGCTTAGGGAATATGAAACTTAATTATTAAATATTGATTGGTTGTCTCTTATCTTAATTGTTAATGATCTAGTAATGCGATAGGTCATTCGTTGTGTACTTAATGCTTGATTAATCTTTGTGAACCTTAGGTTATAGCACTTAGAGTGGTTGTAAGCTAAACCATCCAAAGAGGCCTTAGAGTTAGAGTTTATAAACCCCAGTGGGTCTTGTAGACGAGACCCTTTGGTAACTTCAAAGAGTTAGGGATAAACGATACCCTACGACTTTAGACACACAACGCAATTAAGAATAAGGACGTGACAATTCAACCATCAATAGAGATAATTAAGGAGTAGTAAAACCTAAGTGAACACATCTTTAAACTATCATACGAGCACACAATAATTAGACATAGAATACATACACCTTAGATTAGATAATTAGACAAGTAGAGTAATCAAGAGTAATACCAACCCCAAATCCAAACCCCGAGATTCGACTTTCCATTTCCTAAAACATAAAAGATAAAAATAATCTTCCTCAACCCCAACCTTAGCGTAGTAACTTCTCACTAGCATTCCTATTCCCTGAGAACGATATCAATACCCGTGGCTTACCCTAATACTACACTACAATGATTAGGTTCATCGCTTAGGTGTTATAAAACTTGCTCAAGAAAAGGAAGTTCCTTTGACCTCAACGACGCTGTAGCGTTATCGCCACCTTAACTTTTGGGCGGAAGCGATTAAACATGCAATTTAAATACTCAATAGGTACCTACGAGGGCCCTGACAGATAAAACTCCATATGAGGCACTCTACAACGAAACCGAACTGAAAACCTAATAATATTCGGATGCACAATTTTATGCAAAGATAATGATACATCACTTAAAGAAGTTGGACGACGTAGCATACCATTGATTTACTTAGGGTAGAGGAAGGATCAAAAGCATGTAGGTTATATGATCCAAAAGCCAAGAAGAAACATGTTAATAGGGACGAAGTTTATGGAAACAAAACCGTGGATTGGGATAAAGATGAAGAAGATACGAGTACACAAGACACATTTTGGACTAGTTTTGTTTTAGAAGGAGTTGAAAATGAAAACCTTACACCAGTCAACACAGAGAACGATGACAACACGTATCACGAACAAGATCAGACTCCTGATCCCAATCACACCACGGACATACAATTACAACCCACACTCAGAAGAGGAAGAAGAAGCTACTACTAGTTCTATAAAGAACTCAAGAGATAGATTTGATGATACACCCGTACATGAATATAGAGATATGACGGAAATATACAAGTATGCACGTAGAGTTGAACCACAAAGTTTATTATTTACGGAAGAAGAACCCCGTAATTACAAGGAAGCATCAACAGATAGGAAATGGATTGAGGCCATGGAGATTGAATTGGATTCAATCAACAAGAATAATACATGGACTCTTACTACATTGCCAGAATATCAAAAGGCAATAGGACTCAAATGGGTTTACAAGACCAAGAGGGATGCAAAAGGAAACATCATCAAATACAAAGCAAGGTTAGTGGCAAAAGGTTATATACAAGAATAAGGAATAGACTTCGATGAAGTATTTGCACCGGTTGCTCGGATAGAGACAGTTCGGTTGATATTAGCATTAGCAGCATATCATGGATGGCAAGTACATCATTTAGATGTAAAATCGGCATTTATACATGGAGATTTAAAGGAAGAAGTCTACGTTACACAACCTGAAGGATTCATACAACAAGGAAACTCTGGAAAATTCTACAAGCTTACTAAGGCTTTATATGGCTTAAGACAAGCACCGAGAGCTTGGAACGTGAAGCTTGATCAAACGCTAAAGTCTTTAGACTTTAAGAAGTGTAATCTCGAACAAGCAGTTTATACAAAGAGAAACAAGAATTCTACACTTATAGTTGGAGTCTACGTAGATGATTTGATAATCACAGGCACTCCAAAGAAAGAAATCAAAGAATTCAAATCCCGGATGAAGGATATATTTGAAATGAGCGACATAGGATTGTTAGCTTATTATCTTGGGATAGAAGTTACAGATGTGAGGAGAGATTACAATCAGCGCATGTGATATATAAACAAGATCTTGAAGGAAACAAGTATGGCAGATAAAGAATGATACGAAGATACCTATGGATATCGGTACTAAGTTGGTCATGGCGAAGATGGAAACTCACTGACGCAACTTATTACGTAAGCTTAATCGGAAGTCTCGTGTACTTACGCATACAAGACGGATCTTAGTTACTCGGATCGGACTACTCACAGATTCATGAAAGACCAGAAGGATCGCCACCAAGGCGATAAAGCAAGTAATTTGATACATCAAAGGAACAAAGGAGCATGGCATAATATACAAGCAAGAAGGCGGCCGCAAGATTAAAGGTTCTGACGATGAGTTATGGAATCAACAACGATCAGGAAAAGGAACTACTAGGATACTATTTTATTTCGTAGAGTCACCTATTACACGGTGTACTCAAAAGCAACCAACAAAGGGCGCTATCATCATGTGAATCGATTCATGGCGACATCTGCAGAAAGATGTCAAGCCTTATAGTTAAAGCGATTGCTTAGTGAATTAACTAGATGGGAAAAGAAAAGGATAACATCAAGGTCGACAATATTTCAAAGAATAGCACTCGTCGGAACCCGCTTTTCATGGAAGAATCAGCACATCGATATTCGCTACCATTTCATTCGTGAAAGCGTAGAACGGGCACATCAATACGGAACATGTCACGGAGAACTACAAAGAGCAGATATTCTAACGAAGGCTCTACCAAGATTGAAGTTCGTGACTATGCAACAAATGCTCGGAGTTCAAGACTTAGGACAAAGCAACGATCAAGATTAAGGAGGAGAATGTGAACCAATAATCTTAATTCTTATGCTTCATATGTAAATATTATTAGACGAAGGACCAAACACGTCAACTAGAAACATAATAACTATAAAGCGGTTATGGGATGGCGGTTACAAAACCGAACCATCAGGATGCATAGATTACAGCGATTAGAAACATATATATATCTATACTCCCTTATAATAGAGGCATATCCAATGCCTAAAACCGAACCACCCTCCAACCCTAAATATTAAGATTCAGCCACCCAAGCCTAACTCATATATAATGCCTAAACACACAAGCCAAACTAAACACACACATAACACAAAAACACACACATGCTTATTTTTTATCTACCTGCCTCTTTCTCTCTCTAACAAAACACGCTAGCACAAAAACATTGCAATCAAACGCCACCATCACCATTTTAATCCGACACTGCCACCTTACCATAGATCTAACGCTGGTGTGAGATTTTCGTGGTTTGCATCTGTGTTTTGGAGACTACCATTTTAGATCTAACGCCACCATCACCATAAAAACTACCAGATCCTCCCTCTCACTTAGGTCTGTCTGGATCTGTGTTTCGGAGACTAATACAAAAGGTATTTCGGTTGTTTACAATAGTTTTCTTTTGTCTTAAGGTGTTGGTGTGAGATTTCCGTTTTTTTATTTCAGATGCAGAAGTTGTGGCTGGTGGTTTTCGGTTGTCTGACATACCCACACCACTTAAAGTGCACAAAGCCATTTCTTTGCACCACATCAGCCGTCGACACCACTACCTGAATCCGGCACATCCACCACAGGCGCTGTTGGGAATTAGTGTTTTGGTTATGTATGGTTTGGATGGTAGATCTGGTGGTCTGGTGGTTTATTCATTCATTGTCTTGGTGTGGCTGTTATTTGCGCTTGGTGTATTTTCTTTAACTTTTGCGGCTGAGGTTTGTTATTTGCGCTTGATTCGTTTGTGGTGTCTTGAGTTTTTTTTTGTTAGATCTAAAGGTATTTGCGCTTTTGTTGTATGAGATTTAAAGTCTCACGTGTTCTTTTTGTTGCATCTATACGTGTTTTGGTTGAATCTAGCTATGGGAACAAAGTCTGTTGTTGGAAGTCTCAAATGATATGTATTTGAATGTTTTTTTTGTGTTGTTTTGTTTGATCATGATTCACTCATCCTTTTGTTTATTGCTTTTTTAGATATTAAACTTATATATTAGGACTGATTTTAAATATGGATGTTGAGACTTTTGTGATTTTTCTTGGCGTTACAAAAATGGAAGGATGGTGAAATTTGAGAGTTCATCTGCGACACTTCAATTATTGAAAGCTCATGGCATAAACCTTTTATTGTTAAAAAAAAGTGAGTCATACATGATTTAATTTTGACTAACATATTTGGTGAATAGATTATAGATTTTACTTTTGATATTTTTAGCCAATGATTTATTTTGAGGCATGGGATATCAAGGGAGGCAATGGTGTTTTTTATGGACGTTTAGCGAAATAATGATATATGGGCCTCAATGTAAACTTCTTTTCATTTTTGGTGTTTTATTTTTAGTTTCATTCACAAATTTAACAATTTTCTTTGTTTACAAATTACGCCGTATAACATTTTTGAATTTTTTAGTCGCCTGGAAACTTAAAAAGTTAGAAAGAACCGAAGTGAAATGTTTTGAATTATAGAAAATGTGATTTTGATGAAGGGTCATTTTCAAATATGACAAAAAGTACCAAGGATGACCACACTTTTGTTGTTTACAATAAAGTGAACTGATGCAAACTTTATTTTTTGACATTTTTAACATAATAGACTTATCAGTTTTATAACTTTATTAGTGTGATGCACCAAACTTCATTTAAGCACATTTGATCAACCACAGCCAAAAAAAATTGTTGCTGTCGGATTGTTCGTGGTGTTGTTTATATTTCGTTGTGTAGATTGGTAAATTTTTTGTATATAGTTTCAAAAATCTGTAATTTGAAAAGTAAGTTTTGCAATTTTTTTGTTAAATTGTTCAAAGCTGTGTAAATTATATTTTATAATATTGGAGTATATAATTTGAAAAATAAGTGTTTTGATATTTTTTAATCTATAAAGATAATTCAAATTTGAATGTTTTTGAAATTTATTTATTTTTTTAATTTTTTGATTGATTAAAATTTTCATAATCTGTTTTTGAAACTCCATAAGTTTGAGTTTATTATAGTACTTTTCAGTTTTGAAAAGCTTTGCAAATTATAAAATTTCAGTTTCGAAATTTTAAATTTTTAGTCTTGATATTTAAATTTTGATGAAACCTTCAAATTTGATAGTTTATACTTTCGATAGAGTGTTATCTGAAAAGCTTTTTATTAATTGCAAAGATGTGTCATCTCTTTAGAAAAGCAAGGAGTGTGATCTCATTGAAAGCTAAAAGATTCCCAACAATCTTTGCTAGATCTTGAAAATTGGAAATGTAGCTTAAGTAATAATTATAATATTGAATTAAGACAGAAAATGTTAAAGTATTAAGAATATTAAAAGTTGGTTTAATGAACTTGAAAAATGAGCTAATAAAGTGTTTTATATGACGAGACTGTATATCTCACACGAAACGTCAAAGTGTTCTTTTTCGTCTCACGATTTTAAGTCATTGTTTAAAGTTTTTTCTTGACTTTGGTGTTATTTTTTTTCAGATATATAATACTTGATGAAAAGATACCAATAAACATACATTTGAAACACAACCATTCATATATTTTTCATCAAGATTATATACACGAAAAAAATAATTCTGATCAAAAATCAAGAAAAGACTTTAAAATCAACCTGACTTAAAATCTGAGGATGAAAGACTTATTTTTTTGAACGAAATGTAAAGTTACTTTACTTTTTTTGAACTTGGTAAAGTTACTTTACTGAATTTAATATCTTCCATCCTTACACCTCTTAACAATATTTATTAGAGGTCGCAAAACGGACGGGCACGGGCTAAACGGACATGGGTCAAACGAGCGCATGTAATACGAATCGCTTTAGAAAAGATAAAAAAACAGTCGTTTTATTTGCCGCTAAAATTATGTCAAATGCTAGACGCCGCTCTGAACTTAATATCTACCATCCTTAAACCTCTTAACAATATTTATTAGAGGTCGCAAAATGGGCGGGCACGGGCTAAGGGCTAAACAAGAGCGGGTTAAACGAGCACGAGTCAAACAGGCGCATGTTATACGAATCGCTTTAGAAAAGATCAAAAAACAGTCGTTTGAAAAAAGGTCCTCTAACACTACAACTACATTTTTCAAAAGAAATTTATTTGCCGCTAAAATTATGTCGAATGCTAGACACCCCTGCAGCTAGGAATCTAGAGGGATATCTCGTAGAACAACAAAGGAATTGGTTAAACCAGTTAAAGAGTTCCGTCAAGCAGGAATCTATACCTCAAATGTCGTGTATCAAGAAGTTTTACGTGAAGAGTAACATGTGTTGTTAATTAATATTTCATAATTGATGTAATCTTTTATTTTAAGTTTCATTAAATATTTTTCTACGTCGTTTGATATATGTTAAGAATTTTTCAGAGTGAATTATCGTACGTTACAACGGTTTGTAATTACATTTTCATCCTTTTTCACGTTTTATTTTGAGCGTTATACAAAACACTTACCACAATATCGTATATCGTTAATTGTCTCGCCGCTGAAACCGACGCCTTGCTAAGACGCAGAGTCTACGCTAGTATATATATATATATATATATATATATATATATATATATATATATATATATATATATATATATGTATGTATCGATTACATTAGAAGGTTAATAGACAATTTACTTATTCATTTCACTTTTACTTTGCAATCTATATATATTGATCTAGAGTTTGGGACAACATTGTTTGCCAATATTTTGGATGTTAATGAAATTGGTTCAGTGAAAGTGAGTAATGTTTGAGATCATGGACCAATGTGTTGGAGGAGCATATGGTGATGTTGACAAAACTGTAAGGCTTTCGCAGAACCTGCTTGTGAAAGAAGTGTCGAACCATATGACGACACCATAGCATTTAGTTGTGGTTGATTCTACTTCAGAAGAATTTTATGATTTGTGCTCTAGCTGAACATCTTCAGTGAAATCAACTTCATTGTGTTTCATTGTCACCAAATCCAGGGACGGATCTAGCATGTAAGAGTGGGGGCAGGCCCGCCCCCCATTGCTAACCGAAAAAGTTGATATTTTAGTGTAATTTTTATTTAATTTTGACCTTTTTTTGAAAACCCCCATCAAAAACTCAAATTGCCCCCCACTCATATACTAAAATCCAACATTTAACTCTTTAAAGCCTTATAAATCTTTCATGTCTAAGTAAAAATACTCGATTTATCATTACGTTTCTAGTTTTTTCTTTCGCATTTTGTTGCAATTGGTAAAAAAATAAAAAAAATTGCCCCCCACATCATATTTTTCTGGGTCCGTCACTGACCAAATCAAATGTCTGGTTTCACAAGAGTAACAGAAAATCCAATTAACATAAGTTACCCTCAATTAAACTATAAGAGCAACTTCCAAATAATTCAAAGTTATGCACAGCTAAAAAAAGTCATTTCCGGTATAGATCAAAATGGGTCGGGTTGGAGTGACGTGAAACACTTTTTGCATATAGAAAATCGATGTTTTACGAACATTTAGTGTGTCTAATATGATAGAAAAATGATAGTATTTGGAAAATTGTGTACTATTTAGAATTAACTGACTCGCCTAAACAAACTAACAATTGACAGAAGATAGGTCAAATAATTTTGCAAGTTGGGTGGCTTCCCATACCCTAATCAATTAGCATTTAGCAGAGAGTACAACAAAGAACAAATTTACCCAACCTGGAGAAGAGCAGTATTTGTCACCAAGTTATCTGCATCCACCACATCTACAATAGGAAGATGAGCAGCATCTTCAACGAGTTCCTTACCAATAGAAGACATGTTGAGTCCATAAACATTTTCCCAAAACGAGACACTAGTAGCACCTTTTCTGAATCCAGCAACAAACTAAAAAGAAAGAAAAAAAAGTTAAAACACCTTCAATAAAACCAAGATTCAATTTGACTATAAAATGCAGGATTACAAACCATGGTAGCTGTATCAGGTAGCATGGCATCTCCGGGCTTTAACCAATGATCACGTGCAGCAAGTACAGAGCTGATCAGCATTGTCTCGTACAGTAAACAATACCCATCCATTCACCGACTAAAACATCGACACGTGGGGTTCAGTTTGACCAGATTCAATAAGATCTTCCACCATGCTATTCATAACTTTAATTACTCCACTTGGTTTGAAGCTTGATTCCATAAAGACCATTCTCTTTTGCAATCTCGAACAAGAAAGTCTGAGCCTCGTTCAACAATTACAGAGCTTCAGAACATCGTGATATACAAAAATGTTTCTGCAACATTATTTTTGTTTGTTTCAAATAATTCTATAGATTCATTAAATACAAATGATAATATATCACTTTACATATTTGATCTTTAAATACTTTACATATCATCAAATTAGTTAGTGTATTGAATATCAAGGTAATAAAATGAGATTTTGCTAATTAAAATCCACGTTAATTGCACATATCATAAATTGTAATAGAATTGTTCGTGAAAACGTTTTCAAATAAAATTGCACATGTCATAAAATTTCACTCAAAATAACACTAATATAACCTATCATGTTCAAATAAAACTTGAGAGGATTTTAATTCTTTAAAATGGCACGGTTATATTAGTTGATACAAAAGAAAGACGACTAATGATTGTAATCTACTCTTGAAATAGGCTAATTCCCAAAAGGGACAAAAGTTGGGCATTAGTCACTTTGAGGTACAAAAAAAAGCCTCTTCTCAATTTGGTCGTATGAATGTGCGACTCCACCCAAATAGTGACACGTGTCCACCCAATTGTTAGACAACAAGTACCCTTCCAATAATTATTTCCCACTAACCGGACAATAAGTACCCTTCCAACAACAATATCCGATGCAGAGAACGTGCGAACGACGGTGTGAGAATTCCGGCTAATGTGCGATTAAAAAAGTGGATCTCTGAAAAAGGTACCATTGGGAACTATCAAAATCTTTCTTCAGGTAATCAAATCCTTTTTGTTTTTTTAGTTTTTTAATTTAGTTTTAATTTATCAATTCAAATTTGTGAATTAGTAAATCAAATTTACACACACAAAATCACACACACATTATCCAAACCGTAATTCTTTCAATTTTTTGATACAAATGGTATGTTTATCGCTATAATTTATGTTTAATCTCATATTATGTTTTAATTACATTAATTTTTTGATAACCCCTGTTTTCGGGATAGGTTAATTTCTTGAACAAGATTCTTTTTGTGGTTTTTGGATTAGGTTAATTTTTGGTTCTTGATGGTAACCCCTTAATGATAACCCCTGTTTTGATAACTCCCTAATGATAATCCCCTTAATTTTGTCGATTGTTTAGTTTAAGTTACCAATGTTAGCCGGTTACCCCTGTTTTTGTTGGTTTTTGTAACCCCTGTTTTTGTCGATTGTTTAGTTTGATAACCCATGTCCCGACATTTGGTTAAGTTATGAATGTTAGCCATTTTGTAAAGTAGATGCCTGATCTTTTTAAAATCATGTGTTTAATTTAGTGAAGAAATGCAAGTTCTGAATTTGAATGTTCTTTGAAAGATTACATTTGGTTACTAGTGACAAAAGAGTATATAAGGTGGTTTTAACAATGAATGAATGGATGAGTGTGTATGTGAGCAATTATGGATACTCTTTTGTTAAAAACCACCTATGATGAAATGTTGATTATATATTGTATATTTGTATAGTTTTAGTACTATACGGTTGAGTCGAGTTAAGGTGAGTTTTAATATATTGAGTTGATTAATAGTATAGTTTATTAATAGCACTATATAATAGGAAACCGGTTTTCGGTAATGGCGTCACGTGTCGGTGAGTTGAATGCTTGTTATTATGATGTTTGTGAGTGAGCGCAAATTTAGAAAATATCTTGAAAATGATTATAAATGTGATTATAACTGTTTAATTTGTGCATTTTGTTATTATGTTGTTATAATGATGTTTTAGAACCGCAAAATAGATAATATGTTGATTTTGAGCATTATGTGTATAATTAGGATGAATAATGAATGGAGTGTGTATGTGTATAATTAAGATCTTGTTTAGAGAATTGTATGTACTTCTAATTGCTTTGTATGTATAGGAATCTGATGCGAAGCTTCACGTTCGAAGCAAACTGCGTTACTTTCAATTGGTTAAAGACAGACTAAATGAAAACCGTCGTAGACTGTTTCGGTCAACATGCTTTGGTCCATGGTTGGATTTGAATTCTTTTGAGAACGATGAGAGTCTTATACATTATATGCTTCAAAAGCAAATTAAGTCTGATGATGACCACTTTGATTTGCCACTACTTTATCATGTTAATGGACATGATCTTCATTTTGGACGGCGTCAATTTCACCTCATTACTGCTTTTAAATTTGGAATGCCTAGTTTCCGTAAGTTTAGAATTGGTGATATCATATTTCGTGACCGGGTATTTCGCATAAGGTAGGTGAGGACTTAAAAGCATAGATCTTCTATGTTTGATTGAGGATGAAGTGCTTTTACCAAAGTATCGATGAAGACGCTCCGAGTTTGCCTTTGTTATCTCTTGAGGTCATATTTATGGGCGTGACTTGTCATCAGTGGTTGATGATACATATCTTAGGATGGTTGAGAATTTTGAAGACTGGAATAAATTTCCTTGGGGGGAACTCATTTGGAGACAGTTGTACGATGCCATTCGAAATATCAAGTCAACTCAGAAGATGGAGTATTCGTTGTCTGGATTTGTTTTATGTTTCAAGGTTAGAATTGTTTCACGAAATTGTTTTTAACTATAATTATTTGTTTTAAGTATTGCTAAAATCTTTTAACTAAAATCTGATATCATAAATATATATATGTTTTTTTTCTTTCAGATATGGATCTTAGAGTCTTCTACACAGAGCTGTCTTTGGTGGAGTAAGGAAACAGGTGTTATTCCAAGAGCACTTTCATGGTCTAAGAATGTTTCATTTCAAAAACTGGAGAATTTCGGCCAGCTTTTTCCTAAGGCAAGTGTTTATACTATCTTTCTAAATGTACTAGTTCACTATCATTATGGTTAATTCTTATCTTACTTCATGTTTAGGACAAAGAAACAAACAATGATCTATATCCGACGAGAGCTGAGGCTGATTCAGAGTGGTACACATGAGGCATTAGGTTTTTTAACTGGTATGCACCTAGACCCCCGCCTGTTGTCCATGGAGATCTTTTTGAGGATTATCTGCGTAGACGAGCAGAAGCTCGTTCGAAAATGCATAGTATGGCGTAACACGAGCGAAGGCTCGTGTTACTCTTCAGGATCGTGTTAAGACATTGCAGGATATTTGCAATGGTTTGTTGATTTTACCTGCAGAGGTCAACAGTTTGAAAGCACGGGTTTGGAAACTTGAAACCATTATTCAGGTATTTTTATAACGATAACCATAAACACCACATACATATTTAAGAATTTACTAACTGATTTTGTATATACGGTAGTTTTTCATAAGAAAAAAATATGATGGACATACTCAAGAAGACAAATCCTTTGGTTAGTATTATTTTATTTTTATTTACATGTATGTAACAAGAGGTGGAGATAGTTATCCGAATTGCTTACATTTTATTTTAATACATTTCTGACATAGTGATGATAAGGTTCTTGATCTTGGTGATGAGTATTGCTCAAATTTAAATGATAATTTCCTAAATTTGTTTGATTCGGCAATCAAATCATCACGGAGAAAAGTATTGATGAGTGTGGCGAAGAGGAGAAAAGTATTGATGATTTCAAGAGGTTTGTACTGACTGAGCTACATTACATTTCAATGGTCTTTTAAAGTAAATACTAAGTTTGTTTTATTTCCATGCACACAGAATGATTGTGCGTTTATGGCTACCCAAGATCGTGTAGCAGCTGAAAAGCAAAAGGCTGAGATTCGACGGTTGCAAAGAGTCAAGGAAGAGAGGCTACGGGTCTTGAATGAAGAAGAAAAAACTGTGAATAGTAGAAACCATATGTTGAAAGCCCCTCACATGAAGCTTGCTTTGCAAAATTGTGTGTCAAAGAAGAGGCATCATCAACTAGTGCCTAGGCCAGAATTTACGGAAGTAGATGCTCCTGTGAAAGTCCCTCCTCTGGAGCAACTCAAAAAGAAAAATGATATCTGCGGTCCTTATATGATTAAGGCGTGTAGTGAACTCAAACCTTGGCAAGAGGTATGTCATACAATAGCATATGTAGATGTTGTACTCAAGGTCATTTATGTATCGACATCCGTGTATGTGTCTGTTGTTTCATGTTTATTTACGTATACCATGTAGGATCTAGAAAGGCCATCCAAAAGGATTGATAAAGTTTTTGTCCATCGTGAGTTGGAGGATTTTATACAAAATTCTTGGTGTTCTCGTTGCAAGTTTCCTTGGTCCAATGATATTGTTGTTGATCGTATTTTACGGGATTGTTTTGTTGGGCTAGACGCTAATCGTGAAGGTGGTTCCGTGACGAGGTAATTAAAATAAGCCTTTTTAGTATATGGTTTTCTTTTATGTTATTTTTTCTATATGTGCTTTGTTCTCTTTTAAACACTTTGTTGATGATTATGATTACTGTATGCTTTCTTGCCTCCATTATGCACGCGTATGAATGCTTTACCTCTTTTGTTTGTGGTTAAGCGTAGTTCACTGTCGATTGCAATTAGCCAATCTTTTGTATGTTCCTTTTTATGACCGGGTTTGTAGTGGGTTGTATCTTTGTTGGTAGTGGCCTATCTATTGTTCCTTTTATTTTCTATAAATGTTAGTTATGTCCTCCTTAAAGTCCTTTGTAGTTTGGTCCGGTTGCACATTTGCATTGGTAGCTATGTCGCGCATACAGTCGTCTAGGTGAGCTTGGTTTTGCGTGCGATAGTGATTCTCTTGAGGATCGATGTGTCTTTTTGAGAGGAAGTCATTCTTTGGTCGTGAGTGGGAAAGTATGCTTCGCTTCTTACTGTTTTGATATTGCCGTATTAGGTATTTGGATGACTTAATCCACGAGGTTCTTCGAGGCGGCTCGATCCGTGTCGGCTAATTCCGTACGTTTCTCGAGAGGTGCGGGCACATGAGCGTCTAAGCGGTCACGTTACGGGGAATGTTACGCGAGGCACATGCCGCTCTTCGTCTTTGCATCGCGTTATATCAATAGTATTCGTGCGTTGTAATGGTTCCTTGTGTGTTATTTGAAATGTGAAGTATCCGAGCATAATTTAAAGTTAGAGTCTAGTCAGTAGTTACTCTTTCGCATAGGTGTTGTGGTGTTTGATTTGTGAGTGGTGTGTCTTTGATACGTGTTTGAATTATGTTTGTAAAGTTACATTTAATATAAAGTGCGGTGTTGCATTTTTTCGATTTGTTTCTTTGTATTTACGTATATAGTGATGGTATTGTGTGGATATGTGCCTTACGTATGTTTTTCTTACATGTGTACGACATATTGAGCTTTGGGTCATGTATTTGTGGCACTTCGGACCATCTTTGCGATTGGTCCATCGTTAGCGATTATTTCTTGACACTTCTACTTCAAGATTCGGTTCCACTATTTTATGCTAATAAAGAAGTTTACCGGTTGGCATGGGCGATGTTGATCGGTATATCTAAATACAAAGCAACACATCTTATATAACTTTAATTATTCGCTTTTGGAATTGATGTTATTTTTATTTATATTGCTTGCGGTGTTAATTCGATAAATGAACCTAAGAAGCATTGGTCCCTTGCCGATTTCACATACAATCCGGAAATGTTATATTTTATGGCGGTGCTTATCATTGTGAAGATGAAGGTCGTGATTGGTATCTCAATATGAGGAAATGTTTGGAGGTCAATCTTCCCTTAATTCTACTGGAGACAGGTGTGTTTGACAAAAAAAAAATTGACCCGAAAACCTACCATATCAAGTTTCGTCTTGCACAGAATGTTCCAAAGCAGGGAGGTTTATTTGGTGATTGTGAGTCTTTATGCATGTTTCTTTCTGTGTTAGTAAACCACCCTGATTATATTTGCTATTACTAGTTTTGCCAGTCATAGCCTTACCACAAGGTGTTTTGATTAAGATAGGCATGACACAGACCACTAAGATTAACATAAACATAAATTTTCATGAAACATACGATTACATGACAACTACTTAAGTTACAAACTAGTACCTAAACACTCGTGTTAGGCATCCTGAGCCCACAACACTTTTATTGGAAAACATACTTAAACCAACACTGACATACACCATTGCATCATCGACCCTACCATGGCAACAAACCCTTAATCTTATCGTGAAAAGGTCAATCTCCGACCCTTAGTTCGAACTCGCTAGCCAGAACCCTCAGCTCCATCAGTTTGATGTAATCTTTCCTTTGAAGTTCATTTGAAAACTCTGCCATTTTCTTAGGTAGAAATTGTGCAGCTGCAGTCTGCAACTCCTCCACAAAATAACCCCTTTCACGATTCATCAGATCCACCTTCATGCAAACCCTGTTAATATCCGCCGCCAGCTGCCAATACTCGACCGATGCCCTCCGACAGTACAAGATGAACATATCCTCCCATTGATAAGAATTTGACTCCTCACGTAACTCATTCAACCTAAATTGTCCTGCCATGGCTTATTTTTTTAAGATGTATATGCATGCTTAAATAGCACAATCAATGACAAAAGATCCAAAAAATAATCACATGCAAAGCCTTAATGAAAGGCTGGTAATTAACCAAGGTAGAAAACAAATAAACAAGCATATTTCAGTTTGACCAACTTTATGAGGTCTGATTTGTTACTGTCACTTGTTTTTATCTTAGTTTTTAAACCATTTTTGACTAGATACTGCATGTAACAGGTCATATAGTTACTCTAACCAAACTAAATTGTTTTTTGTTAAATATATGTGTGATGAAAGCTGTTTTGAGTCACTATTTTAGTCAAAAATCACTCTGTCATCATGATTTGGTATTGATTCATCGACTTTAGCACAAATAATTGAGATGTTCTATTTGTAATTGACTTTAGTACAAAGTTCTTGGGATATGGATTTTGGCATATAGGAAAAGTAGTATGATAAAAGGAAAAGTAGTAGTTGTGGCCTTGGGGCCTTTGAAAATGGCTTAGGAAAATGGCTTAGGAAACTGGGTTGTGTAATGGGTCAAATGGGTAAAACAATTTTCATGTCAAATGGGTCAAACTGGCTTAGGAAACTGGGTTGTGTAACGGAAATGTCATTTTATGGAATAGAATCTTAATATTTCTGTTTTGTTCTGTGTACAGGTTGGCTTATGGAATTCCTTTGCATGTTGATAATCCAACACAGGCTGCACTTGCATATCGAGAGTCATTGATCCGTTATTATTTCCAGAACAGGATATATTTGTGACTTGTTTTTTAGGCCACAATTTGTATTTTTGAACATAATTCCCTGTCTACAATACTTGTCCAAAATGTGTGCCATTGTATGGTTGTAATGTATGATGAAAAACTTAGGCCACAATTTGTATTCTGGACATTGTATGGTTGTAATGTATGATGAAAAACTTAGTCCATTAAGACTTATGCATTACTTTGTCTACAATACTTGTCCAAAATGTGTGCCATTGGCACTTTGGCGTTATCGATTATCTGAAAGAGAGGTCTCATACTTTAAACTACATTCTCATACTTTAAACTACATTCTGGTAGCCTTGTGACATTGATTGTCTCTTGTTTTCTGGACTTCACTTCAATCATGGGTCAGCCAGGTTAACATGCTCGTAGCCTTGTGACATTGATGGTTGTAATCCTTGTGAGCTTATGGGTGTGTTTTGAGATCGTCCGTGATTGCTTTGGGAGCCGCCTCCTGTCGATTTCTTTGCCTGTAATTTATAAAACAATAATATCAAGCTAATACATTGTTCAATCAACCAATGACAAACAAAAATAATCAGGTTAGAACGTATTAGTTACCTTTTTTTTAGGCATTGGCGCATTACAAACTCCTCGGGTGTGACCACGTGCACCGCACCGTCCGCATGTATTTTCTTCTGGCTCCTCACCTTGAGATCGAATCCGATCTCTATTCTTCGGTCTTCCCGCTTGGCGCTTATCCATATTTGGTGGCTTTACAACCTGCAAACCCGTTGGAAGCTCCCAACTCGGAATTTCTCCAACGGGATATACCAACCCTTGGTATGTAGATTTTAGATTGGATGTTCTAAACCAACCTTTAGCCAAATGATTACAACTTGTCAATCCTTGAGCTCTACAAACAGCTATAGCATGACCACATGGCAAACCAGAAAGTTGCCATTTCCGACAAGTGCATGTATCATAATCTAGCCTTACAATATGTTTTCTTCTACGATCATCTACCTCGTATATCCTTTTATGCTCAATGGGATTCACTGTCCAATTAGCACTCTTAAACGTTCTGTCCTTCACTTTTGCACTAGCCCAGTCACTAAGGTCACCCGGAGTTGCATCTAACGTTTGACATAATAATTAATTAACAATAACTATAATAATAAGACATCTATAAAATAAAAAAGATATAGTTTAATAATATATAAACTAATTTAAGTGTATACCTTGATACTTTTGTCGTTTCTCACAAAACCATCTTTGTAGAAGCCCTCTATAGTATTCCATTAGCATTGAAATCGGAACTCGGCGAACATCTTTTGTTAAACTGTTGACTGATTCTGCACTGTTCGAAGTCATATAATTGTAACGATGTCCTGTGCAATGTGCCCTTGACCAATTAGTAATGCCAGCGTCCACCAGTTTGTTGTAAGCTTCCTGATTTCTTCGTTCCAGTTGTGAGAATGCTTCTGCAAAGTCGTCGGTTGTGTAAGATTTGCAAGTCTTCCAATATAAGGCCTTATTCTTTCTCCCTTGTCCGAAATTGCAATTTAACATCAAATGCCTACAACAAAAACCATGAAATGCATCGGGGAAAACCGTTTGACAACCTTGTTGTATTCCTAAATGTCTATCAGATATTATAGCCAAATCTGCAACTTCACCGATGCATTCCTTCAAGTGTGTCAAAAACCATGTCCACGATCTCCGGTCTCACCACGAGATACACCGGTCATGAGAGGAACAATTTGATTATTTCCATCCATTCCAACGGCGAGCATATTTGTACCTAGGTATGTACCTTTAAGATGAGCCGCATCAATTACTATTAGTGGTCGCAAATGGTCCAAGAAACTCGAATCTAGTTTAGTTAAACAAAGTATTAGTTTCACAAATAATAATATAACGAATATAAATTATAAAATAGACGGTAATAAATTATTACCGCAACACCAAAGCCTATAAAAGCATCTCAAAACGGTCTTCATCATCTGTCTCAATGTGTGTTACCCAACTAGGGTTTTCAACTTTAAATTATAACAATAATACGGTAATTGTGAAAAGGAATTTTTGGGTCACGGACAACGTTTCAATGCTATATTTCTTCCTCCCATGCCTTTTGTAAGAAATGTCGATGTTGTCTTGAAGGTTGATGTCGTTTACTATGTCCTTTGGCTTATATATCCATTGTGATCTCCCATCTTTGGTATCAACAAATGACCCAACAATTTTGCGGTTGCATTTCGGTGATTAGGATACAATTGTGTTCTCGGACAAGTGTGAATGTCATTTACTTTTCCTAATTTCCATCTTATACTGTCAGCTATCTTAGATGAAATTATCTTCCAATTGCAATTGTTATGTATACAAATTACATCATACCTAAATGAATCAGATTTTCGTGTTTTAAATTGAAAACCTTCTAAAAGAGCTTTTTCACCGATTGCATACATGCATAATTCTTTACTATCAAATTCAACACCCTCTTTTAGAAAACGCGAGCAATTTTGTGCGACCCCTACTTTTGGTGTTTTAATATTCGGTGTTGGATGATCGGGGGGAGTAGGGATATAGGTGAATGTGTTATTTTTCCATGCATGATTTGGGGTAGTAGACAAAATAGGTTCGTTATTTTCGAAAGTTTCATTTTTTGGTTGATTATATGTGTTGTCAATTTCATCACCAAATTCGTCGTATCCGTCAGGAAGTGCATTAAGATCAAATTCAAAAGTATTAGATGAAGAATGATTTACCTTTAAGCCTTTTTTACTCTTCTTAATATACAAATTATGCAACACGGTAGACTTCCCTTTCAAAACTTGATGTACAAAAAAGGCCATATCATCATCGTCGACTATTTGGACACAATTATTTCCAACATTGTAAGAAATCCCAATATCATACTCTTCACCGATGTTGAACTTTTTCTTGGCTAGAGCAACAAGTTGTGTGTAGGTAATATTTTTTGGAAGTGATACACCAAAGGTTAAATCTTGGCAAACCAAAAATACACTTAATTTACCATTCACTCTCACCGCACCAAATTTTTTTTTTAGTCTAAAACGAATTTTTTCTAAGTGAATGTGATTGTATATGTCCAATTTTTATGCATATTAGAATGGGTGTAATAAATTTATTTGGTTCATACGTTTGTTCACATCGCACATTCGCACGTTTTATACTTAAATGCCCATTGTACTCTCACCGCACCAAATTTAATTTACATCGAACCACATTAAAATCCAAGCTCGGGGCAATAAATTTCAAAACTACCCACTCCACTTTATTTGTGTATTTTAGTTAAAAAATATACAAGAGGTTTAATTGAAATGGTACAAGGGTACAAGTGTTTTAATTGAAGTGGTTTATCGTTAGGTCCAAACATAAGGTTCTTGTCTAAATTTTATGCATATATTAGAATGGGTATAATAAATATTAGAATGTCCAAATTTTATAATAAGTTTCAAAACCTACCGAAAATATACTTAAATCTTGGCAAACCAAAAATACACTTAGTTTACAATTTTTTTTAGTCTAAAGCAATTTTTTCTACGTGAATGTGATTGTATATGTCCAATTTCTATGCATATTAGAATGGGTGTAATAAATTTATTTGGTTCATACGTTTGTTCACATCGCACATTCGCACGCTTTTTTACTTAAATGCCCATTGTACTCTCACCGCACCAAATTTAATTTACATCCGAACCACATTAAAATCCAAGCTCGGGGCAATAAATTTCAAAACTACCCACTCCACTTTATTTGTGTATTTTAGTTAAAAAATATACAAGAGGTTTAATTGAAATGGTACCGGTACAAGTGTTTTAATTGAAGTGGTTTATCGTTAGGTCCAAACATAAGGTTCTTGTCTAAATTTTATGCATATATTAGAATGGGTATAATAAATATTAGAATGTCCAAATTTTATAATAAGTTTCAAAACCTACCGAAAATATACTTAAATCTTGGCAAACCAAAAATACACTTAGTTTACACAATTTTTTTTTAGTCTAAAACAATTTTTTCTAAGTGAATGTGATTGTATATGTCCAATTTCTATGCATATTAGAATGGGTGTAATAAATTTATTTGGTTCATACGTTTGTTCACATCGCACATTCGCATACAATTTTTTTTTATACTTAAATGCCCATTGTACTCTCACCGCACCAAATTTAATTTACATCGAACCACATACCCAACCACTTTATTTGTGTATTTTAGTTAAAAAATTAAAATCCAAGCTCGGGGCAATAAATTTCAAAACTACCCACTCCACTTTATTTGTGTATTTTAGTTAAAAAATATACAAGAGGTTTAATTGAAATGGTACCGGTACAAGTGTTTTAATTGAAGTGGTTTATCGTTAGGTCCAAACATAAGGTTCTTGTCTAAATTTTATGCATATATTAGAACGGGTATAATAAATATTAGAATGTCCAAATTTTATAATAAGTTTCAAAACCTACCGAAAATATACTTAAATCTTGGCAAACCAAAAATACACTTAGTTTACACATTTTTTTTTTTAGTCTAAATTTTTTCTACGTGGATGTGATTGTATATGTCCAATTTCTATGCATATTAGAATGGGTGTAATAAATTTATTTGGTTCATACGTTTGTTCACATCGTACTCTCACATTCGCAATAAATTTCAAAACTACCCACTCCACTTTATTTGTGTATTTTTTTATACTTAAATGAAATTGTACTCTACAAGTGCACCAAATTTAATTTACATGGTCAAATATATGTCGTGGCAATTATTTTCAAAACCTACCCAAATATAATAATTTCAAAAGTACCGAAAATATACTTAAATGTTGGCAAACCAAAAATCGCACATTTTTTCTAAGGTAATGTGATTGTATATGTCCAATTTCGCATATTAGAACATTTGGTTTCTTTTACTTAACCCATGTAGAAAAATATACAAGAGGTTTGAAATGGTACCGGTACACATGTTTGAAATCACCTATAAATATTGAATGCACACTAACAAGTAACACACAAACAAACACTAACAAACAAAAACATAAAATTTTCTCAAAAATGTCTAAAAAAGACTTCGGCCAACAAGTTGATGAAGATGAAATTTTAAGAGAAATGGAGACAGTAGAAAGAGAAGGTGCTCTTAAGGAGGAAGCAGAAAAGGAGATGGCAAAAAGAGAATCTGCTCTTAAGGAGAAAGCCGAAAGGGAGCGACTTATGCTCCAAGATGAAGAAGTGTTGTTAGAGATGGAGGAAGCTGCTCGAAGGGAGCAAGCTGAAAGGGAGGAAGAAGAACGTCGGGATAGAGAGTTCGATGCTTTGTACAAAGAGTGGGATGAGAGCAGGTTTGAAGGTTGTCGTGACTATCTTTACGACGATGGTTACGACTCTAACAACTCTCAAACCTGGGATCACCCAGACTATATGTAGTTGTGTCGAAGTTTGGTTATCATTTGTTTGTTTCGTTTCTTTCATGGTGGTAGTTGTGTATTGACTCTTTATGTTGTTTCGTTTGTTGTTTGTATTGTATTGTCTCTTTATTGTATTCTCTCTTTATGTTTGTTTCGTTTGTAGTTTGTATTAATTAATTTCTTTGTGTTGTTTCATGGATTTACTCAAACAATTATTATTTTATTTTATTTATTTATTTTATTTATTATTATTTTTTTGAACATTTTTTTACCTAGTTTTTTTTGTAAGCTGTTTGTTTACGTTGCGAACACTTATTAAACGAAATCGTATTTTATGTTTTTAAGTTTAACTTCAACTCCGCTTTGTGAGAAAGTTTCTTTTAATCTTGTTGTTAGTTTTGTGTTTTGTAAAGTTTATCTTGGTTCGTAGTCGTTTATTTTCTTTGCGTGGTACATTTCTTGTCTAAAACGTTTCCGATTGTAATATTCAAAGATGTGTGGGGTTCATTATCACGGTATATGGGCTGTGAATTAAATTTGTATTGTTTTTCGGTTCATAGTGTTAGAACTCTATTGTGTTTCCTTTACATTTTTTTTCATACATACGTTTTCAGTTATGTTTTGTAATCATTCTTTTCGATCTGGGTTTTACCATTTAAATGATTTTTGGATCTATATAATGGTACAATTACCTACCCACTTAATTATATTACGCCCAAATCCACCAAATTAATCTCATCTAGATCTAGATCTGCGTTTTTCAACAACAATGGCCACTCCCAATCTAGATGAACTCAAGGCAGCAGCTGGGTCTGAAAACATTGCGACATGTTTCAAGCTACTTTTCAGCAGCGAGTTGGTGGAGCAGCGCAATCTTCTGATGAGGTTGGAGGCACTGGTTGGTCAGATTAGGGAGAAAATCCAGAAGTTTGATCGTACACAGACTGAGGTGGTCCATTTGGGACCGTTTCATGAACAGGGGGTGGATGCACTAGGTTGTCTTGGCAAGATGCTAATCGTGGGCGTGATATCTTGCAATCTCGGAAGGAACATTGGGCTTGATACGTGATGGGATTGAACAACAGAACAACATGTTACCTTGATGGAGATCAATGAAGATCTGTCGACGGTTAGTTTCTTTGGGTAGATGTGTTTGGTGTTTTGTGTTTTGGTAAGTTGGATTAGGGTTTATGTATATGGTAAGGTGGATTAGGGTTTATGTATATGGTAAGGTGGATTAGGGTTTATGAACAATCGCATTCCTAGGGTTTATGTATTCACTATTTGTTTATGCAACAGGGTAAGTTGTACCTGTTTTGTGGATTTATAATTGTCGGGTTACAATTTTGTGTACTCAGATGCTGCTAATATATAGTGGCGGCGTTCATGTAATGGACAATTAATCTATGAAAAAATGTGGTGCTTAGTTTATCATATCTTGTTGTAGCTCGATGTTATTTTCGTTAGTCATCATATTTACATTTTGCATTTATTCTTTTGTCGATATACTATTAGTTTAGGTATAGCGGTGAAAAGTGGTTCGATATCCGGTGCCAATGTAAACGTAAATAGGAAACACTAAAAGCATCTAAAGGATTAAGCTAGATTAAACCTAAATAAGCACATGAAACAAAAACACTTAGATTGATGAAGTTCCTAAATAAGGGGCTTACTTGGGACCTTACTTGAGATAAGGTGATTGCGGGATTTAGAACATGGGCTTTTGGATAATTAGTGTACAACAACCCCGCTAAAAAAAATAGGCTATCTACGACTTATAAATAAGTCGCAAATAGGAATTGTTGAGACAGAGTATGCACAGAACAGAAATTCACCCAATATACCCATTTTAACCCATCAACAGACATGGTAAACCATTTTTTTGAATTTTTTCCTCTTGACAGTGATTAAACAAGCTAGCTAACTGATCATTTTTATTTTTTAAAAATTTTTATCACTAAAAAATCTTAACTAAATTGCTAATGAAAACTGCTTTTTAGCTTATTGGCACTTTGACCTACATTCTTGCAAAGATTGAGATGTAAAGAAAGACCTTATGTCATCTTTGAACATCATTATGTCATATATGGTTATACTTTGTTGATGCACTTAAAGGACCTTGACCAAAAAGGTCAAAAAGAAAGAGTAAAATTGTTGCCAAGATCATTATAAAAATTGTTAAGGAAGAGATGTTATAAAATCACATTCCTAGAAGCTTTCAATGAAAATTGGAACATTTTATAGTTCTTAATGTCATGATGCGGTTTGAGAAGATAAGGTGCAAGCATTTGTAAACTATGGTAATAAGTTAGTATAAAACCTTCTTGCTATTACTACCAAAAGCTTCTACCTTTACTTCTATAGAACAATGTTTCTTTAGACACCTACAAATCGATACTTCAACAAAAGTTGACTTCACAAAGGCACTCCTCTAATTACATTGCAAACATACAAAATTTACAAGGTCATCTAGATTGTTGTCCCTCTTGATCATGCATGTTGTATTTCATGAGAAGTTTCATGATTCATTTCTTACTATTTGCATATTATCGGTACAAAGCAAAACATGCTACAATAAAGTTAAAGATTCACAAAGTTCAAACTTAACCATCTCCATTGGCAAGTGTAAATGGATTTACAAGCAACTCCTAAATGGGTCAACTTGGGTTATGTTAAACCATTAAAACTCCTAAACATATATAACATAGATAACATAGAATTTACAAGCATGCATAGTAGTTTAGAGTTGGCAATTTCAAGCCAAGCCGTTACATAGAAATGGGTCAATTTGGGTTATGTTAAACCACCTAAATGTTACATCACCTAAATGTTTACAAAAGTAGACATACCAACCATACAAGATCTAAACTACTACAACACCTAAACTCACATAAACACCTAATTGTTTTTCACATACAACACCTAAATTAGATGTAAACCATCATTGGTTTGTTGGTTCTATTGATTCTACCTTCTTGTACTTCCAATACAAAGATATCAATTGCTCACGATAAGCTAGAGCAAACTCAACGGGATCATCGACCATCAATGGAAGACCGTTTGTCAAACGGTACAAAAAAATGCATAGCCAAATTCCACAATCTCCATAATAGCCACCTTGTAATGGAACATCTTTGCATACCGAAGGTTATTGAATAAGTACGTGGATCAATGTTTTACTTGCCATGACCGACTATCTTCAAGATAAACGGGATATCACTTGAAAAGTCGCCTCCAAGTATCCCACCATGCACGGCCTTCTTCATCCGGACCACCAAGGTCGTCATATATCGTAACAACACCGATCGTATGTCTAGAACCGCCAAAGCCCAGTGAATATTTGGCTCATTCACGGGAATGTAAACCTACAATATGAAAGGTGTATTAAAAGCAAAATCGTTCTAAAAAAAATGACAAACTGAAAACAAATATGAATTTAGTTTGAAAAAACTGCAAACTCGTTCTAATCTAATCAATCAAGAAAATGGAAAACTTGAAACGTTCATTATTGACAATCGAATATAAATACTATCAATGGGATAATCTCATATTGACTCAAACACTTATCCTATTACGACTCCAACACATCTTAAACAATGACTCATAGCCAAAGGGGTGGAGCCGTTGTTATCCTATTGGATCGTTTCATCCCCTGAATTGCGTGTGTGTAACAGAATATTGTTCATAGTTTCTCAAAAATAATACAAACTTATACTAGTATAGCGTGTAGAACAACATGTGAATCAGTGGGCCGCATGAATTCCAAACAAAACCCTTTAAAAAAAATATCAGAACCCTTAACAAGGTATTTTTGACTCTTAGACAACCCTAAGTAACAAGGTATTTTTAGACAACCTGTTTACAAGGTAAACAATGACTCAATGTATAGTTAATGATTTCTAAATGAAAAAATGCCAATCTAGCAAGCTCATAACATGTAAATCAGCATACCAATCAATCATAAGGGTTACCACAAGCATTTACAGCATAGTGTTGATAGACTACTTCGTACCTTTTCAACATTTGGGGCTACCCAAGGCAAACCATAGGTAGTACCGTCTGCATAATACATTGGTATATCTCCACGAAGAAGCTGTGTGCTGAAATATGGTCCGACCATCACCCAATCAGCATCTTCAGGTCTAAATTGCCACATATACAATACCCATACATCAATGTGCTGCAATATCACAAGTATACAGAAGAAAACTACATTAGCGAAATGAGAGATGGAATTTAAACGGTTTCAGGGATAATAAGTAGGTAATTATTACCAAATCAGACAACCAGCCTTTCCTGTTGCCGTCTTTGCACACTAAACCACCCAAAATGTATTGCATAGCTCATGATTGACCAAGGTAAAGAAAATTTCATGTCCTTCCGTGAACGTAATAACATATTAATGTCTGAATGACAATTGATTCTGGTGGATGGGGAACCTGAAGGACGATTAAGTTCCTGCGAAATGATGAAAAAACTCCTATGTTACATCCACTCACAAGATTAATACTACACATAATGTGATAGAAATGAATAGACTAGTAAAGGTGGGACTAGTGCAGGTGCAGGTGTGCAAGGTAATAACAATAATACTAAGCCTAAAGTCCCAAATAATCATACTAACAAGGAATGCTAAAAAAAAGCCTTCTTTGTCAATTTTGACCCGTTACATAAATTGTTTTGTCCTGATTGTAAAGTGGTCGTTGAAAATTCTATACTAAAGGCTACCAGCCGAAATTCTACATATTAAGTATACGAAACCACAACTTTAAGCTTAAACAAAAATGAATTGAATACTAATTAAGTATAAGTACCTCTTTCCATGGTTCAACTTTTATCTCACTTCCATCAGGACCAACAAGGGACTGCATCTTAGATTTATAGATCCTAGATGTAGTTCGACGCTTTCTGGCCCTTCTTGGTGTGGTAGGTGGTGGAACTGTGTATGGAGAAGACACGTGGCGGCTCTTCTTTCTCTGTCGTTCAAACGGAACCCTTACAGTTACAACATCATCATCCATAGCCTCATCAAACAAAGAGTTCAAATCCTGAAAATTAGATGCAAAACTGTTAATCCAGTTAATGATGAAATTTAAGAAATACAAATTGAACTAGGTCTTCCCGCTTGCATACCAAAACTCCTGAGTTATCCGTGAAATCACCATCCATCTGCTCATCAATCAAACCATTCAAATCCTGAAAAATGATATAAAAAACAGTTTTATCCTGTTAATCATGAAACTTAATAAATAGAAATTGCATACCAAATTAATTCCCGAGTTATCTGTGCCACCAACATCCATCTGCTGACCGCTCATGAAACCATTCAAATCCTGAAAACCATTTACATGGTCAGTGTTATACAATTAATAATCAAACTAAAGACATAATTCATAACATTTCCATACCAAATTTGGTCCCGCATCAACATGTGTTACATCAACCTGCGGATCTAACCCATTTACATCCTGAAACTTAAATACAAAATTATACATATCAGCATACACTATTAACTAGTTATAATGATATTTAAATAATATTATGCGGAAGAGAAATGTGCATACCATATTATCCGGAAGAGAAGAAAAATCAATCAAATCTTCCAAATCCTTTGTTTCGTCACGAAACAATAAATAAGTTTAATATATATGATGGTCTAAACTTATGCAAATGGGTACAAAATGATTCAATAGTTACGTCCGATGGTCGTAACATATATGTCTTTAAATACCAAATCTTCCTTCTGCTTTGCTTCCTCCTCAACATCAACTTTATTGTTATCTTCGGAAAACTCTTCCATAGGCTGCTTTGCTTCCTGCTCCACATCGACTTTGTTGTTATCTTCGGAAACCTCTTCCATAGGCTGCTTTGTTTCCTGCTCATCAACAACCTGCTCATCACCAAATAGTTCAATGACAATATTGGCTTCCTGCTCAACTTTCCCATGTGAATCATCAACAACAATGGCTGGACGGTCAACTCCTTCATTAGCTGGAAGGTTAACTTCAACTCCTTCATCAACAACACCAACTCCTTCATCAACAACACCAACTCCTTCATTAGCCGGATGCTTATTTTGCTCTAAAGCAGCTATACGGGTTTCCATAGCAATCATCCTCTCGTAAAGTTGTCTTTTGGTAAGGTGTTTGAGGCAATCATCACTATCGCTTTCTTCAACAGCATGCTCCTCCACAACCTGAGTACGAACCTCAGTGCGGACATGAACCTCCGTGCGAACCTCTTCACGGATAAATTTTCGGGAAACCCTTGACTTGATCTTATCCCGTTTAACGGGATTATAGGTCTTGCTTGGAGGAGGCGTGTGGTGTTGAAATACTCTAAGTCGCTCATCCACCAAGTTGAACCTTGTTCCGCAGTTGGAACCATTTTTGGGTGGTGGTTTGGTAACAAAAAGCTTGACATAATCACTTTTGTGAAAAGCTGTTACATTAGCCCAAGCAACCCCCCGGGGAACAGCAGTATCATCTTTGTCCCACCACAGCTTTGACTTGGGAAAGCTTTCAAGAACAAAAATCTGTAATAAAAACAAACATTATGTTAGATGGCACCACATTTGACTTAGGAAATTTGATAATAACTCCAAAAAATCCATGGAATGATAACAGGTAATTTTGGGTAGTTCAAATTAAGGTGGCTGTTGCTACTACCCAATGTACTTTTGGGTCATAGCCTGGGTAGTTTGACTTATGACTTTCAATTTCACATAAACAACTCAACCAAAATCAACTAACTAGAAACAAGGTTTTATAATGAAATAATCCTAAACCCTGAAAAAGGAGAAAATAAGCTAACACTATAAAAGCCAACAAATGAAGCTTATGTCTAAGAAGCTAAAAAAAAACTAACCAAAGAGGCCCATCAAGGCTGCTGTTGCAGCAGAGATGTGCAGCAAATGGGGACTATTTTAGAGCTTATTAAAGGCAACTAAAGATAATCCCAAGGGCAGGTAAAGACCAATCTCAAAAGCCCCAATATAAAATAACTTCAATTTCCCAAATCATGACATCTAACTCTAACTGATTGTAAACACTTAAACAATAAAGCTTAAAACTAGATTATCGCACACATGATACCTGATCATACTTCCAACCGATCTTAAAACTAGTTCACTAAAGCTAGATTATTGTTTGCATAAAGGACAAGTATCTAAGGACAAGTTAGATACTAATATTTTCACTCACTTCAATCAACACCTATAAAAACCAGAACTTAACACAACCCACGTAAAAACAACAACTTTGTTAGAACTTTTTGCGCAATCGCTTACAATAAGCCGCTTAAAATAAGCACTAAGCGATGCAAAGAAAGCTTGAGTTCGATTACTCATTTAAAATAACTTCAATTAACAACTTAAAAAACAACTTTGTTGGCGTGCAATGTAATCGGCTTTAATACCTAATCATACATCCAACCGAGCTTAAGGCAGGTTCACTAACGCTTGTTTACATAATCACCAACTATACGCTAAAACACCACAATGATATCAAATTTCAATACTTTTGGGTCATAGCCTGGGTAGTTTGACTTATGACTTTCAATTTCACATAAACAACTCAACCAAAATCAACTAACTAGAAACAAGGTTTTATAATGAAATAATCCTAAACCCTGAAAAAGGAGAAATAAGCTAACACTATAAAAGCCAACAAATGAAGCTTATGTCTAAGAAGCTATCTCAAAAGCCCCAATATAAAATAACTTCAATTTCCCAAATCATGACATCTAACTCTAACTGATTGTAAACACTTAAACAATAAAGCTTAAAACTAGATTATCGCACACATGATACCTGATCATACTTCCAACCGATCTTAAAACTAGTTCACTAAAGCTAGATTATTGTTTGCATAAAGGACAAGTATCAAATAGGACAAGTATCAAATTTCAACACTAAGGACAAGTTAGATACTAATATTTTCACTCACTTCAATCAACACCTATAAAAACCAGAACTTAACACAACCCCACGTAAAAAACAACAACCTGTTGACGCGCAATGTACAATAAGCCGCTTAAAATAAGCACTAAACTGATGCAAAGAAAGCTTGAGTTCGATTACTCATTTAAAATAACTTCAATTAACAACACCTTAAAAAACAACCTGTTGGCGTGCAATGTAATCGGCTTTAATACCTAATCATACTTCCAACCGAGCTTAAGACAGTTCACTAACGCTTGTTTAAATAATCACCAACTATACGCTAAAACACCACAATAATATCAAATTTCAATACTAGTGACGAATTCAATACAAACTTCTAAACTTACTACAGTTAACAGCTATAAAAGCAGAAATAACAACCTTGACGCGCAATGTAATAGGTTTTAATTAATTACTAAGATTAATTTGTATTGCTAAATCTAAATAAGCACTAAACTGATTCAACAAAAGCTTAAGTTGTATTGCTAAATCTAAATAACTTCAATTAACAATGGGTTGTATAGTGGGTCATATTACTAACAGTTTACATATAAAAAAAGTATACTAACAAACGCATTCACTTATGTATAAACATTGTTGAATTAAATATAATTTGAACCCAAAGTGTACTAACCTTGAGCAAAAGCAAATCCATACAAGTTATACATCGCTTGGTACGCTCTCCCTCTTGCAACTCCTTCCATGTACTTGGTTCATTCTTACAAACAAGATTATAGATCCGCTCATGGAATTCGAACCACATATCTTGCCCCAAGGAAAGGAGTTCCATGCATCAAAATTGTCACTAAAACAACTATTTCGAGGTCATCACATGCCTTAGCTCTTGACCCATGAAAACATAGTCATTTGCTAAGAGAAGGCAAACACGTCAACATCCTCAACGGTTATGTGAATGAAATCTTGACTCTCCAACATCCTCAATAGGTCCTCACCCTTCAAATACCCATAACCGGGGAACACACGCTTCAAAAAACTCGATTCAGCATCATGCAAATGGTCTAAAGATATTTTACCGAATCGAAATCCAGTGATAAGGCAAAATTCCTTCATACCCATCTCTAAAGTGTGTCTACCCACATCAAAAATAAAGGGTGTATCAAATCTTGGATTATCAACATTCCTTTGGTGTTGGAGCAGGAAATTAAGAACATGATTATCATGCTCAATTGTTCTAATATTTAACCAGGTCCGAACACAGTACTCTAAAGAGGTTAAATGAATTATCCGCCCTAAAACCAACCTATCACGTATCTTTGTCGAATGGATAACCTAGTTCGTATCGTGACACGAGCATTTACCACCTAATTGAAAATCAAAATAGTAACAAAAATTAAACTAATGCAGTAAAACCCCCAAATAATTTACACTAAATTGAAAATGAAAAAAAAAACTTACATCAAATGGTCGTGTTGGATTAGATGACGATGGATTAGAAGGCATTGTTAGTGTATGCACGGATTTTGGTGATGATCAGGGTTTGAAGATGATCGGTGTGTTTAAGAGTTTAGATGTGTGTGTTTATCGGTGTGTGTTTCAAGACTTTTGATATGTGTGTTTAAGAAGTTTAATGTGTGTGTTTAAGTGTTTTATGTGTTTTATGTGGTAAGTGTAAATTTAAAACGTGCCAAATAATATTTGATCATTCCCAATAAATCAAAAGGTAGATTTGGTATAAAAAAGGTCTGATTTGATTCCTTACATGTGTGCATTCCCATAAAGTTATGTTACATTCGCACATTCGCACATCCACCGCTCGCACATTTGTATAAAAAGTCAAACGAGGCATTGGTTGTCATTGTACTTGTTGTCCCCTTTGGGAATTAAAAGAGTACATGTTGTCCGGACACGTGTCACTATTTGGGTGGAGTCGCACATTCGCACATTCGCACATGACCAAATTGAGAAGAGGCTTTTTTTTTGTACCTCAAAGTGACTAATGCCTAACTTTTTGTCCTCTTTTGGGAATTAGCCCTTGTTAAAAAGAATGACAATAAAAAATAGTATAGCATGCAAAATGAATCATTTTTGTAAGTATATTAATCATTTATGCTTTTACCCAATTATTTTAGGGATGATAATCGTCCCAACAATTATTTGAGTGACTAACAAGAATTTGTATCTTTTGTATCTCATTGTTATTTATACATCTATCTTTTTCATGTATAAAGTATTCTCTATATGCACATTAACTGTTTAATTTAACTACTGTATTGTGTTTATATGTATGGGTGTTGATATAATGTTTTACTACGACATTGTTTTGGGTAAGCTTTTCGTCTAAATAATTTCTAAGCAATATGTAACTATATTCACTTGATATAAGATAAATGTCTATTCATTTCTAAATTATCACAACGCCTAATATTTGATTTTCTTGGCTTAGACATTTGGTGTGTTAAAGTATATACACTTCTTTTTTGCATTCCGTTAGTTAGATGTCTTTGATGGTGTATGTGTGTATTTTCTGGCTTTTGATCGAACCGTCAACGATCTTAGATGGCACCCACATGAGATAGGACTCATACGAGCATTTCATTTCGTGTTTAAATAACAACACACAACGCTGGGAATGCTACAACTTACACTTAGGTTGTGTTCTTGTATCAAAATGTGAGTTGCATCCTCATTAATTCAATTAGCATTTTTATTTTTCACTAACTTAATTTATTGTGAACACTTATCAGCTGTTCATGTAAATAGAAATACAAGGACTTTGAATTGTAGGTGTTTTGAATTGTAAGAGTGGTCACATTTTTTAGAAAGACATCAATATATTACCACAACAAGAAAACATTACAAAATAAACGGCATCCCAACTTCCATAATCGAGCCAAGTAAAAGAAGCAGAACCCAAACTAAATATACAGCCCACTTGGAAACACAAAAACTCAAAGCTAAAATCAAGTAAAACATCCTGAAGGAAAAGTAGGGCCAGCCATTTGCATGATCACATTTATTTTGATCATGGTGTTGTAAAATTTGTGTTCAAAGTTTATCTTTTTGCTCTAAGTTTTTCTTGGTAAGTATAGTGTTTCATTATTAACTAGTAAGTCTTTTCTTAAGATGTATAATTACACCTCATTGTAGGAGATGAGTGTATAGCCTTCTTTTGTTATAGTCACAATGTACACTAATATAATAGGGTTAATAATTTTAAAAGATTATCTTGTCGAGAATGGTAGTTACAGTAATGACTAAAAATAACTCTTTTAGCATTAATGTTGACGTTTTGTCTTTCTTTAAAATATATACACCATTTTACCCTTTTCGATTTTTTTGAAATTTTTTCCAAAATATTTTTTGAATATTTTTTTTGAAATACTTTTTTCGAAATTTCTAAAGATTTTTTGATTTTTTTTTGAAATATTTTTGAAGGGTAAAATGGTCATAATCTGATCATATCTTAAAGAAAGACAAAATGTCAGCATTAATGCCTAAAAGAGTTATTTTTTTCATTACGCTGAATCATATTCTCGACAAATATAGTCTTTAATAGGTTATTAGCCCAATATAATATGTATGCATATTCACAGCCACTAAGTATAACTTAATGTTTTGTATCTCGGCCATTTACGAGACTTGGATCGATCGAGGGCATGTCATCAGTCTTGCATGTTCAAAAGTTTCTAATGGCATGCTAAATTTAGAAATACCAGAATCATAAAGCAACCTTCGAGTACTATGTGTTTTGTTTTATTAATCATATTTGATGCACTCTTATATTGCAAAGCCTATTTTTAATATCTATGACCTTTTTTAACACTTTCTTTTTACAAATGGAAAGCCTCAGGTAGGTCTTTTTTTAATTCTCTAGAATCTAGATTATCAATTTATTAATTGTAGTTGTTGCGGGTCAGTTTTTCTAAAATTGACTCCAAACTTCTCTAGATACTGTACTACAAAAATGACTAAACAATTTTTATTGTTTAACGTTTTACTGTTTAATCTATCTTGATTTATTTTTATAAGATACTGATTTCTCAAGTTTTAGTTGAACAAACAAGGATCTGTATGGCATCTGTGGTATGCTAATTCTAAAATATTCTTTATGTGTGTGTACAAACGATAATTAAATAACGCAGGTTTCTATATTTCACCTAGACTTGACAACAAGTCGTATTGCCCAAAGATTTCGATATATTGCTTGATCAAAGGAAGTTTGCTTTCAAAGTGGACATCACGGGATATAACTTAGCCAGAAACAAATATTTCTATGAAATATCAAAAAATTGTGAACAAGCTGATGTCATGGAAGAATTGGAGAAAAAGGTTCCATATCTTATGGATTATTCTTACTCTCCTTATTTAGTTAAGTATACTTACACTTTAATATACCAACTTGATGAAAATTCCAGAGGCAATTAAAGCAGTTCGTTAACTCCATCATTGGGCTTCATGTCACCACCCTCTCGCTTGACATACCATGCAAAGTTTTAGTTCTCAATTAATGTACACAACTCTATTACCAACAATTCAGTTACATCAATATGTACTACATACATTTAACGCTTTTTTTTTTTTTTTTTTTTTTTTCATTTGTACAAGATAGGTTGTCTGGTATGTGAGATACAAGCTTTTTAAGTATGCTAAGATTATGCTTATTTATCTATATTAATATGTTTTAGTTTCTCTTTTTTCATAGTTGTTGTCTTTCTTACTTTTAAATATTCAGGATCAGTATATAATTTATATAATGCTTTTGTTTTACTTCTTATTATGTGTATGATGATTGTCTTTTTTTTTAGAAGCCTTTGTATTTGTGGGTTTTTATTGAATCATGCTATGGTCTTTCTAATACCCTTTAGGATTATAGTTAAGATTATGCATTTTGCTTCATGATTTAACAAAATGTAGAATATTCAACAAATACAAGCATGTTAAAAGCTCATTTCTTTTATCATCTTACAACTGATATTTCTTACAATACAAGTTTTAATTGTCACTCGCGAAATCCGCAGGTGATACATAAAAATAAAATTCACTCAACATACTATTCAACTATACCTTGATAGAGAGATCTCACGGTTCCATCACTATCAAGACTTTATACTTGTATAACATGCAAGATATTACACTTGTTGCGTATTTCACACGGCTTATATGGATTGGAGTATGAAGGTCTTCCTAGCTTCTTGGCAACAATAGTTTTCTTAACCCCCTAAAAGTGATTGCAATTAGCCGAATAGTGTGTCCAACAACTAAAAGAGTCATCAACCCAATCCAAACCAAAACAATACATATGGCAACACGCCTAAATGTCATAGACTCGGGTGTTGGTGTCAAAACCCAAATAGAAACCAAATAAGTGAGGGACATAGATGTTGTAGCAATCCACATAATCACCATCAATAGCCACAAGAAAACACGATGCCTTAAAAATGGTAAGCCACTAATAAGCAACAAAATAATGCTAAGAGTTGAAACAAAGCCCACTGTGTTGGATACTAGAAATATGTGGTATGAAGATGAATGTTTGGATGCCATGATAGCGTATCCAGCCTTCTTAAGTGGATCACTATCGGGTGAGTCTTCTTGCCAAACGCCACTCGGGGGATTAATACCTGCTTGAAAGGCCATAGTTGCAATCAACGACGCCACAACCATTAACGAGTTTTTCTTCTTGTCTAGCCAATCTTCATGGTTAGTTGAACCATCTTTTGAGTGATGATCATGATATGCTAATCTGTCTAACCCCATATTAATTCTTGAATTTGTGGGAATCTGATTGACTAAACCGTGTGGTTTTGCCTCAACAGCTCCTGCTCGTGTTAGCAATAGCATAATTTGTTGATATGTTAAATCTCTTGGAACTTGAGCCAGTATATCCAACGGTGTTTCTCCGTTCGTGTTTGTAGAATCCACTTCTATCGTCGTACTAAGTAGCAAGAATCTAACAGTCTAGAAAATGTTGAAAATAAAATTAATCAGTCATATATATTTATCTTTTTGAACATCAGAAGACACTTTTAAT
The DNA here is from genome assembly GCA_022545495.1 of Chrysanthemum lavandulifolium. NCBI lineage: Eukaryota > Viridiplantae > Streptophyta > Magnoliopsida > Asterales > Asteraceae > Chrysanthemum > Chrysanthemum lavandulifolium. The sequence continues at coordinate 34,994,934 of CM040238.1, read as the reverse complement.
ACACGCTTAGTTGTCCCAGTGAACTGGGACTTGGTCCTACAACATACTTCTTGGTTAAAAAGGCACCTGATATCTCTAGGTCAAAAGACCGTTAGTATAAATCAGCCATATAGAGATAACAGGCTGGACAATTCTTTCAAACACATGCAATTTCTCAAATATGATGAAAGAATTTTAGCATATATATGCATACCTCGATTTGTTTGTCAGCAACAGCTAGGTGTAATATAGTATTGCCATGAGCATCTTTGGAGTTTATAAACTCGTGATCAATGATAACCTCTATTAACAACTTCAAAACCTCGAGTTGGTTATGCTTGACACACAAGTGCAATATGGTGTCTTGCTGCACCATGACTCTAGCTGCATGAGGTTGAGCTTGCACAAGCTCTTTCACAACTTCACAGTGTCCTTTAATCGCTGCAAGATGAAGAAGGGTTCCACCATCACGATCACGTGCAAGGCACGTGCCAGGGTTAGCCGATACTAGTGCTTTCACTATTTCCACATGCCCTTTAGCAGACGCTATATGAAGAGGCAAATGTTTTTGTGAATCACATTCCATAGCAAGGTGAGGCTTTCGAGTTAGGATCTCGTTGACAAAATCAACATGTCCAAGCATCGATGCAATGTGTAGAGGCATGTCACCATGGCGGTTTAGGGTAAGTCTATCGAGAATAAGTGGATCGTCTTGAAGCAACGTTAGCAAGACGATTGTATTTCCTTCTAGTGATGCTTCATAGAGAAGTTTCTCCATGGTGTCCATTTTTTTATAAGTAAAAAAAACACAAAATAGATCATGTATAATAAGAAAGTAGCATAGATCATGCTTATATATAACTGGGCTGGAAACGTATAGTATTTGTCTTCTTGAAGACTTTTGACTAGAGGTTGACAATTGATTAGCTTTCAGTTTGTATTATATTTTGATGTATTAGCCAAGACTTTTCAATACTCATTCAGAATTTTTAACCATTATTCTTTAAATTTATAAAGCATATGTGTTCGATACATTAATTAGGGGCATTAGTTTATCAATGTTTAGCCTTTTAAACATTAGTTGTATGTTTCATAATTTGTCATTACTCTATATACAATCACCAACTCCATTTTACTGTTGATAAAGAAAGATATTATTAAAAAAGTTACTAAGCACGTAATTAACAAATCTAGAAATAACAAATATTATAACATAAATTGTTGTTAGTGTTGGATGATGGGAAAAGCCCCGTAAGCTAAACTTTATTAATCTTCAACTATTTATTTATAAAACATATGAGAAGAACCTTATTAGATCTAATAGGCTTGGGCCAACTATCCATCGGCTAAACTTTTCCGTAATCTGAGCGGTGAAATCGCAAAAGCTCATATTAGATGAGCAAACTAAATAAACATTAAAGCAAACAAAGTGAAAAACATTAAAGCAAACGTAATTTATTGTTGAAGAAATCCGCCAACTTAACATGCGGAGACAAATCTTCAAAACTGAAAGTCACGAACTGATAAACCTGGAGAAGCCAAAGTAATTTTTTTTACGGGATAACCCAGAGTATCCATTTTTGCAGATAACCCAAAGTATCTTTTTCCGGGATAACCCAAAGTATACCTTTTTGCAGATAACACAAAGTATCATTTTATACTTTTCAGATAAACCTAAGTATCACGGGCCAAAATAAACCAAAGCATCCTACCGTAGAATAAACCAATGTATTCTTAGCACGAAAATAAAAATAAAAAAACAATTTTTTTATTATTTTATTTTTTTTAACAAAAATCCCCAAGTATGATATAAATCCAATTTTGACTTTTAAAAAAAGTCAAAGATATCATTGTACCCTAATATCCCTAGACAAAGGAAGAGAATACAAAACACCAGTACAAGTCCGATAAGATCACAAGATTCTGTTGGAAATACGAGAGCCTTTTAGGCTAATGAAGAGAGGAACAATTAGAGAATTTTACTATGTTACTTTATTGCTTAATTTTTTCTTCATACAAGTGTTTACATCCATCACATATTTATACTTGTTCACAGAAGATTCTAGAACGAGATACTTCCATGGATCTCTAGATAATTCTTTTTGGGTAAAGGGGAGTAATCGTGCACCCTGGTAAATATATTAACCAAATAAACGTTTAAGTACAATGGATATGAGTGAAATCCCATATCTCAGCCCGTTACATAGGCATAAAGCTTACATAACAAGATACTTCCAATTCTCTAAACAAGAAAACAAACCACTACTCAAATGATAATATATGACACAACAATAAAATTACTTCCTAGGACCTTGAAACTTTGTGCCATACATGGCATTAAAGGAATCAAATTCACGGAAGATCACGAACTGTTTAGCATAGTCATCAAAGTCATAGTCATCATACTCATCTTCAAATTCTTGGCCCCTTTAAAATATTAGCAGACTCATCAAATGGGTTAGCAACAACCTCATCTTCGAATCGACACCTCAATCTCTCCCACTTTAGAAAAGGGTTAACTCTCTTAGTAGAAGAGGTGGCGGAATAGGTTGACCATCATCATCCACAAGAGTAGCTTTCCCGTCAATAATTAGCTTTTCAAGCTTACCAATTTTCTCGACTATGGGAGTAGAACCAACATCCATTGTTCCCATTGAATCACTCACAAGCTTTGCGAGAATAAGTCCCGGTCTCAGGAGGCTTAGGCGCCTCACCAATATCAATACGAGTCCGTCCCGAGATCCATCAATACACCTTCTTTAGTAGTACCGAAGACTTCCGGTCTTGACCTTGTTAGTAGAAGAATCGACCACGATGCTTGGGATGCCCAAATCATCTTCCACCTCAAGAGTCCCAAAAGAGTTAGGCGTAGTAATCGGTGTATCTTTAGCATTACCACTTGCATTCTTGCGGTGTCTTCGTCTTTGCAACATATACCGCTTCCTAGGTGCAAATCTAGGACCTTACCCATATTAATACCTCAGGTCATCTTCGTACCTTTAGGTTTGGCTTTACGATTCGCACCACCTTAAAACCACCATCGGGTTCGTCCACATTTGGTGGGAGGAACATCATTATGCTCCTTAATACTCTTAGGACAACAAGCGTTATCATGCCCAAACACTTTACATTCCACACAGTGTGGCGGCTTCCATTCATATTCCACCTTTATACTTGCCGTAGTAAAACCACTATCATCCTTATTAGGGATCGCCATAGTCACCACATGTTTAAGCTCAAATTCAAATGATAATTCCAAGAGAGCACGTGCAAAACTAATTCGACCCCATGAATCAACACACATGGAACTAGTAAAAGAATCTAACATAATCGACTTACCCACTTTGAGTAGCAATTAAGCTCAACCCATCTTACGAGTATGCAAGTAATGGCACATTATGCAATTTAATCAAGCAGGAACTCTAGTTACCTCACTTTTAGACAATAGCACATCAGAGTCCATTTAGTGAGAATGAGAGAGAATTGCGAGATAATCCATGGGCCCGTTGAAGAACACTCTCAACACCCTCTTTAGAATCGAATTTGAAGAGGAAAACACCATCATCATTCTTCATTAGTTTCTTAAAACCAAACTTACCCCACGTATTGGTGACGTAGTTCTAAACCAAATGAAAAGCAACATTCTTGCCAACAAAGAAGCCAACAAGTGTATTTTCATAACGGTTGAAGACACCCTCCATAGCAGCCTTTGGAAGCACTGTATCATGATTTTAAATTCGCGTCTCATTCACCAAGGCACGAAAATTCACTTTCCTAGAGACACGTTCCGGATTTAATACATTTGCAAATGTCCTCACTTTATTAGTTTCACTACCAATCACGTTAGGGCTGAAGTAGAAGCATTCACCACTTTAGGACCAGAAATCAACACATCAGCGGTATAAGACAAAGAAGCTTTAGTGCTCGAATCCAAACCACCCACACGTAGTACTATAACTTGTATTGTCCGGATCGGTGGTACCCCAAATAGAATCCGAATGAACATCATGCGTGCTAGGGTTAAGAACAACCTAGCATCTTTACGCAACTTCGGGATCGGTGATGTCATCCTCAATACCACGTTCACCATTGAGACGTTGTAACCTAGCTTCCAAACCCTAAATATCAACCCTTTGATACGGATTCGTGTCCATGTTAACACCAACTTGATCGGCCAAGTTGGTGGTACATTTAAACCTTCACGAAGAACCACCTTTATCAAAAACCCCTTTCCATCTCTACACCCCACAAACTAATCCAGCGAATCGATAAACCGGCTAACAATCGACTTACCAATAAAACCCTAAGCGAAAGTTAGCGTTTAAAACACCACGATCAATTACAAACCTGCTCCCATGGTTAAACGCAATCCAAATCAGGTTATGAACAGAACCAATTACCAAAACCCTAAAAAGGTAATGAATAGCCAAAACAGGCCCAACAAGAGGAAACGCAGCTCAAACCAATCACGAATCAAAGAACAAAGATGTTAGTTAATAACGAAATCAGTTAGAAGCAAAGAATCCCAAGCTAGGTTCGATTTGAAAAAAAACGATTAGGGTTGTTAGGGTTATGGAAATCGCCAGAGAGAAAGTCGACTAGGGGTTTACTTCATTGTATGTTGCTATAGTATACCGGATCTCTAGATAATTCCGCCGTAATACTTATTTAGATTCTAGATATTTCTTATATTCTACCATACTTAACTACAATCTTCTACAAACTTCTATAGATATTTTACATAGATATTTTTTATGATTATTCTTTGATATTCTAGAAGCTTCTTCACCATAGGCTCGGGCTTTCATTGATAATCCAATCTTTATTGGACTAAATCAAGCTTACGATCCAACACCCCCCTTTTAAACGTGATCTACTAACTCCAAGCATCATTCGTTGTCTTGAGAAATCTTTCTCGCTGAGCGGCTTGGTGAAGATATCTGCAACTTGGTCTTCGAACCTCGTATGTATCACTCGAACATCCTTTCTTACAATGCATTCTCTAATAAAGTGATAACGAGTGTTGATATGCTTACTTCGATCATCGTAGACTGGATTTTTCGCTAAGTCGATTGCCGACTTGTTATCCACGTAGATCTCAGTCGCATCTTCTTGCTCCATGTGTAGCTCTTTTAACATACTTCTGAGCCAAATTCTGTGACATACACACGATGTTGCAGCTACATACTCCGTTTCACAACTGGACAAGGTAACAATTGGTTGCTTCTTTGAAGACCGTGTAAAAGCATTGTTACTAGGAAGAATACGAATCCTGTTGTACTTCTTCCATCATCTTTGTTTCTAGCCCAGTCACTGTCGCTATATCCAACCAGCTTGAAGTCTTCACTTGTTGAATAAAACATACCATAATCTACAGTACCTTTGATGTAACGGAGGATCCTCTTCGCAATCTCCAAATGTTTTGCGTAGGCTCTTCCATGAAACAACAAATCAATCCAGTCGCAAAGAGTATGTCGGATCTTGTACATGTCAAATAGCGCAAACTTCCAACGAGACTCTTTATAGATTGAGTCTACCGCTTCTCCTCCGTCATGCTTAGAAGGCTTTGCCTTATGTTCTATGGGGTGCCAACGGGATTGCACTTATCCATGCCGAACCTCTTTAATATCTCCTTGGTATATCCTTCTTAACTTATGAAAATCCCTTTATCCGTATGGTTTACCTCCATGCCATGATAATAAGACATAAGTCCTATGTCTGTCTTCTCGAACTCACCCGTCATTGACTTCTTGAGTTCATCAATCATACTCTGAGAGTTTCCTGTAAAGATAAAATCATCCACATACAAGCAGACGAGCAATATACTTCCTTTTCTAAAATTCACGTAAAGTGCATATTCACTTAGACATTTAGTAAAACCATGTTCTTGGAAATACTTGTTAATTCTAGTATTTCAAGCACGTGGTGCCTGCTTTAGACCATATAAGGCTTTCTTCAATCTTAGCACTTTACCTTCTTTCCCTTTGGTAACATATCCCTCCGGTTGCTCTACGTAAACTTCTTCTTCGAGAAATCCATTTAGAAATGCAGACTTTACATATATTTGGTGGATTTTCCACCTATATTGAGCAGCAATAGCAATAATAATTCTAATGGTTTCTAAACAAGCAATAAGAGCAAATACCTCTTCATAGTCGATATCATACTTCTCCTTGTAACATTTTGCCACAAGTCTTTCCTTGTACTTCTCCACTTCGCCTTTGGCGTTTTTCTTGGCCTTGTATACCCACTTGACTCTAATAGTCTTTTGGCCTTTTGGAAGGGTCGTCAACTCCCACGTATCATTCTTTACTATTGACTTTATCTCCTCGTCCATGGCTTGTCTCCATTTCTTACTTTTCATATCCTCCTCAAAAACAAAAGGTTCACAATCAGCGTATAAACAAAGAGGGGGTATCTCGTCAGTTATCTCATAGAGCTCTTACAACTTCTTATCTTTGGTTCTCCTTTACTTGAACTTGAAGGTGAGTCTTGGGTTGGAGTTAGACTTTGAGGTTGTTGGACTTCTTCACATGATTCACCCCATCTCTTTCGTCAGTTATAAGAAGAAAGTCATACCTTTCATTTTCCTTAATGCTCCAATCCCATGCTTCTTCTTCATCGAACTCCACGTCTCTACTTACTACCAGTGATTGGGTTGTAGAGCTTATAACCTTTCGTTTGCTTGTCGTACCCAATGAAAACATGCTTCTCACTTCTATCATCAAGCTTGGATCGCCTTTGGCTTGGAACATAGACATACGCTATGCTTCCGAATACCCTTAGGTGAGAGACGGTAAGCTTCAACCCATTTCATGATTCTTGTGGGGTCTTGTTTTATAAACTCTTTGATAAACAACAGTTCAACAAATATACTGCACAATCAACCGCTTCGGCCCAAAACTCTTTTGGCATTTTCTTACTTTTCAACATGCTTCGGACCATATTGAGAATGGATATATTCTTTCTTTCCACTACTCCATTTTGTTGTGGGGAGTAAGGAGTCATTAGAAATCTCCAGATCCCATTATTCTCACAAAATTTATTAAATTCTTTTAATAAAAATTCTCCACCTTTATTGGATCTCATGGATTTAATTTTTAAACCTTTCTCCTTTTCAACCATAGTTTTAAATGTCTTAAAAGCTTTAAAAGCTTGGGATGTTTCTTTTAGAAAATAAACCCAAGTATTTCTTGAAAAATCATCAATAAAAAGCATAAAGTAAAGATTCTTACCATGAGAGGATGGAGTAATGGGACTGCACAAATCCGTGTGAATTAGTTGTAGAGGCTCCTTAGCTCTTGATGTCACTTCTTTCGGGAACGAACTCCTAGCATGCTTCCCAAGAAGGCATACTTCACATACTTGATTGGGATGATCAATTTGATTTAACTCTTTCACCATTCCCTTTGAGGATAATAACTTTAAATTGCCAAAGTTTAAGTGCCCGTATTTCATGTGCCAAAGCCACGAATGATCCTTCAAACATCTTTTTAAGCACTTAGCTTCATCATTTTTAATGCTTAGAAGGAACATACGGTTTTTAGTCATAGGAACTTTTACTATGAGCTTTCCTTTGGGATTTCTTATTGTAGCACTACGATCCTTGAAATGTATATCGTAGTTTTTCTCTAAAAGTTGTCCCACACTTAAAATGTTACTTTTAAGGTTGGGCACATTGTACACGTCCGAAATATATTGGTGACTTACATCTTTAGCTTGGATAAGTATCTTACCTTTTCCTTTCACCGGTGCATATGATTCATCTCCAAAGGTGACATTACCTTTACTATTCTCCATATCCATGGACAAGTCTTCTTCACCCGTCATATGGTTGCTCGCACCGAAATCTATATGCTATGGCTCTATCCTCTCTTCTTGTTTGCCATGTCTTGCCATTAGCAAAGTAAGCTCATCTTTATCTTCTACCTCCACAATATTAGCTTTTTCTTCCACTTTTCTTTAGCTACTACAGTCATTCGCATAATGACCATATTTTCGATAATTGTAACATTGTATATGGGGCTTACCTCCTCTTTGAGATTGAAAGCCTCTCCCACAATCTCTTCAATATGAAGATCATTGGTTTTCATCTTCTTTGTTGACATCTTCTCTTCCTCTTCCTCGTCCTCGGCCATGGAAACCACCACGACCTCAAAAAATACCGCGTCCTCTTCCTTGCTCCTTTCCATGTTGAAAACTTTTTCTTCATTCTTTGAAAGAGACCTCTAAGTATAAATCTTGCTCCAAGGGTTCTTTTCCCCTTCTTTTCTTCAACTTCTTTTCATGGGCTTGTAAAGATCTCATGAGTTGATCAATGGTCATAGATTCTATGTCTTTTGACTCCTCTATGGCCACAACAATGTAATCAAAGCTTGGTGGGAAATAGCGAAGAATCTTTTCTATCACCCTTGTGTCACTGAAGCTTTCACCATTTCTCTTGATTTCATTTGAAATGGTTAATACACGAGTCAAATAATCCAAAATGGTTTTGGATTCCTCCATTTGGAGTTTTTTGAACTCTCCTCTAAGAGCGTACCTTTTTCACCTTGTCAATTCCTTTGAAAGCATTTTGAAGGATCTCCCACGCTTCTTTTGAATTGGTTTCATTTGCAACTTTCTCAAACGTCGCATCATCAAGACATTGATAGATGAGTGTAAGAGCACTTTGATCCTTCTTTCTTGCCTTTTGCAACTTCACCCTTTGGGCGGCATTCAACGAACTTTCATCATCAACTTTCTCAGCACCTTTTTTGACTATCTCTCACACATTATGTGAACCGAGTAACGCCTTCATTCGAATGCACCAACTACCATAGTTGTCTTTGGTAAGACGAGTAAATTGGAACAAGTTCATTGCACTTGACATCTCGATCTTCTAGCTCTGATACCAATTTTTTAGAAACATGAGATCCTTTTAGGCTAATGAAGAGAGGGACAATTAGAGAATTTTACAATGTTACTTTATTGCTTAAGCTTTTCTTTATACAAGTGCTTACATCCATCACATATGTATACTTGTCCTCAGAAGACTCTAGAACGAGATACTTCCATGGATCTCTAGATAATTTCGCCTTCATACTTATCTAGATTCTAGATATTTCTTATATTCTACCATACTTAGCTACAATCTTCTACAAACTTCTATAGATATTTTACATAGATATTTTCTATGATTATTCTTCGATATATTCTAGAAGCTTCTTCATCATGGGCTCGGACTTTCATTGATAGTCTAATCTTTATTTGACTAAATCAAGTTTACGATCCAACAGATTCCCCATTCCATTACTCAAATTATCACTACTTGAACTCCCATTCATCCTATCGTTGTCACCTTTGCTGACATCGCGGCCGTCGCCGCTTCCCTCCTCTTTTCGCTGCGGTTGCTGCCTTCTTCTGCAGCACCTTCTTCTTACTCGCATCTGACACCATCATGAGATCTAACGGTGGTGAGGGTGGATTTATATTTTAGTCTGGTTAGGGTTTGTTAGTACAAAAAGTGTGACGCATTATAATGAGTGTTTATGATGCTTATTGTGACGCGTTATAAAATAAGCAAATTAAGCTTGTGAAGCATAAACCGAAATCACATAAGCTCATAATCAAATAAAATAAGGTTAAAAAAATACCTCAAAACAATGTAGCTGCTATTCAAATTATATATTTGTGATATTCTGAAAATCACTTGTGATTTTCTGAATATCACTTTGTGATATTCACTTTGTGATATTGTGAATATCACTTGTTTTTTTGGATATCACTTTGTGATATTCTGAATATCAATTGTGATTTTCATGTTACAAAACATTAGTTGAAAATCACTTGTGATATTTAGAATATCACAAGTTATATTCTGATTATCACAAAATATCACTTGTGATCATCTGAATATCACTTGTGATATTTAGAAACGTATGAAAACGTTTGAAAAGGCCGAAAACATTTAAAAACGGACGAAAACGTAAGAAAACGGATGAAAACGTAAGAAAATGGATGAATATGTATGAAAACGGACGAAAACGTATGAAAGTGTAAAAACAAGTATGAAAACGGACGAAATTGTATGAATAGTGAATGAAAACGTAAGAAAAGCGGTGACGTATGAAAGCGGACGAAACGTAAGAAAGCGGACGAATATGTATGAAAGCAGGCGAAAGCGATGAAAGCGTAAAAACAAGTATGAAAGCGAATGAAAATGGGCGAAGCGTCAAAGCAGTAGAAAACATATAAAAGCGGACGAAAACGTGAAAGCGGATGACGTAAGAAAATGGGCGAATATGTATGAAAACGGACGAAAACGTATGAAAGCGTAAAAAAAAGTATGAAAACGGACGAAAACGTATGAATAATGAACGAAAACGTAAGAAAACGGGCGAAAACATATGGAAACGGACGAAAACATATGAAAGCGAAGATAAAAACGCGAATTAAAAAAACGTGAATTAAAAAAATGATTTAAAATAAATAAATAAATAAATAAAATAAACTTGAATTTAAAAAAAAAAAAACGTGAATTAAAAGAAAAAGACAAAAAAAATATGAAAAAAAAGAAAGACCAAAAGACAAGAAAAAACTATGGACTTAGGTTTATCTAATAAATCTTAGGTTAATCCTCACCATTAGATTAAACTAGATGAATGATGGGGATTTGTCCCTTAGTAAGCACCAAAATAAAGGTAAGCAAATTGATACGCGTACAACGCGCGTTCGGGGTCAAAGGAAGCTTCCTTTTCTTCGAGCAAGTTTTTCAACCACCTAGGCAGTAAACCTAATCGTTGTAGTGTAGTATTAGGGTAAGCCTCGGGGATTCATATCGTTCTCTAGGGGAATAGGAATGCTAGTGAGAAATTTGCTACGCTAAAGTTGAGGTTGAAGAAGATTATTTTTTTTATCTTTTTATATTTTTTAGAAAACTAAAGGTACGATCTCGGGGTATGGATTTGGGGGGTGGTACTTCTACCAATTACTCTACTATCTAATTATCTAATCTAATCTAAGGGGTAGTCTATGTCTATTGAAATGTGCTCGTATGATGATTAAAAATGTGTTTACCTAGATACTATTACTCCCTAGTTATCTTTTATTGATGGTTGAATTGTCACGTCATTATTCTTAACGCGTTGTGTTTTCTAAGTTCGTAGGGTGTACTTTTATCCCTAACTCTTTGAAGCTACCTAAGGTTAGTGACTACGAAATCTCTATGATTCATAAACTTAACACTAAGGTTATCTTTGGATATTTAGCCTACAATTCCACTAGTAACTATAAACTAATTTTCAACAAAGATTAATCAAGCATTAATAACACAACAATAGCTTTAAGCACTCCTAAGCCAATTATAATTAAGATAAGAGACAATGAATCAATATTTAATAACTAGGTTTCATAGATCTAAGCAAACACACAAGTAAATTAGCCGGACATGTTAAACATGCAAGCATACACACATTCAATCGAAAATATAATGAAATTAAGGGAATAAATAACTTATCTCGATGTAAAATAGGGTATTAGAACCCTAAAATACTGTCCAAGACGGACTACAATCGTTTTAGGTTTTTACTCCACAAGTCTACTCTTCTAAATGAAAATTGAATTCTATATATAGAGTTACAACTGCGACGGCATCACCTTTTAATTGTGACGCCGTCAGATCACCGCCATTAGGGTTTCGTCTTGGCTAAGTCAACTTTGGGACGGCGTCACGTTGTGGTTGTGACGCCGTCAGCTCTGACGTCGTCTGAATCTGGATCTAGGGCGTCTGGGAGCAATTTCACTCCTGAGTCGTCACAAATATAGGGACGGCGTCGCCCTTTGTGTGGGACGCCGTCAGGTTCCTTTCCAGCAGCTTGAGTGTCTTGATCTTGACTTTATCCATTTTCTTCACATATTCACTCCTTTTCGTCCAAATAAGCATCATTCCAGCATTTTACCTTCAATAGACCTAAAAAGTGAAAAGGAACGAAATTAAGCAGTAACGGATATAAAAGTGGGCGATTAAGGGCTTAAATCACCCCTTAAAAGTGTATGTTTTAAATCCTTATCAAATATCCCTACACTTGGTATTTGCTTGTCCTCAAGAAAATGTGCTTTTGGCCGATCAATTTATAAGTTAGGGGGTATAAAGCAATGGTTTAACATAATTCATAACAAGTATAAGCCCCGCAAAAGTCATAACAAGCACGGAAATTATATGCTAGCACCTCACAGTTGGTTTTTGGATACTCTCATCTCTCGGGTGTATATGAAATATATCAAATGGAAATGGAAGATAAACACTCATTAACCGGTCATAGTACATAGATTACCATAGGCTTGAGACTAGATCAAACCTCCACCGCTTTGGCGTAAGCACCTAGGAGTAACTATCTAAGAGGTATTTTAAAGGGTTGTAACATTAGGCTTACGGTAGGGAAACAAAGGGTTTGGTTGGATAGGCGATTTAGTAGTGGCAAGTCAAAATCTTTATGTTACAAGCATGAGAAGAATGGCGTTGCTAAGCCAAGACTCAACCCTCTAAACTCTAGATAACTTTGAAACAAACAAACATAAATTTTAAGATAGATGTAGGATGGTAGCCCGTATGTTTTTTTCATTTTTTATTTATTATATTTTTCAACACTCTTTTTTCGATTTTTTTTTTTTTTTTCATACACTTTACTCTACCATCCTCTATGATAACATCAAAATATAAGAGATTTATAGGCACATCCCTACACTTGATTTTTATTACTTTAACACTAATTTGACCCGAATTGAAAAGATCAAAACACTTGGAGTACATTATTATGTAAATAAAGGGAATTTGAATTTAACGTTCTTTCCGGTCATTCCATAAAATTTAACTTTACCCATGAGTCCCAATCGTCCCAAAACTGTATACAAAAGATATGACTCGACTTAGCAACTTATGCAAGTAACTAGATAATTGAACTAAGGGTTTAGTATGATAACAATAATGCACTAAAAGTGAGTGCGTACAAGGTAGGCTAAGGCGATTTGGGTGTACATTTGGGGGTGGATTGTAAACAATGCTCTTCATTGATATTCGGAAAACCAAAACATCACGAGAACCGCGAAAAGGATAGGCTCGAGGGGTTAACTAGGGTATCGTGTACTAAAGATGAGTACAACGCAGGGTGTGAGGAATTACTCAACCGATGTGGAAGAAGTAATTATAATACGGGTATCAAACAAGGGTTATCCTAATGCCTCTTATCATTTAGTTATTCCTAACTACACAAGTGTAGTCTCACTAGCGATCTCGGAATGCATCACAAAACAAGTTCTAGAATCTATTATACTACCGGTACACTCTCGAAGTATTAAAGGTGAATGCTTTAATTCCTACAAATCTAGGGGCGAACCTCACATTTTTGGGGTGGAATGTTAGTGGTAAAGGGTTTTTGTGCTAGTCATATAACTTCCTATCCATGAGACGCTTTATTAAGACTAAAGACCCACTCCTACATGTCATGAAAAAATTTAAATTTGGTACTAAAATTACCCTTACCAATATTTCTCATGGCTTATTACACAAATGAAATAGGACAAGACAAATGATCAAGGATAAGCATAGTTTCAAAGTTCTCGCTTTATTCTCCCTCCCTACACTTAAACTGAACATTGTCCCCAATGTTCCCCGAAAGTATCAAAGTTATAATAATGGAAGGTAACTAAAAGAGAAATAAACTAATACTCTCCTGATTAGCTCGGTAGGATCCGTGTGAAGTAGTGGTTAAATTCTTTCCAAGAAGAATGTATGTCTGAAAAGCTCCATCCAATCTTATGTATCTTCTTCTTGATAAATAAAACCTGCACACTTTAAGAAAATAGACAAAACCTTTGCGTAAAATCGGCGGTAAAACTATATATGACTCTACTAAACTAGGATATAATGCTTGTGCAATGGATGTTTGCAGATTTTATGGAAAATTAAGACCTGAGAAATTCCAAAAATTTATAAGTAGCACGTAAAGCGAGAGAAAGTTAGATAAGTTGTTTCGCTCCTCCACGACACCGTCAGTTGCAATCTGAAGCCGTCGAGGTTATCCCGGCAGAACCGGTCTGCTGCGTTTTCGGAAAAATTACATCTTTATAATCGGAAAAATTCACGCAAAACATCCATTATGACTCGATACAAGCATTTGACTCTAACAAACACACATATATATCTTTTTCAAAAATTGTAATTCTCATATTCACGTTCTTTTAAAAATGTGTGTAATCTTCCCTACACTTATCCTTTTTGTAAAATACCTTTATATGTAACTAAGACGAGGTTAAAGACAAAATAAAGCATTTTCACAAATTCAAACATGAGAATAAACAATCAATGAAAAGATATATGACACACAGACAATCAAACAATTAAGCATGGGTTGCCTCCCACGAAGCGCTTTTCTTTATTTGTGAGTCTTGTATCTAGACTCGAAGTCGTGCCCCTACGTGGTCTTGTTTTTCATCCTCAATGAAAACTCTATCATATTGACAACATTCTCATCTACTCTATACCTAGGTCCGAGGGTCAAACAATCCTTATAGTAAAGTCTCCTTTTCTCCCACATGAAGTTCAAACCTTTTTCAACATCGTCTTCGCTTTTTTCCTCAAAAGCTCTAATGTTGTCTCGCTCATAAAGGGATAAAGGGCCATATCCATTCATCTTCTAAGGCATCCTATAAGTGATCTCATCGTCCCCTTCCATAAACCTAACCGTTCATTCGGATTTGTTATGGCTCATTTTAGACTTTTCAACAAACGGTTTTCCTAGCACAACTTGCAAACCCCAAAATCTACTAAGTAGGTGAAATTTCCTATAAAGACGTGTACATCCTTGACTCTTCCCACAAAATTGCAAACCCCACCCGGATACTTAGGGTCTCTCCTAATCTTAAGTCGCTCATTCATAATGTCATTGTAAATAGCTGATGACATCACATTAATGGGAGATTCCATACCTATGTAGGCGTGCTCGACATTCCTATATCCAAGCATACAAGGGATTTTGATGTTCCAAGGATTTCCTCTCCTAATCTTTGGGCATATCCTAATGATGGGTGATTGAGGATTGTCGATTATGTATTGGTGGTAAGCAACCTCTCCCTTAGTGGGGTAAAGATTGAAGTAAGCACTATCCTCCTCATTCACATTTTTATTCACTAAACCATTATCCGAATTACAGTTAATCATAGAGCCAACAACTGAGGTGCTAATCACTTTTTCAACAACATCCCTAATTGTACTGTCAAATACCCTTCGTAAATCTTGAAGATCGTTGTTTCTACTCACATATCGGTTGCGGCGATTGTGTTGGTCAGTGGGTTGGGGTTTGAGTGAAAGTGGTTTATTTGGTGGTGGGTTATTGTTTGATGAGTTATCACCTTTCATGATGAAAAGTGATGAGATTATGAACAAAGTCACAAAGAAGGGGGATAGACTACGAGGAAGCTAAAATTGAAAAAAAGCTTACTTGATAGGAATCAAGAAAGGAAACCTAAACGAGATAGAGATCTAACTAGCTATTCTATTCTCCGGTAGCGGCGCCAAAAACTTGATACGCGTACAACGCGCATTCGAGGTCAAAGGAAACTTCCTTTTCTTCGAGCAAGTTTTTCAACCACCTAGGCAGTAAACCTAATCGTTGTAGTGTAGTATTAGGGTAAGCCTCAGGGATTGATATCGTTCTCTAGGGGAATAGGAATGCTAGTGATAAATTTACTACGCTAAGGTTGAGGTTGAAGAAGATTATTTTTTTTTTATCTTTTTATATTTTTTAGAAAACTAAAGACGATCTCGGGGTATGGATTTGGGGGGTGGTAATTCTACCGATTACTCTACTATCTAATTATCTAATCTAATCTAAGGGGTAGTCTATGTCTATTGAAGTGTGCTCGTATGATGATAAAACATGTGTTTACCTAGATACTATTACTCCCTAGTTATCTTTTATTGATGGTTGAATTGTCACGTCCTTATTCTTAACGCGTTGTGTTTTCTAAGGTCGTAGGGTGTGCTTTTATCCCCAACTCTTTGAAGCTACCTAAGGTTAATGCCTACAAAATCTCTAGGATTCATAAACTTAACACTAAGGTTATCTTTGGATATTTAGCCTACAATTTCACTAGTAACTATAAACTAATTTTCAACAAAGATTAATCAAGCATTAATAACACAACGATGGCTTTAAGCACTCCTAAGCCAATTACAATTAAGATAAGAGACAACCAATCAATATTTAATAACTAGGTTTCATAGATTTAGGCAAACACACAAGTAAATTAGTCGGACATGTTAAACATGCAAGCATACACACATTCAATCGAAGACATAATGAAATCAAGGGAATAAATAACTTTTCTCGGTGTAAAATAGGGTATTAGAACCCTAAAATACTGTCCAAGACGGACTACAATCGTTTTAGGTTTTTACTCCACAAGTCTACCCCTCTAAAAGTCTGAAAATCGAATTCTATATATAGAGCTACAACAACGACGGCGTCACCTTTTAATTGTGACGCCGTCAGATCGCCACCATTAGGGTTTCGTCTTGGCCAAGTCAACTTTGGGACAGCGTCACGTTGTGGTTGTGACGCCGTCAGCTTTCAGCTCTTATGTTGTCTGAATATGGATCTAGGGCGTCTGGGATGAAAAGTCTTCGTGACGCGCTACTCTTCAAAGCATGACGCCGTCAGGTGTAAAATAGAAATTTCACTCCTGAGTCGTCACAAATATAGGGACGGCGTCGCCCTTTGTGTGGGACGCCGTCCGGTGCATTTCCAGCAACTTGAGTGTCTTGATCTTAAAATTTAGCCATTTTCTTCACATATTCACTCCTTTTCGTCCAAATAAGCATCATTCCAGCATTTTGCCTTCAAGAGACCTAAAAAGTGAAAAGGAACGTAATTAAGCAGTAACGGATATAAAAGTGGGCGATTAAGGGCTTAAATCACCCTTTAAAAGTGTACGTTTTAAATCCTTATCACAAATGAAAATTCCTCTACTAAAGATAAGAGGAAACTTTGACGGTCTAAAACAATACAATAAATGTAGAAATCAGATAGAGTAAATTACACCAATAGTCCCCAAACTTCGTTCGATTCTCAAGTTTCGTCCTAAATTCTCAATAATCGCAAATATAGTCCTAACATTTTCTATTAACTGCGCGCCTGGTCGTTTTTTGCTAACACTCGTTAATATTTTCGTTAGCTACAAGGGTATTTTTTTCTTTTCATCTTTTCTTGTCTAAACACCCCATTAACATCTTTTTTAACACTTTACAAACAATATCTAAACATTAACCCAAACACCTCTTCCTTCTAACTCGCCACTCTTCTTCAATATCCAACTCTCATCACCACCGTCACCCACCACCACCATCTCTGTAATTGTAAACAAATTTAAAAAATAAAAATAGTAAACTCATTTCATTATTAATAATCGTATTGCTTAAAGAGAATATGCGTGTAACAGTTATTGACGACGTGCATTCTATATTGATGTAGCAAATATCATTCCGGATTCGTTTAATTTCATTAGATGTTCATTGAGAGACATTTTCAGTTTTTATGGCCACGAACATCGTGAAGTTTATCAGGTTTTATGTAATTTGGATACTCCTCGGTCGTAGTAAATATCATATCTTCTTCATCACTAATACGAATATAGTTATGCAAACCAATGCGGCCATAATAACATTAATTTGAGTTTTCACACTAAACTGAGTATTTTAACAAGTATTTTTCGTTATTTTTAAAATTTCAAATAAACTCTCAATATATATCACGATGATTAACCATATGTAATAACAAATCTATAAATTTTATTTTTAACATAGTGTTACAACATATCTATTATTATTATTATTATTATTATTATTATTATTATTATTATTATTATTATTATTATTATTATTATTATTATTAATGGTGTTATTATTGTTATTATTATAATAGTTTTATTTTGTATGCATAAGTCTCGTTAATTATATTCAATTTTGAAAAGATTTTAATACGGTTGAAAGGTATATCCGTAATTTAATATTTTAATAGTTTCAAAATAATTTAAAAGCTTCATGAATCAGCTTTTTACTTATAAGCTACTTGTTTAAATAAAAGCTTAAAGTTGATGTATTCAAACGAAACTACTTATTTTATAAGAGATTATTTTTTTAACAAAAAGATAAGAACTCCAAAAAAAACATCTTACCAAAAGGCCCTATATGGACCTCTCTAGTAAACATAATAATATAACTAATTTTTTTATAAATTAATATTTTTATATACTCTTTCCGTCTAAAAATTATTTTCTACAAACAAAAAATAAACAATTTAAGAAAATTGAATCCTAAAACAATCAAATATCATCTTCACGCACTAAACTCTCTTTTGATTAGTGAAAATTGAAATTGAATAATTATTTTAAGACGTCTTAAAAATGAAATTTTGGACAATAATTTTAAAATGAAAGAAGTAGTAAAGAAAAAAACAACTTACAATATGTCATGTAATATTCAGATGCGAGGGTTTTCGGAATTAGAGTTTCCATAACTATGTACTATACGATTAATTTAGGATTTATTTGTTATACTTTTTGTACATGTATAAAGTTTTGTGTTTGTTTTGCAACTCGTTAGCGTTTTATTCAATGAAAAACTGGTTACAGTCACCTTTATTTTCACGTTCTTTTAAAGAAAAATGGGCAATTTGCTTAAAATAATGGTGTTTGCCTTAAACCCGACCCGACCCATTTTTTACTAAACAAAAATAAATTGGACAATAATTCGATCACTTTTATCACTCGTTGCCCCCTCTAACTACATTTCCTGGCTCCGCCACACTCCTTACAAAATTCAGGCTTTCGTTTTAGGATCTCTTTGACAAAATCAATATGTCCTAGCATCGATGCTGTAACGCCCCAACCCCACAAGGGTAAAGGAATCACAAGTAATGGTGTCATATCAAAGCAAACATATAAACCAAAAGAAATCTTCAACATAAATATGGAAATAATCCAAGTCAAAAGACTTCAATACATAGGTCCCAGTGGAAAAATAAACTCCAAATGAAATGTCTAAAACATAAGTCTAAATGGCATCATAATATCAAAGCTAAATCTCTAAGGTAAGTCCACTCGGACTCATCCCAAAGCAATACCAGCTCAATGCTTAGATACACGCCGGAAGAAAAGAAAAGTGCGGTGAGCTTACAAAGCCGGTGAGCAGATATACAAGCAAAAGAATACGAAACGAAAACAAATACGAAATAAAGTAAAGAAAGATAGTGAAAATCATAATCTTTTCAAAAGATAATTGAATATCGAATAAGTTTTATAGCTTAACTACCTCAAAGCCCGAACATATGCCATATCGAAACATATCATAATCACATAAGGCAACATATTTGTAGGGAGACCTACCAGAGTTATGAAGGGCGTGCATGCGCAAACATCAATCATTAGATAAGAAATAGCATATCTGAGATAATATATGGCATATAACGGATCTAGGATGCATCCATCGCCCCAGACAAATATTCATATCATAATTCAAATTGAGCTCATACGAGATAATGAGAAAGGGGCGTGGCGAACATCACTCTCGCCCTAGAGTCATGTCGAAAGTGCATTCACGACACGGACATGGAACCCCATGACTAGTTATATTTGGCTTGGGTGTCAACTATCGAAATCAAATAAGAATGTCATAAGCGACATAGATCATATTTTATCAAGCGTTTAATCATATTTTCAAAATCAAAGCCTTCATATCATATAGTTCAAAATCGGATGTTTTATGATTCAAAATCAAAGTTCGAGATAAGCCACAGCTCAAATAAACACATTAGGGTTCATAGCAAAGGTTTAGGAAATCCTAATATGAAAGCGAAAAGAAAACTTCATACGAAACCTTTCTTGAAAAGGTCAGAATATCCGTACCTTATTCAAAAGCAAAAGATCAAAAGTCGAAACAGGAAGCAAAGAATTACTCCTTCTTCACAGAACCTATATACATTAACGTCGTATATATTATTAATGATTCCATAATCTTCACAATGATCTTTTTATGTTTTAGGGTTTCTATAATTAAATGAGACTTAAAGGTTTTAATACTAATATAGTAAATTAGGGTTTATATATCTTTTATTAACGTTTAGGGTTTTCATTCTTTAATGTCTCATTAATATTCATTAGCTTACTTGTTACGTCTTTTAATGACTAATTACTTAACCTAACTCGTCACATAATACTCTTTCCTTTTTATTTTCAACGTAAATGTTTATGATTTTATGTGACATATAAGTTACTCATTACGCGTATTAATCACGCATTTACTCTATTAGGGTTTAGCATAACTTAATAAATTATCATATCAAAACTAGGGTTTATGTTTAACATAACCTTTACTTAATTAATGCATCTTCAAAACTCATATGTAATTCAATTCAAATTAGGGTTTCGGTTATATTAGGGTTTACACATGTATTAACTCATCTAAATACTTTACTTACTCAAGCTATTAAGTTATATTCATTACTCATAAATTAAACATGGTTCGGATCTAGTTAATAGGTTTCGCCCTCATCAAAACAACACAAACATAACTCGATTCAATATCCCATCTTACGTTACATGTTTATTATTATTTAGAAGTTAAATGAGTTAGGGTTTCTTATTGTTTCGGTTCACAACTCTCGGCCACAAAGAAAAAGAAACATAACGCGACGAAACAAATATAACTTGACATATACGTATAAGATACGTTAAAGGAAAACAAATAAACGATATACCTTCAATTGGTTGAGCAAAATCGACACCAAAGGTGTGTTTGTGTGAGTCTCGGCCGAGCAAGGGAGAAAAAGAAAAAGAGAGAGCAAAATAACTAGGGTTCCAATTTAATGAATATGTGTTGTATTTATAGTTGTAGTATTTGAGTTAAACTAGGAAAGTAATTGGGTTTGGGTTGGGTTTAGTCAACCGGTCACACCATTCACCTCGCCATCATGGGCTTGGCCTTGGCTCATACTGAAGCAACAAACGCGATCCAAAACATTCTGAAACTTTAACTCTTCGTCGTACCAAATCAATTCGCAATATACTTTAATTAGATTTTAAATATTCACAAGTAAATCTTTTATTTCTTTAAGTGTTAGAAATATATTTTTACGTATTTTATAATTTTTATTCTAAGGGTATTTTAGTCTTTATTCGGATTTTAAATTTTCGTGTTTTACAATTCTTCCCTCTAAAGAAAAATTTTCGTCCTCGAAAATTGAATGAAACGAAAGAAAATGAAAAGCAACGAAGCGAAATGAGAACATACCAAACTATTCAAAGAAATGTGGGTAACTTGCACGCATCGACTCCTCGGTTTCCCAAGTAGCCTCACGTTCGGGATGATTCTTCCAAAGAATCTTAACGAATGGAATAACTTTATTCCTCATAACTCTTTCTTGTCTTTCCGAATAGCTTCGGTTCTTGAGATAAAGACATATCGGATTGAATTTGATCAAGCGGATAAGAAGCAGCGTGTAACGGATGATAGTTGTATCCCTTAGGAGTGATACATGAAAGCGTCATGAACATGCGATAGCGAGGCGGAAGTGCTAAGCGATACGAAACTTCTCCTATTCGTTCTAGAATCTCAAATGGTCCAATAAATCGAGGACTAAGCTTGCCCTTGATTCCAAAACGTTTCACACCTCTAAATGGCGAAACTTTCAAAAACACACGATCTCCAACCCGAAATTCTAAATCACGACGATGCTTATCAGCATAACTCTTCTGACGAGACCTAGCTTCCTTCAATTTCTCTCTAGCCACAGCTACCTTCTCATTAGTGATCTCTATCATTTCCGGTCCCTCAATCAAACGCTCACCTACTTCATCCCAACAAATAGGTGCTCTACACTTCCTTCCATAAAGAAGTTCAAACGGCGCCGCCTTAATGCTAGCATGCCAACTATTGTTATAAGCAAACTCTACCAAACACAAATATTCGTCCCAACTGCCAGTCCATTCTAAAGCACAAGCCCTTAGCATATCTTCTAAGGTCTGTATAGTTCTCTCGATCGACCATCGGTTTGAGGATGAAATGCCGTACTAAAATTAAGTCGAGTACCCCAAGCTTTCTGCAAACCCTTCCAGAAACGAGAAGTAAAACGCGGATCTCTATCGGACACAATAGATGTCGGAGTACCATGAAGTCTAACGATCTCTTGCTGAAAAATCTCTGCCAATTTACCAATACCATAATCCTTCCTGATTGGCAAGAAATGAGCAGATTTGGTTAGTCGATCAACAACCACCCAAATCGCATCATGCTTCTTCCTAGTAAGAGGTAACCCAGTCACAAAATCCATAGATATCTTATCCCACTTCCATGTTGGAATCTCCAATGGCTGTAACAATCCACTAGCCCTCTGATGTTCAATCTTAACTTGCTGACAAATCATACACTTCGACACAAACGTCGCCACATCTTGCTTCATACCGTTCCACCAAAAATCTTGTTTCAAATCCCTATACATCTTGGTAGAACCGGGATGAATAGTGAAAGGAGAACTATGAGCTTCATCATAACTTTCTCACGAAGTACACGATCATTGGGAACACAAAGCCTATCTCCATACCATACAATACCGTCATTATCAACCTTAAATTCCGTCGCTTACCTTCTTCAACATTTTGCGCTACGACCCATCACTCACCGTCATCTTCTGAGCTTCTTTAATTTGCGATATAAGGTTCGACTCCACCTTCATACTAGCCCGGTATCCATCAAAACCTCGACGCACAACTCAACATCCAAACTCTAAATCATGCAAAATCCTAGGCTCAATCTTGATACTCGCAAGAATGCACGATTTCCGGCTAAGTCGTCGGCAACTTCGTTAGCCTTACGGATGGTGCTTGAATGTTGGTGTCATAATCCTTAAGAAGTTCTAACCATCTTCTTTGTCTCATGTTAAGTTCCTTACGGTGAAAATATACTTGAGACTCTTATGATCGATGAATATATCACACGCTCTCCATACAAGTAATGTCTCCGGATCTTCAAGCGCAAACACCACCATGACTAACTCAAGATCATGAGTTGGGTAATTCTCCTCATAAGGTTTTAGCTGCCTCGAAGCATAAGCTATTACCTTCCCATGTTGCATCAAAACACAGCCTAATCCTTTCTTAGATGCATCGCTGTAGATTTGAAATCCTCCTGAACCAGTTGGAAGAGTCAAAATAGGAGCCGTCACCAATCTCCGCTTCAATTCTTCAAAACTCTTCTCTCGTTCATCCGTCCATACAAACTTTTCACCTTTCCTCATCAGTTGGGTTAAAGGCAAAGCTAGACGAGAGAAACCTTCAACAAAACGTCTATAGTAACCAGCAAGTCCAAGAAAACTCCTGACCTCAGTCACTGTCGTAGGTCTTGGCCATTTAGTGATAGCCTCAACTTTAGACGGATCCATGGTTATACCATCAGCTGATACGATATGACCAAGGAAAGCAACTTGTCTCAACCAAAATTCGCACTTCGAAAATTTGGCGTACAACTTCTTCTTCCTCAAAATCTCCAAAACTATACGAAGATGTTCTTCATGCTCTTCTTCAGACTTAGAGTAAACTAAAATATCGTCGATGAAAACAATAACGAACTTGTCAAGAAACTCATGGAAAACACGATTCATCAAGTCCATAAACACAGCAGGCGCATTGGTCAATCCAAAAGGCATAACGAGAAATTCGTAATGACCATATCCGAGTGAAAGCGGTCTTAGGAACATCTTGCTCCTTCACACGTGGCGATGGTAGCGGACCTCGTGTCAATCTTGAAAAGAACTTAGCTCCTTGCGTTGATCAAACAAATCGTCTATACGCGGCAAAGGATAACGGTTACGAATGGTAATACGATTGAGTTCACGATAGTCGATACATAGACGCATGCTTCCATCCTTCTTCTTCACAAACAAGGCAGTGCACCCCATGGAGAAACACTAGGCGAATAAATCCACTTTCTATCATCTCTTGCGGTTGTTCCTTCAACTCCTTCGAGTTCTACAGTGCCATACGATACGGAGCCTTCAAATCGGTTCGGCACGTGAATTAACTCAATGCTAAACTCAACTTCTCGGTGGGGAAGTCCCGGAGTTCATCCGGAAATCGTCAACAAATTCGCAAACAACCGAAAGATTATCAACGTTAGGACTCTCCAAAGATGTGTCATAACGGATGCTAGAAAACCTTGGCACCCATGAGCAATCATGATCCGTGCCTTCATAGCGGAAATGAGCTTAACATTTAAGGGGTTGAGAACCATAATAAGCGAATTCGGGATGTTTCGTCTCCAAAGATCACCGTTCTAGCATGGCGATCGATTGAAGCTCTATGGTAAGCCAACCAATCCATGCCTAGAATGATATCAAAGTCGACCATATTGAGAGGATCTGATTTGAAAACGGATACGATCATCAAAACGAAGAGGACACTCGACATATTTACGATCAATGATCACATGATTTTTCATAGGCGTAGAAATCGATAAGTGATTCGTTAGCGGTTTGGGCTTCATATTAAGTTTCTTAGCGGATGTGCGGATATAATAGAGTGTGTGGCGCGATATCAAATAAAGCGAAGACAACAAAATCATCAATGAAAAGAGTGCCGTAATGGTACTCGAAGTTCGCTCCACTTTGGTTACGGTAGTAGCATAGACACGTCCAAAGAGTAGTCGGTGACGATGTAGTTTCGAGGGCGCCGAATTCTTCTTAGGGCAATCCTTAATCTTGTGAGTAGTGGAACCACAACCAAAACATCCACCGGTGGCCTTGAAACACCGCCTGGATGAGCCTTTCCACAAGTAGTACAAATAGGTGGGGTGGCAAAACTTGGTGTCCTCTGTTGACTAGAAGATCTGGACGCACGACCACGATTCGTTCCTCTAGTGGTGATCCTGTTATAAGTTGGTTATTGTTGCCTTGGTTACGGCGATCACTTCCATTCCTACCGGCATTTCTATTATCTTGACCCTCGTCTCGAGCGTCCGGTGTCAACATTCCTTCCGGTGACCCACCGATCATAAGTTCTATCCCCTTGACCTCTTGAATCATAACTCCTACGAGTTTCCCTTATAGTCATTACCTTGAGTCCTACCTTGAATCCGATCACCATCGCGATTACGCTTGTTAGAACCCGAAACCTCATGAAAGATCTCAATGTTACGAGTTGCATCATTACAGTCGACACATTCTCATACTCAATATTAAGCAATCGGTCCAACACCCACTTCTTGGTCCCCTTGAAGTGCTTAGCTTGCGCCTACCATCTCCAAAGAATCACTCCAACAAAACTCACCAACCTCATAAACCTACTCATGTACTCATTAGAGGTCTCATTATCAAACCGGTAGATCACCCGATAATCCTCTCATACCTTTTTTTCGGCATCGAGGAAATAACGGTTATAGAAGATAGTCGAAACTCGGTCAAGTACAAGTCATGCAAAAGCGTCACCTCCTCTTGCTTGTTTCAATGCTTTCCACCAACTCAAAGCATCACCTTCCAATTTGAATGAAGCCAAACGAGTCTTAAATCCATCTCCACAACCCAAGACTTCAAACGACTTCTCAATATGAGTGATCCGGTCCTCGGCCTCGGTAGAGAGTAGCAGCGATGCTAAGCGAAAGAGGCTTGACCAAAGCGCTCGAGCCAAGTATGAATACCTACGGGTTGATTTCCTCCACCACTACCCAAGCACCATTCGACACGAATGTTGTTGATCACTGTTCCATCATCTCGGTGTAGTCAAACCGGGGAAAGAGAGTTGAGAGCATTCGCAATCGCAGCATCCATGTTAACAAACATCATCGTCTCCATCCGCGCCACCAAGAGTACGAGTTCGAACCATCTAAGCGATTAGCAAAATGAACAAAGGTAAGATACGAAATGGAAGTACGAAGGAATCCTAAAGTCTACCCAAATCCTCACGGTCAAATCCTAAACTCTAAGGTCTCGAAACCTAGGCTCCATATGTCACGTGTCCCGACTAAAAGTCGTAAACACAGGCTCGATGCCATAAATTATAACGCCCAACCCCACAA
Organism: Chrysanthemum lavandulifolium; assembly: GCA_022545495.1. Lineage (NCBI taxonomy): Eukaryota > Viridiplantae > Streptophyta > Magnoliopsida > Asterales > Asteraceae > Chrysanthemum > Chrysanthemum lavandulifolium. The sequence goes on along the minus strand of CM040238.1, from coordinate 34,968,863 downwards.
GGGTAAAGGAATCACAAGTAATGGTGTCATATCAAAGCAAACATATAAACCAAAAGAAATCTTCAACATAAATATGGAAATAATCCAAGTCAAAGACTTCAATACATAGGTCCCAGTGGAAAATAAACTCCAAATGAAATGTATAAAACATAAGTCTAAATGGCATCATAATATCAAAGCTAAATCTCTAAGGTAAGTCCACTCAAGACTCATCCCAAAGCAATACCCAGCTCAATGCTTAGATACCGTCGCGGAAGAAAAGAAAAGTCTGGTGAGCTTACAAAGCCAGGTGAGCAGATATACAAGCAAAGAATACGAAGCGAAAACAAATACGAAATAAAGTAAAGAAAGATAGTGAAAATCATAATCTTTTCAAAAGATAATTCGAATATCGAATAAGTTTTATAGCTTAACTACCTCAAAGCCCGAACATATGCCATATCGAAACATATCATAATCACATAAGGCAACATATTTGTAGGGAGACCTACAGAGTTATGAAGGGCGTGCATGCACGCAGACATCAATCATCGAGATAACAAATAGCATATCTGAGATAATATATGGCATATAACGGATCTAGGATGCATCCATCGCCCCGAGACAAATATTCATATCATAATTCAAATTGAGCTCATCGAGATAATGAAAGGGGCGTGGCGAACATCACTCATCGCCTAGAGTCATGTCGAAAGTGCATTCACGACACGGACATGGAACCCCATGACTAGTTATATTTGGCTTGGGTGTCAACTATCGAAATCAAATAAGAATGTCATAAGCGACATAGATCATATTTTATCAAACGTTTAATCATATTTTCAAAATCAAAGCCTTCATATCATATAGTTCAAAATCGGATGTTTTATGATTCAAAATCAAAGTTCGGATAAGCCCACTCAAATAAACACATTAGGGTTCATAGCAAAGGTTTAGGAAATCCTAATATGAAAACGAAAAGAAAACTTCATACGAAACCTTTCTTGAAAAGGTCGAATATCCGTACCTTATTCAAAAGCAAAAGATCAAAAGTCGAACAGGAAGCAAAGAATTACTCCTTCTTCACGTAACCTATATACATTAACGTCAGTATATATTATTAATGATTCCATAATCTTCACAATGATCTTTTTATGTTTTAGGGTTTCTATAATTAAATGAGACTTAAAGGTTTTAATACTAATATAGTAAATTAGGGTTTATATATCTTTTATTAACGTTTAGGGTTTTCATTCTTTAATGTCTCATTAATATTCATTAGCTTACTTGTTACGTCTTTTAATGACTAATTACTTAACCTAACTCGTCACATAATACTCTTTCCTTTTTATTTTTCAACGTAAATGTTTATGATTTTATGTGACATATAAGTTACTCATTACGCGTATTAATCACGCATTTACTCTATTAGGGTTTAGCATAACTTAATAAATTATCATATCAAAACTAGGGTTTATGTTTAACATAACCTTTACTTAATTAATGCATCTTCAAAACTCATATGTAATTCAATTCAAATTAGGGTTTCGGTTATATTAGGGTTTACACATGTATTAACTCATCTAAATACTTTACTTACTCAAGCTATTAAGTTATATTCATTACTCATAAATTAAACATGGTTCGGATCTAGTTAATAGGTTTCGGCCCTCATCAAAACAACACAAACATAACTCGATTCAATATCCCATCTTACGTTACATGTTTATTATTATTTAGAAGTTAAATGAGTTAGGGTTTCTTATTGTTTCGGTTCACAACTCTCGGCCACAAAGAAAAAGAAACATAACGCGACGAAACAAATATAACTTGACATATACGTATAAGATACGTTAAAGGAAAACAAATAAACGATATACCTTCAATTGGTTGAGCAAAATCAACACCAAAGGTGTGTTTGTGTGAGTCTCGGCCGAGCAAGGGAGAAAAAGAAAAAGAGAGAGCAAAATAACTAGGGTTCCAATTTAATGAATATGTGTTGTATTTATAGTTGTAGTATTTGAGTTAAACTAGGAAAGTAATTGGGTTTGGGTTGGGTTTAGTCCAACCGGTCACACCATTCACCTCGCCATCATGGGCTTCGGCCTTGGCTCATACGAAGCAACAAACGCGATCCAAAACATTTACGAAACTTTAACTCTTCGTCGTACCAAATCAATTACGCAATATACTTTAATTAGATTTTTAAATATTCACAAGTAAATCTTTTTATTTCTTTAAGTGTTAGAAATATATTTTTACGTATTTTATAATTTTTTATTCTAAGGGTATTTTAGTCTTTATTCGGATTTTAAATTTTCAGGTTTTACAGATGCAACGTGTAGAGGCATATCGCCATCACGGTTTAGGGTAACTTTATCAAGAATTTGTGGATCTTGTTGAAGCAACATTAGCAAGTTCGATCGGTTTCCTTGAGGCATCATAAAGAAGTCTTTCCATTTTCTCCATGTAGATTTTGGCATAAACCATGTTATCTTATATCTTGGACAATGAAACTGTTCTACATAAAAGATTTTTCTAAGACAATATATGTAGGTTAGGGATTTATTTCCCTTGAAGCTTCTATGAATCAGTCAATAGATTATGATTGGTGCACCATTACAAATACTCTAGCAGTTTTATTCTTTGTGATCACCTCATCTTAGAATATATTGACTGTTCATTATATTTTTCTTTCAGTTGTACAAGTTTTTGATGATCTGTGCTAATCCCAGCATATCAGAAGGTTGTCTAATCTTTAATAATGTACAAATCATATCCCTTGATATAAGACCTAACAATAACTTGTAAAATCACACTTGCTAGAATAGTAAACAGTCAAGTTTAAGTAGCAATCACATTTTTAGACTTTAGTCATCAAAAAGACAAACACAAGAAAGTGAGTCACAGAGTTTTGATTGATAGATTATAGATACACAGAAAGTTCCTAGGTTTTGTTTTGTATAGAAAATCGTTTTTTTTTGTGGAGCTTGTTTTGTATAGAAAATACGTTTTTTGTCGTTTCGTATAGAAAATAAGTTTTTTTGTGGAGCTTGTTTCGTATAGACAATCGTTTTTTTGTGGAGCCGAACATATGTTGGAAAATTTAGTGCACTTGTGGAATTAGTTCACACCTGATAATGGGTCAGGAGGTACGGAGTGTACACCCATATGGTCACTGAACACCCCGACTCTAATAGTGGTTTGTCTTGATAGGTAATGTTTCCAACGATGAGCAGTGTTTCCACCGATGGGTGGTGTTTCCACCGATGGGTGGTGTTTCTCTTGATAAACTTGTAATGTGCTTTGACCTATTCAAGTGGCGATTACAAGCGCATAATGACCACGTTTAATTGGTCATGTAACCACTAATGACTATAATGGGGATAATTATGAGGCGATTAATGGGCGATTAATCCTCATAATTCCATTTGACTAGCTAAGAGTATTTTCCTATAAATAGAAATCGATCATGCATGAAAAGATACACGAAAACGATTAACACTTCTAAGCAAAAGGGTTATTGAATTGTGCCTAATTCTATAACTACATTTGGTCTTATCCCAAGTAGATATTCGTGTAACCCAGGCATTAGGGTCGAATAGTTTACTTTGGAAAGTGATCACATGATTCCAAGTGATATCCGGTAACCACCTAGTGGTATTGCAGTTGCTACCTGATTATCTTACCCTGCTGCTGGGCGAGTAAACACCAACAATCAAAGTAAACTATTTGTGATAATCAATGGCTGCTGCTGCAATGAAACACATGGCTTCTAACTTTGCCAAGCTTGATAAGTTTGAACGGGTGGACTTCAGGAGATGGCAGAAGAAGATGCACTTCTTCTTTGTCAAGCATGAGTGTGGTTTATGTGCTAACCACTCCTATTTCGATGATGGGGATGATGCTACAGTGGAGCGGATCGGAGGATGAGCAAATGGGAGAATGATGACTACATATGCAGAGGTCTTATCCTCAATGGTATGTATGATTCTCTGTTTGATATTTATCGAACTTTGAATCTTCCAAATCTTGTGGGATTCCTTGGATGCCAAATATATGGTGAGGATGCATCAAGTAAGAAGTTCCTTGTAAGTAATTTCACAAATTACAAAATGAGTGATTCAAGACCGGTTATGGAACAATACAATGAACTTCTTGGTATACTTGGAAGGTTTACACAACACAATATGCACATGGATGAGGCTATTCAAGTCTCTTGTTTCATTGATAAACTCCCCTTCTTGGAAAGATTTCAAGCATACCTTGAAACATAAAAGGAGGAGTTAACTCGGTTGAGTTAGGCGGTCATCTGCGCATTGAGGAATCTCTCAAGGTGCGGGATAATGACAAGCCAAAGAGTAGAAATGCTACTAGTGCATCTGTTGTCAATATGGTGGAGCATAACAACTCCACCAGGTACAATGACAACAAAGGCAAACGCAAATATCATGACAACACAAGGGCAGATCCTAACAAGAAGGCAATACATACTTGTTGGAAATGTGGCAAAACTGGTCATATTAAAAGGGATTGCAAGGGTGTTAAGATTGGTGGTAAAGCCAATGGATCAGGCACTAATGGTTCAGAGAGTGGTGGTTCTACCAACTCACCGAAAGGTCAAAATATGTTTAATAAGTCTTTTGATTTATTATGTTACATATGTATCGAATCTTATTATGTGCGGGATGATGATGTTGCGTGGTGGGTTGACTCTGTTACAGCAGATTCATGTGTGTAAAGATAGAAGTTGGTTCAAGACTTATGAGTCACTGAATGATGGTTCTATTCTTCACATGGGAAGTGAGTCAACTGCCTTGGTGCATAGTCGTGGTTGTGTAGATCTTAATTTTAGTTCTGGAAAGATTGTAACTTTGTTTAATGTTATGCATGTTTCTGATATCAGGAAGAACTTGGTTTCAAGTAGTATTTTGAAAAATCATGGATATAAACAAGTTATTGAGTCGATAAATTTGTTCTTTCTAAGCATGGTGTTTTTATTGGTTTTGGATATTTGTGTAATCAAATGTTCGGGCTTAATATTGTCCTTGATAGTGTTAATTGAGATTTTGACCACCACCGACTGACCGACTCTACCTTATGGCATGCAAGACTTGGCCATGTACACTATAAAAGAATGCAAGATATGTCTAGGATGGTTTAATCAAGATTTGACATGGACAACGAAAAGTGTAAAACTTGCATGTTGACCAAGATAACCAAGGAACCTTTTCGAGGTGTTAGTCGTGAGGCTAAGCTCTTGGAGCTAATACACGATGACTGTGTGATTTGCATGCCAATCCTTCTTTGGGGAATAAGAAGTACTTTGTGACATTTATTGATGATGCTTCAAGGTTTTGTTATGTCTATCTGTTACATACCAAGGATGAAGCATTAGATAAATTCAAAGTGTTTAAAGCTCAAGTTGAATTACAACTTGGGTCCCCGATTAAAAGATTAAGGACCGATAGGGGCGTGAGTACATGGATACTTTGTATTTTCGGTCTGTTGGAATTATCCATGAAACGGCGCCCTTATACTCCTCAAAGAAATGACATTTCGAAAGGAAAACAGGTGCGAAGGAGATGGTTAATTTCATGTTATCCTATTCGATGAGTCAATGGTTCGGGGTGAAGCTATGTTAACGACTTGCTATTTATTAAATAGGGTTCCCAACAAAGGAACAAGGTTACCCGTATGAACTCGGACTAAAGGAAACCCAACCCGAACTATCTCGTGGTCCGGGGTTGTAGGGTGTTGTAAGACTCCACGATCCAAAGCAAAAGACTTTGGGTGAAAGAGGCATTGATCGCATCTTTGTTGGATATCTTGAGCATTCCAAGGCTTATAGGTTCTATGTTATTAAACCTAATGAATATGTTTCAATTAACTCTATAATTGAATCAAGGGATGCAAACTTTGATGAGAATAGATTCTCATCGGTCCCTAGACCAAGTCGAGGATTCTAATGGAACTCATGACCCTAGTGTATCGATGGTCCCCGATGAGGTTGTGGTTCAACAACTCGAACACGTGCTCGGGAAGAGCAAAAGGGTCGGACTCCAAAGTCATTTGGACACGAGTTTCAACTATACTTAATTGAAAGAACAAGGGATGAGGTCTCGACCAATACTCCTATTGCTTCATTGTTGAGGATGATCCCAAGACATTTGAAGAAGCAATGAAGTCCCGTGATATTGCCTTCGGAAGAAGCAATCAATGATGAGATGGATTCCATCATGGGCAACAACACATGGGTGTTGGTTGATCTACCACCGTTGCAAACCTCGGGTTGCAAATGGATTTTCAAAAGGAAAATGAAGGTAGATGGAACTATTGAAAAGTTCAAAGCTAGACTAGTCATTCAAGGCTTTAAACAAAAGTCGGGATTGACTATTTTGATACTTATGCCCCTATGGCTCGTGTCGTACCATAAGGCTGGCGATTGCTTTGGCATCAATTCTGTCGATTATTCATCGATGGATGTGAAAATAGCTTTCTTGAATGGTGAATTGGATGAGGAGGTTTATATGAACCAACCTCGTGGCTTCATCTTGCACGGCAATGAAACCAAGGTGTGTCAACTTATTAAGTCTCTTTATGGACTAAAAGACACCTAAGCAATGGCATCAAAAATTTGATGAAGTGGTTTTGACTAGTGGTTATATTCTTAACCAAGTCGACAAGTGTGTATATAGCAAATTTGATGAATCGGTAAAGGAGTCATCATTTGTCTATATGTTGATGACATGTTGATCTTTGCACCGACCAAAATCAGTTGACTGACAAAGGAATTTTGTCATCAAGGTTCTCCATGAAGGACATGGGGAGGCCGATGTTATTCTTGGTATAAGGATTAAACATGAAAGTAAAAGAATTTCTATCTCTCGGTCTCATTATATTGAGAAGGTGTTGAGGAAATTCAATTACTTTGATTGTACTCGATGAGTACACCTATGGATACTTGTGAGAAGCTAATGCCTAATAATGGCAAGGTCAGATCTCAACTTGAGTATTCTAGGGTAATTGGCTGCACGATGTATGCCATGACTTGTACAAGACCGATATTGGTTTTGCGGTGGGAAAATTGAGCGGTATACTAGTAATCCTAGTGCTCATCATCGCAAGTCGTTCACAAGTCTATCAAGTATTTGAAGAGAACCATGGATTATAGTCTCTCATATCATCGGCTATCCTTCGATGTTGGAAGGATACATCGATGCAAGTTGGATCGTAACATCGAAGACAATTCATCTACCGGTGGTCGGGTATTCCTACTTGGTGGAGGTGCAATTTCTTGGGCATCCAATAAGCAAACTTGCATCACCGTTCAACAATGGAATCAATTTGTGGCTTTAGCAACTCACGGTAAAGAAGTGAATGGTTGAAAAACTTGCTTCGAGATTCCATTGTGGCCTAAACCTATAGCACCTATTTCTATCCGTTGTGATAGTGCGGCTACATTGGCTAAGGCTTATAGCCAAATGTACAATGGTAAGTCTTGACACTTAGGTGTCGGACATAGCATGATTCGTGAGCTTATCATGAATGGGTTGATATCTATAGAGTTTGTTAGATCTCAACAAAATTTAGGCGATCACTTGACGAAGGGTCGGTTAGAGACTTGGTTATAAAGTTTGCTAAAGGGATGGGTTTAAGTCCAACTTAGTCATCGAATGTTAGGACACCCAACTCCTCATAAGGAAACTTGGGAGTTGAGTTCAATGTGGAAAGTGAACATTCGGTGGATCGAGCACATGTTTTATTTACATCCCAAGGTTGTGCTCGAACTCTTTGAAAGGAGGATGAAGTCTTTACTTAATGGTTAATTTTCTTGGAAAAAGTGCTTGGCGGGAGCATGAATAAAGAGGAACCACCTATGTAAATGTTGAAGTTTTGCCGCTTGAAGCTTTTGGACTTTAGCTTTACAACATTTATGAATTTGGATATGGACACATGGCTTGTATAGTGTCGGGGCGATAAGTGTTTGAAAACTTGTGTGTATTTTATCTTGGTATTCAAATGGGTTGAAGGGTTCAATTCTTAGAACACCCCGATTCTCGAATATTTGAACGTGTAATGTACTAAGATGGAAATTCAATCCTCGGGATATTTTCGTTTATGCACATGTTTTATTTAATGTTTGTTTTTCATGCAAAGGAAGTGAACTAAATTTGGGGAGGTTTGTTGGAAAATTTAGTGCACTTGTGGGATTAGTTCACACATGGTAATGGGTCAGGAGGTACGGAGTGTACACCCATATGGTCACTGAACACCCTGACTCTAATAGTGGTTTGTACTGATAGGTAGTGTTTCCACTGATAGACAGTGTTTCCACTGATGGGTGGTGTTTCCATTGATGGGTGGTGTTTCCACTTATGGGTGGTGTTTCTACTGATAAACTTGTAACAGGCTTTGACCTATTCAAGTGGCAGTTACAACTGCATAATGACCACGTTTAATTGGTCATGTAACCAATAACAGCTATAATGGGGATAATTATGAGGCGATTAATGGGGCGATTAATCCTCATAATTCCATTTGACTAGCTAAGAGTATTTTCCTATAAATAGGAAATCTGATCATGTATGAAAAGATACACAAAATGATTAACACTTCTAAGCAAAAGGGTTATTGAATTGTGCCTAATTCTATAACTACATTTGGTCTTATCCCAAGTAGATATTCGTGTAACCCAGGCATTAGAGTCGAATAGTTTACTTTGAAAAGTGATCACACGATTCCAAGTGATATCCGGTAACCACCCCTAGTGGTATTGCAGTTGCTACTTGATTATCTTACCCTGCTGCTAGGCGAGTAAACACCAACAACATATAACAAAGTTCCCTGTATCTTCCTAACAATCAGATATTTTAAGTTCATTGCAAAATGGGGAGTGATATTTCCACGGAAGGTTTGATACATCTACAGAATTTTAATGCAAGTTTACGATTACGTACCAACAATTTAGTTAGCACAATCCTTTCATTTCTCCCTAATTGCATTACAAGTAATATTACCAACTGCGAATGTCTTGGCATAAAAAATGACCAACCCTCAATAATCACCATAATAAATTTCCACGCTTGAAAGTTGAAAGCGATTGTAGAAACAAGTAATCCTGTTTCCACTCCAACACATACATGATACATACATGCTAAGATGTACATGTATCAACACCTTCCGTGAAAAAATTAACCAAATATGTGAAATTATAATTGTAATGAATGTAAAGTTCTATTGTGCATAATTTACATATTTTTATTAAATTTATGTCTTTCTATTATTTTAAGTTATTTACTTACATATATGTTGCAAATATTTACATTGTGTGTGCACTTTTGGTTAAGTTTTAATTAAACTTTACCAAGTTATTTGTTCTTCCAATTGCGTGAGCTATTTATTGGGCTAGAAAAAACCAATTAAAAACCATATGACTTATAAGGTTTGCTTGAAATTGTAAATACCGTCCTCCTCTCTTCCCCCTTCATCTTCTTCCTTCATCTTCTTCCTCATATTCTGCAACTTCTCCTCCACCAGAAAACACCACAATAACCAGAATATCAAACCACCAAAAATCGGGCGATTTGTTGACCGGTGTTGACCTAGTCGGCCGATTTGACCTGCCTAGGCGGATGTTTGACCACCTTTTGACCTTTCCGCCTAATTTGGCAGATTTGCCCTAAATCGGGGGGGTGTATGCCTGCCTAGCGCCTAGACCGCTTTTTACAACACTGATTTTAAATACATTAGAGTGTGCAAATAACAAATAAGAGTGTGCAAATCATCTCCCTAAAAAAAATGTATCAAGAAAGCAAGGTAAAATATCAAATTCAATGATAAACAAGAAGATTACAAAGATTCATAGCAATAAGCTAATAAGACTCGGGTTTCTATTAAAAGTATCTAAAGAACAACAAAATTTTGCAGGTCACAAGGGACACTATGTAAAGTTTTTACTTAACGAAAAACACACATCATTTTACAAACAATCTAACGCATATTAAACATTTGGATAGGCCATTTTCGCTTTTGACCATCAAATCCAATTGCAATAACCTCCAATGAAATATCAATGCTACGATGTTCAACACCACGTGCTATACTGTAAAAATGATCAAGAGCACACAACAACCAACTATTACACCCAGCCAACCACCCCACGGTGTATTTTATTATAAGAATATCAAGAAGATAAGTCCCCAAATAGGTGCTTACCAATACAAATACAAAGAAACAATAACTGATCTCTACTAGGTAGACACCAGTAATCTCACCACAATATTCACTCAACACTCAGACTAACAAGATCAAACCAGATTGATCATGATACACAGAAACAACCAAATACCGGATCGATATCAAGATTGATATCACAAGAGAAAGACAACCAACGTGTGAAGGTTTGAGAGAAAGAGACTAAAAACGAAAAACGATTATGAAACCCTAAAGCAGAAAGAGAGATTATATACTACGCTATGTTCCACTTTAGCCCCGAACTTCTCTTTCTTTACTTTCAACACAAACTCTAATTAGACTTTGAAACTTGACACTCTTGGTCCTTCACATTATTTAACACCCTCCACAAGTTGATAAGTCGCATCATGTAAACTTCCATCTTTTCAAGACAGCTATTCTTTTCACAATTGTTAATACCGCAAAGCAGATCAAACATACCAAGACTTTTGCAAAACAAAGAATGTTGTCTTTGCCCAAGACATTTAGTAAAAATATCGCTACTTGCATATCTGTATGAATCTTACAGTTTTAATTACTCGAGAAACCTTCTCTCGACCAAATGCACATCCAACTCAAAATGTTTAGTTTTTCATGAAACACAGGATTAGTCGCAATCAATTGCAGACTATTATCACAAAATATGTTAATAGGTAACAACTCTTTAAGACCAAAGCTGTAACTTGTTACTCAACCAAATTACTTCACATGTAGTTGAAGCCGTTGCTTCTATACTCGCTCAGAACTTCTAGACAAAGTAGCTTGTTTTCACTTTTCCAAGAAATAAGAGAATTGCCCAAGAATACACAAAACCGATTCTGATTTCCTAGTTAGAGGACATTTAGCCCAATCGAATCTGCATAAGCTTTTAGCTTGAGATCGACTCTTTATTAAGCTGCAGACCTAAACCAGAGACTTTTTAGATATTTTAAAACCCTTAGAGCACCTTAAGATGAGATTGTAAAGGTTTATGCATGTGTTGACTTAAGCGAGGTACTGACATAACTAATATCAGTCCGGTATTAGTTAAGTAAATCAATTTACCAACCAATTTTTGATAGTTATTTATATTGCTCAACACTTTATCTTTACTATTTTCAACACAACTCAAAACAGAATTTTCAGGCAAAGGTGTATCAGCAGGCTTAGCTGCTAGCAGACCATACTCATATAATAATTCCAAACAATATTTTCTTTGGGTCATACAAACACCATAATCATTTTCAATACTTCAATTCCAAGAAAATATTTTAACTCTCCCAAATCTTTGATCATAAATTTAGAACTCAAAACTTTTAAAGTTATTGATTTCTTCTTCATCATTACCGGTGATAACAATATCATCAACATACACAAGCGAGCAACAAACACGAACCTTTTGTTTAACATACAAAGAATAATCCAGGTTTACTTTGTTCAAAACCATGTTCAACTAAAGCATTAGTAAGCTTAGCATTCCATTGCCTAGGAGCTTGTTTAAGTCCATATAAAGACTTATTAAGCTTACATACTTTAGTATCATCACCACCATTGAAGCCTTTAGGTAATTTCATATAGACATCTTCATCAAGATCACCATATAGAAAAGCATTATTAACATCTAACTGATATAAAGGCCAATTTTTACAAACAGCAATGCTTATCAGACATCTAACAGTAACCATTTTCACAACAAGACTAAAGGTTTCATCATAATCAAAACCTTCTCTTTGATTAAAACCTTTAGCAACTAATCTGGCTTTATATCTATCTATTTCTCCTGTAGATTTATACTTGATCTTCCATATCCGTTTATATCCAATAGCATGTCTACCAACAGGTAACTCACAGTCAGTCCAGGTATTGTTTCTATTAAGAGCTTCAATTTCATTGTTCATAGCTTCAGACCAATTAGGACTTTTAACAGCTTCTTCATAATTTTTAGGTTCAACAGACTTATTCAATGTAGAAGCAAAGCACATATTAGTCCTACTCAAACTAGCATAACTCACATATTTCTCAATACCATATCTGACTTTAGAGTGCATCACATAATCATTGAACCTAATAGGAGTTTTAGACTCTCTACTAGACCTTCTTAATACATGTGTCTGCACATCTTCATTAACATTTTCAGACTGATTAAAAACTAAACCATTATTTTCAAGACTAGAATTGCCCTCAGACCAGTGTTGGTCACCAAAGTAGGTTGCAGATTGCCCATCTTCATGATGCATATAAGTAGTATCTATTACATTATCACTAGCATCATATGAAGATGACATACTACCATCCTCAACTGGTGTATCTTCCCCTTCATCATTGGGTCTTTGAGACTTAGGACTATCAAAAAACTTCAAGTGTTCAACCTCATTTACATAGTTTGTATCAGTTGACTCACAGGTTTTCATTTTCAAAGGAAAAACATTTTCATAAAACCTTACATCTCGGCAAAAACACATTTCTAGTATCCAAACTTAAAAGTTTATATGCTTTCTTAGTAGAAGAAAACCAATTAAAACACATTTTCGGACCTATAAGACAACTTATCATGGTTATTTAAAATGGTAGCAAAACACGAGACATCCAAAAGACCTCAAATGGGAAAGATTAGGTTTAGTTTTGTATAATAACTCATAGGGACATTTACCATTTAGAATCAAGATGGCGACTGTTTATAAGATACACTGCAGATTAGAACACAATCGCACCAAAACCTTAAAGGGATCCCCCTTGAAACATAAGACTCCTAGCTACATTGAGTAGGTGTCTATGTTTCCTTTCAGCAATCCCATTTTGCTGAGGTGTATGAGTACAAGATGTTTGATGTATTATACCAAGATCAGAAAACATTCCACTCATTTTCTTATTTACAAATTCAGTACCATTATCAGATCTAACAGTTTTAATTTTAATACCAAATTGATTAGATATTAAGTGAATAAAAGAGCAGAATACATCAAACACCTCATCTTTAGTTTTAATCATATAAGTCCACACAGCTCTAGAATAATCATCAACAATAGTGAGAAAATACTTATATCCTTCTCTACTTGTTACTCTATGTAAGGACCCCATAAGTCAAGATGAACAAGTTCACCAAGATTCTTAGACTTATGATCGACAAAGGAAAAGGTTCCCTTGTCTCGCTTAGCCTGTGATGATTTCACAAATAGAAATAGAGGAATTCTTGGAAATACCAAGATCCTTTTGAAAAACAGTACAAGATCGGATCGTGAGGTGACCCAATCTATTATGCCGACAAGTTTAGACACATTAAAGACATAACCATATTGCACTCACCCAAAGTATTATTAGGTCGCATATCAAACAAATACAATCCATCGATGACTACCGGTCCCAGAACATTCTCCTTTTCAAATCCTCGAATATAACAAGTATCTTCATCAAAACCAACAAACATTTTGCTATCTCTAATCAGTTTATTAACAGACAACAAACTCACACAGTAACCAGGAACAACTAAGACATCATAAAGAGTCACATTATTGGTTAATTTTAGATTTCCAACATGACTTATAGTAGCAAGAGTACCATTGGGATGTCCAACAGTAATCTTAAGACTAGAAATATCCACAACATTAAACATTCCAACAGTAGAAACAGTCAAGTGCTGATTAGCACCTGAATCAATGATCCATCCCAAAGAAATAGTTTTAACATAAAGACTAGAATTCCCAAAGAAATATTTAGAAAAATTAATATTAAACCAAACATTTCCATTAAAGAATGAAGCCCTACACCGCCATATTGGCATGTATGCTTCGAAGAACTATCATTGATCAAAGACAAGAGTTTCTTCATACGCTCGTAAGTAAAACCGAAGATGTATTTGCGGATGAAGTAGTAGAAGATTTTTCGGACATTTTATCAATATTAGCATTATAGTTTTGTCTGAAAGTATTTTGTTTAGGTGGATTATTATTCTTGACAAATCCAGGTGGAAAACCAATAAGTTCATAGCATCTTTCAATAGTATGTCCAATCTTACCACAGTTTTTACAATTCAAATTAGGATTAGGACCTCTATTAGCAGTATTAGTATTAGAACTGGTTCCTCTAGTGTTGTTACTATTGTTATACAATCTTCTATTGTTATTAAATGACTTAGCAGCAAAAGAAGATGCATTCAGTTTAGATTCAGAAACACTAGAAGACTCAGGAATCCCTCTATGGGACTCCTCCCTAGACACAACAGCATAAGCATCCTTAACCTCAGGTAAAGGATCTCTAGTTAATAAAGCAGTCCTAACAGGTTGATAACAATCATCAAGACCCATAAGGAATTGCATCAGTTTCATTAACTGCTGATGCAATACCAACTCAGTACTAGCTTCACAAGCACATTTATGTTCACAAACACATTTAGGCAATTTAGTTAGAGAATCAAATTCTCTCCATAAAGAATTTAGCCTATGATAGTAATCGACAATGAACTACCACCTTGTTTTGTAATTAATTTTTACGTTGATTGTATATATGAGAACCATCAACTTTATCATATGTTTCTTTTAATTCTTGCCAAAGCAAGCAAGATTTTCGAATAAACTAACCCCATATAAACATCATGTGATACAGAATTCATAATCCAGGTTAAGACAATGGCATTACATCTATCCCATTGAGCGGACAAGACATTACTAGTAACAAATGATTCTTTAAGACAAGTGCCATCAACAAAGCTATACTTATTTCTAGCTTGCAAAGCCAATTTCATAGCACCAAACCAAATTCTATAATTCTCAGTTCCAAGCAATTTAAATGGAATAATAGCAGTTCCACTATTATCATTAGTTTGAATATGTAGAGGGTTACTAGCATCAAGATTACTAATTAACACTTGAGTATTACTACCACTAGGTTCATCTTCAATAGCCATATTAAACAGACAACAAGAACAACCAGCAAGAAAAAACAGAAACAATCACAACAAGCAATAACAACAAACAACAAGAACAAATAACCAGAACTAAACAACTCAACCAACTTCCAAGACTGCCCAGATCCTATCCTCCTTCGACTTAGACAAAACAAGAAACTAAAGAACAGAAATAACAAACTATAAAATCTACAACTCACACCCAAGAATAACCACAAACCAGCCGAAGGCGGGGACGGCAGAAAGTGTATTCGTACCAATCTAGGTTGGCGATCAAGAAGTTAATCATCCGCTTGCACCTTCTAAACCAATTTTGTGTTATCTTAAGAGAAAGATGTACTTACAGAGATATATCAGCGGAAAGAGATACAAAAAACCACTAGATTCAACGAGTCTAGTAAGATTGTATCAAGAACAGGCCCAAGAAATAACAAGAAACCATCAGGGATGAAAAACCCCCAAAATACCAAACTAGGGTTTCAAGAAACCCTAACCAAGAAACCCACAAAATCACCAGATCCAATCCCAAACAGAACAAACCAACCACGGCCGTTAAGAAAACAACCTCAATTAACCAAATCAACCACCAATTGCAAGAATCCCCAAAAATAACTTCGAAACCCTAGAAACCCTAGAATCTCAAAACCACCGGATCGAACCGTGGCCTCGATACCATGTAAAATGATCAAGAGCACACAACAACCAACTATTACACCCACCAACCACCCACGGTGTATTTTATTATAAGAATATCAAGAAGATAAGTCCCCAAATAGGTGCTTACCAATACAAATACAAAGAAACAATAACTGATCTCTACTAGGTAGACACCAGTAATCTCACCACAATATTCACTCAACACTCAGACTAACAAGATCAAACCAGATTGATCATGATACACAGAAACAACCAAATACCCAGACTGATATCAAGATTCATATCACAAGAGAAAGACAACCACTGTGTGAAGGTTTGAGAGAGAAAGAGACTAAAACAGAAAAAACGATTATGAAACCCTAAACAGAAAGAGAGATTATATACTCTGCTATGTTCCACTTTAGCCCCTGAACTTCTCTTTTCTTTACTTTCAACACAAACTCTAATTAGACTTTGAAACTTGACACTCTTGGTCCTTCACATTATTTAACATATACTGATGCGTGAATCTATTTTGACCGCTGGGTTGACTTCACTACCAACCATCGATGAACTCTTGTTTGCCAACATTTTGGATGTTAATGAAATTGGTTCGGTGAAAGTGAGTAATGTTTGAGACCAATGTATTGGAGGGGTATATGGTGATGTTGACAAAACTGTAGGGCTTTCTTTGCAGAACCTGCTTGTGAAAGAAGTGTCGAACCATATGACGACACTATAACATTTAGTTGTGGTTGATTCTACCTCAGAAGAATTTGATGACTTGTGCTCTAGCTGAACATTTTCAGTGAAATCAACTTCATCGTGTTTCATTGTCACCAAATCAAATGTCTGGTTTCACAAGAGTCAGAAAATCCAATTAACATAAGTTACCCTCAATTAAACTATAAGAGCAACTTCCAAATAATTTAAAGTTTGCACAGCTAAAAGAAAGTCATTTCCGATATAGACCAAAATGGGTCGGGTTGGAGTGACGTGAAACACTTTTTGCATATAAAAAATCGATGTTTTACGAACATTTAGCGTGTCTAATATGATAGAACAATGATAGTATTTTGAAAATTTTACCTGACTCGCCTAAACAAACTAACAATTGACAGAAGATAGGTCAAATATTTTCGCAAGTTGGGTGGCTTCCCATACCCTAATCTATGATATAATTATCATTTAGCAGAGAGTTCAGCAAATAACAAATTTAACCAACCAGGAGAAGAGCAGTATTTGTCACCAAGTTATCTGCATCCACCACATCTACAATAGAAAGATGAGCAGCATCTTCAACGAGTTCCTTACCAATAGAAGACGTTGAATCAATAAACATTTTCCCAAAACGGGACACTAGTATCACCTTTTCCGAATCCAGCAACAAAATAAAAAGAAAGGAAAAAAAAAAGTTAAAACACCTTCAATAAAACGAAGATTCAATATGACTCATCTAGGGTTACAAACCATGGTAGCTGTATCAGGTACGTAGCATGGCACCTCCGGGCTTTAACCAATGATCTAGTGCAACAAGTACAAAGCTGATCAGCATTGTCTCGTACAGTAGACAATACCCCATCTATTCACTGACTAACACATCAGCACTGTGGGGTTCAATTTGACCAGATTCAATAAGATCTTCCAACATGCTATTCATAACTTTAATTACTCCACTT
Source organism: Chrysanthemum lavandulifolium (assembly GCA_022545495.1). Taxonomy (NCBI): domain Eukaryota; kingdom Viridiplantae; phylum Streptophyta; class Magnoliopsida; order Asterales; family Asteraceae; genus Chrysanthemum; species Chrysanthemum lavandulifolium. The sequence goes on along the minus strand of CM040238.1, from coordinate 34,951,454 downwards.
CAACTCGGCCGTTTGAAGCTTGATTCCAGAAAAGACCATTCTCTTTTGCAATCTCGGACAAGAAAGTCTGAGCCTCGTTCAACAATAACAGAGCTTCAGAACATCATGATATACAAAAATGTTTCTGCAACATTATTTTTGTTTGTTTCAAGTAATTCTATAGATTCATTAAATACAAATGATAATATATCACTTTACATATTTTATCTTTAAATACTTTACATATCATCAAATTAGTTAGTGTATTGAAGATCAAGGTAATAAAATGAGATTTTGCTACTTATAATCCACATTAATTGCATATATTAGAAATTGTAATAAAATTGTTCGTGAACACTTTTTCAAATAAAATTGCACATATGATAAAATTTCACTCAAATTAACACTAATATAACCTATCATGTTCAAATAAAACTTGAGAGGATTTCAATTCTTTAAAATGGCACGGTTATCTTAGTTTGATACAAAAAAAAAAGGCGACTAATGATTGTAACCTACTACTTAAATAATCATTTTAATGCATGAGATCTTCATTTCTAGGCATGAAATAACCATTTTATTCATTGCACCTTTAGATAAAGCTCCAAAAAACTGAAAATTCCTTACTGGCCAAGAGAAAGAATTCCTAATCTTCGCTTTGCTGGATCTATTACACATAGTTTAGAGTGTGATTGGTAGTAAAGTAAAGATGAAGAAAACGGTATTAAAGTCTTTTTGCATAAGAGAGAAGCATTTTGTTAAGCGACAAGTGACGTGAACATTGTTAAAAAAATGATAATAAAAATAGTATAGTATGCAACATGAGTCGTTTTTGTAAGTTTATTAATTATTTATAGCTTTTACCCAACTATTTTAGGGATAATAATCGTCCCAACAATTATTTGAGCTACTAACAAGAATTTGTATCTCATTTTTATTTAGGGCAAATAACCTATTAAAGCATCATACTTGTCACAAAAAGCAGTTCGACGTAGCGAATAAAAAAAATAGCCCTTTTGGCTACTAAACCCGACTAGTTTGTCCTTTATTGGTCATTTTACCTCCACCTCAACCGGTTAGTGCCACTTTGGCAGTTACTTGGCCACGTCATTTTTCCACCTATTAGATATATTAACCTTTTTTATGCCATGTCATTATATAAATACACATCACATTTATAAATCTCACTTCCAAACACCCTCTTCTCTTCCATTATATCTGCTTTACGCATAAGACAAGAAGAATAAGATGAAGAACAGACAACGACAACTACCAAACATACCAGACTCGACCTCAATCCAACAACAAAGTCACCTTGACCTCAGATCTATATTCTTCATTGGTCAATGTTGTAAAACAAAAAAGAAAAAGAAGAGGAAGAATATACGAGTGCTATAGAATAACCCATTTCCAAACCATCATCAACTATATTCACTCCTTAACCCAACACTTGCCTCAACTTCATTAAACAAATATCAAGACTCTAACTTATCACTCGCTCTCAGTCCTTGTTCAACCAGTATTTTTACCTTCATAGAAGGTTAATAATTTAACAAATCACATCACTGATCTTACAAATTAAACTCAAACTCAAACAATCGAGATCTCAAGTATACTTTTTTACGAGATCGTAAAAGATCTTTGATAAAAAAAAAGAAAACTAAAACCCATCACAGATTCGATGTTAAATCCATACTAAAACAACAATTTGATCTCACTTCTTTGTTCAATTGTTAATTTATAATCATTACCGATCTCATCCAGATGAACAAGATAACATCATAGATCAATTTTTTTTAGTAGATAAACTTCTTTGTGAATATTCGAACCATTTAAAGGATAGAACTAACCAAATCAAGTTCATTGTTCCTCTTTTTTCGGTTATTACATGAAAACACATTAAAGAAGATCGTACATACCTTTGTTTATGGTGGCTGATGCCTCTTCTTTATTGACCATGGAAGCTGAAAACGATGCAGATGTGAACTTGATCAACCGATCGACCGAGCTTTAGTATCGATTCGAAAGGTGAAATGATGGCAATGATCACATCAGATGTGAGTTGGCTTTTAGGTGTTTGCAATATCATTCGAAATGAGGCCTACCATAAACGAAGTGCTAGATGTGTTTATGGAAATTCAAGGACAAACTAGTAAGTGGAAGGATTTGGGATATAAGTGGAAGATTAGGTATAGTGAGGTGGAAAGAGAAAAAAATTAATATATTTAATAGGTGGAAAATGACGTGGCAAGAATCGCCAAAGTGGCACTAACCGGTTGAGGTGGAGGTAAAATGACCAATAAAGGACAAACTAGTCGGGTTTAGTAGCCAAAGGGCTATTTTTTTATTCGCTACGTCGAATCGCTTTTGTAACAAGTATGATGCTTTAATAGGTTATTTGCCCTTTTATTTACACATCTTTTTCATGTTTAAAATATTCTCTATATACAGATTAAATGTTTGTTGAAATGCCTCAATTAATTTAACTATTAATTTAACTATTGTATTTAGATGCTTCAATGAATACTTCATGCGAATCAAACTATAAATACTTTTCTTTTTTTTTATTGTATGGTTGTTAGATAATGTTTTACCACGACATTGTTTTGGGTATGCTTTTCGTGATTTCGTCTAAATAATTTCTAAGCAATATCTTTATATATAATAAAAGAAAACATTTTTGAATGTCATCCCCTATTCTGACGTCATAATCTTACGTCATATTAACACCTGGCAAATCTTATCTACTCGTAACTTTTGGTAACTGTTCCTATTCAAAACTTTTTTCTTTGCCGGTATTGAATCAAACATCACCCTCTTCTTCCATTACAGCTTCAATCACGATTTGCTCTAACTGTTATACATTACACCTCTTCTTCCATTACAGCTTTATTGTTTCAGGTATGTTTTATCATATATCTGAAATGAGCATATTTATTTTTTTATACCCTAATTAAATTGGGGGTGTTTATTATTTCGATTCATATTAGGGGTTTTGTTATGGTTCTTCATCTTAATTGTTAATTTGAATCAATTTGTTTTTAATTAGTAGTTTCAATTTCTATAAACCCTAATCAAATTGGGGGTTTTGCCTAAGTGCTTGATATCACTGATTTTGTTTTGATTATTAATTTTAATTGAAATTAAGATTTAATTTGTTGATAATTTACATTTCAATATACTTTCTGTGATTTGAATTTCGGATATATCCGTCAAATTAGCATATAATGGATGTAACAAGTTGGGGTTTTGTTGTGATGATTCATGTTAATTTATTGGTTGTTTTTATTATTACGATTCCTATTACGATTTCAAGTGGTTACCCTCTTTGTTTAATTAAATTTCGCTTTGGTTTTAATCTAAAAATATAAACTGGTTTAGGCATCACCAAAGATTTAAACAATAACATAAGACTTTGCCATGGGTTTTTAGTTTTTGGTTTATAGCTTAGTTTTTATGATGTGATGAGAATTTGTGGTTTCAATATCTCAGTTGATAATAAGATTTAAGTTAGTTAATATCTTAAATCTATGAGCTGTATGTGTTTTGAGGTGTTAATGGTGTTAAGATGATAGTGTTAAGCCATAAGACATTAAGATGATACTGAATCAAGATACTTCCTAAAATGCCACAAAATATGTAACTTACTTGAAAGATTAGTGCAATGATGAAGATATGGAATGGATTTTCTACTTTGGATCGGTATAGGTGAAATGAGTGCATAAAACCTCATAACCAATGTGGAAAATTTAAAATCATTGCAAAGAATTATAACACCTACTTGAATCTTAATTAAAAAGTAGAATTCTTGACTCTAATAGTCAAAATGCATCTTTGTTTTGGTCAAGGCTAGGACATGAACCGGAAAAATATAGCCATGTTTCTATTTCGTCATTAAAGCAACCGCAATATCTAATAGTTAAAATAAGCATGATTAGAAGTCTTTTCAAGGGTCGCGTATTCTAAAGGTCGTATAGGATGCTTTATTCCAACAGCTTACTTGCTCAGGGCTGTTTGGATGACTTACTTGATAGCCTAAGTTAGAAAAAGTTGTATGGTAATTGACGAACTTATAAAATAGGTTACTTAAACATAGTCTTTCACAAAAAGTCTTATACAATGTAGGCTTTCATGATCTTATCAAGGATCATGATATATTATAGCATAGAAGACAAACTATGATCTTTCTTTTGATGTAAAAATTGAATATAGAATTTGGATTTTTGCTATAATATGGGTTGTGAAGGTACACTGATATACACCTTTTTAATAAGATTAAACCCACCACTTCATACAACTTTTAGTCTCTTCTTTTATTTATTTGTTGAACTTTGGTTTTTATCTATGTATAGGAGCAGGTAATTTTGAGCTCACTTCATACTAAGATAATTAATTTTGAGCTCACTTCATACATCGATTGGTTAACAACAGGAAAGTTTAAGCAATATTTTTGGATGGGTCGATTTAATTGGACAGCCCCACCCTTTTTTAATTATCTCAATGTGCGGAGATATTCGCCAGCCCCACTCTTTTTTGGTTAGGATTAGCTCGATGTAAGGATATGATTTTGCATTTTTTGTTGAACAGGAACTTGTGCTTGGTCAAGCAAGACTGTGGATTCTTTATGTTCTTTGTTAGGTAAATTCATGGCCATACATATTCTTTGGTTCGATATGAAAATCGTTGTTTTAAAACCAAACTTTATGAATTTCTCAAGCATAATTCAGTAGAAATGGTTCGATTTAGTTTAGCTATAGTAGACGCTAATTATGTAGAAAGTATATTGGTTATAAAATGTACTATGTCGGTTCGAGCCAATGGGTCAAAACAATGAATGCTTTACTACGAGGTGATCAAGATTTAGATGAAAGACTCATTCAATACTTAAGCATAGACATATGTAAGTGGGTGATTATGAAGTGGTTCCCTTGGGGCTTCAATTTATACAGCACTTGAGACCACTTTAGGATTATGACAATATTGTGCTATAACAGTTTTAGTGTCTGACAAGTTTTTAAGTTATGGGGTATATTGATAGAATGTTTTGTTATAGTATTTTTTTATGTGGTTTAATTTTTGTTGATTTATTCTTTGTTAATAAACTCATACCCTACTCAAGATTACTTGAGGATGCAAAGGTAAAGTCTTCACTGATGGACGTAATATAAGTTTTGAGTGTTATGCTTGCATATAGCCGCTATTATTTACACGTGTAAATGTCGATTGCCAATATTCTTACGAATGTACACTAATATTGTTCACACAAGCTTTCTATCTAACATTGATTTATGTTGCATTGTTTTTGTGTCATAAACTGCAGTTCGGTTTACGGGTATGCAATTTCCAGTTTGGGTAAACTCAAATCACAGGTAAATTTGGTTGTTCACTTTTGTTTCTGATTATGCTTCTTCATATTCATAACTTTTTGCAGTTTTGACTTTTGACTATGTCTCTTCTTCATTTACTTCTTTCTGGGTTCACAACAGATTACAAAAAAACACCAATCGTGAGACGCAAAAAACTTAAGGATGGCTATTCTTTGATTTGAGAGTGGGTGTTTGTTTGCTACTTGATTTGTTGTGATAGGATTTTCAACACATATGTTGGGATGCTGTTTCAGTTGGTGGGCTACAATCTAATTCAAGTATTGATACTGGTAAATTTATATATTCTAACAAGTAGTCAGTTTTATTGTCATTATATACAATAACGACATGTATTATTTGCCAAAAATGAATCCCTTCTCAAAATTTCATCCTTTTCTATTACTTGCAAGGATATAAACTAGGAACAATTGGGGATGTAAGTGTCTAACTTTGTTATGTAAAGTTCTTACATTTGAGCGGCGATGTTGACCCATTTACTTTGATTATGTTATTTCTGATGAGAAAAATGATTTTTTTTACCTTAAAATCAAAAGGTAAAGATTCATATGTATGTAAAGATTTTGTTAAATATTCTGTAATGTATGGTATTTTAATCAAGTTATTAATATTGTTTGTATTAACGAGAAGCCACATTTGTCTTCTCATATAGTGGATCCGACGTTTTGGATGCTATCTATATTTTGATTAACGCTCTAAATGTTTGTGTCATGCACATGTTTGTTAGAATGACTTGATAAACGAAGAATGTTGCATTATTGGCACAAAATGTGTGGGAGTTGTTGTTCTGGTTGTGGTCGCTCATTACTTGATGTATTTGAAAACAAGCACCGATTTTGGTTTAGAAACTTGGTGTATTGGAGAATAACATATGCATAAACACCACCTCTCATGGTGATTTGCATTAATAGTAAATAAAAATTGATACATTGACATTCTTTAATAAATAAATTTTTATTTAGACTCTTGCCGATACCGTGGAGGCAGATAAGTTAAGCTTTGCTTTACCACCACTGAAACTAACTCTACAACCATTAGAACGATGTCTTCATCTTAATGAATCCCTTCTCGTTAATACAAACAATATTAATAACTTGATAAAAATACCATACATTACAGAATATTTAACAAAATCTTTACATACATATGAATCTTTACCTTTTGATTTTAAGGTAAAAAAAATCATTTTTCTCATCAGAAATAACATAATCAAAGTAAATGGGTCAACATCGCCGCTCAAATGTAAGAACTTTACATAACAAAGTTAGACACTTACATCCCCAATTGTTCCTAGTTTATATCCTTGCAAGTAATAGAAAAGGATGAAATTTTGAGAAGGGATTCATTTTTGGCAAATAATACATGTCGTTATTGTCTTCTCATATAGTGGATCTGACGTTTTGGATGCTATCTATATTTTGATTAACGCTCTAAATGTTTGTGTCGCGGCACATGTTTGTTAGAATGACTTGATAAACGAAGAATGTTGCATTATTGGCACAAAATGTGTGGGAGTTGTTGTTGCGACTGTGGTCGCTCTCATTACTTGATGTATTTGAAAAACAAGCACCTGATTTTGGTTTAGAAACTTGGTGTATTGGAGAATAACATATGCATAAACACCACCTCTCATGGTGATTTGCATTAATAGTAAATAAAAATTGATACATTGACATTCTTTAATAAATAAATTTTTATTTAGACTCTTGCCGATACCGTGGAGGCAGATAAGTTAAGCTTTGCTTTACCACCACTGAAACTAACTCTACAACCATTAGAACGATGTCTTGAAACACTTTGAGCCTCTTTTCGATCTTAATTCATGGCTTTTTGACGTTAAAAAACATAATAATTTATGATTAAGTTGTTTAATATTGTATCATCATCATAAACTTCTTGTGTATTTGTCGTTTAATTCACGTAAATTTTGTCTATATTATTATCTTTTTAAGTTACAATAAATATTGAACTACTTAAATTTCCCTAACAAATACAGAAAGCTTTTTATTGAAATTTTTTATCGCCACCCGCGAAACCCGCGGGTCTATAGTCTAGTGTAACTATATTTCTAAATTATCACAACGCCTAATATTTGATTTTCTTGGCTTAGACATTTGGTGTAGTCTGTTATGCATTGTTAAAGTATATGCGCTTCTTTTTTTTGCATTCAGTTAGATGTCTTTGATGGTGTATGTGTGTATTTTCTGGCTTTTGATCGAACCATCAACGATCTTAGATGGCACCCACATGAGATAGGAGCATTTCGATCATTTCGTGGTTAATTAACAACACACAACGCTGGGAATGCTACAACTTACACTTAGGTTGTGTTCTTGTATCAAAATGTGAGTTGCATCCTCATTAATTCAATTAGCATTTTTCTTTTTCACTAACTTAACTTATTGTGAACACTTATGAAGTTATGAGCTGTTCATGTAAATAGAAATACAGGGACTTTGAATTGTAGGTGTTTTTAGTAGATAGTAATCATAAGAGTGGTCACATTTTTTTTAGAAAGGCATCAATATATTACCAAAAAACAAAACATTAAAATAAACATCATCTCAACTTCCATAATCGAGCAGATTAAAAGAAGCGGAACCCAAAATAAATTTACAGCCCACATGGAAACACAAAAACTCAAAGCTAAAATCAAGTAAAACATTCGGAAGGAAAAGTAGGGCCAACTGTATTTTTTATTTTTTATTTTATTTTATTTTTTAAAAGATTTTCCCGGTAAATTATTGTATTACTCAAAAAAAATGTTTAAATACAAAGGATATGGGTGAAGTCCCATATCTTAGCCTGTTACATAGGCAAAAAAGCTTACATAACAAGACACTTCCTATTTTAGATAACAAAACAAACCACTCTTCATTAGGTTACATAAGACACCTACCAAAACAAAATAACTACCTACCACGACCTTAAAGCTTGATATCATACATGCCATAAAAAGCATCCAATTGCCCTGGTAAATCGTAGACCTGATCCGCATAGTCATCATAGTAATTTCAAGCTTGTGCCCACCGCATGTTGAAGCGAGAAAATTAGCCATAGGATTATCCGGTGGAAGCACCTCCTCATCATCACTGTCCGAAACAACCACTTCCCCTACCTTAAAAAATGGGTTACCCACCTTAGCATACGGAGAAGAAGAGAAACTAGGCTTAGAAGCCGCAACCTGCTCCTTCTCTTTCAAGTCACTCACAAGCTGCTCTTGTGAATCCTTACCGGTCTTTTGAGACCCATCCACCTTAGCTTCTTTTGTATTACCCGGATAATCAACCTTTTTTAGAGGATGACCATTATCATCCATAAGAGTAGCTTTTCCATCAATAATTAGCTTTTCAAGCTTCTCAATTTTCTCAACAATAGGAGTATGACAAGGAATACCATTCTCATCAGTATCAACCATAGCAAGAACATCAAATGGGTTTGATGTAGCAACTGTCGTCCCACTCGTACTTGCCTCATTATTAATTTTCTCTTTATTAGCATTTGGCTTCTTCGACACAGCTACATACACCCGCTTAGTAGGCTTAAAGTTGGGCCAGCCGTTTGATCACATTTATTTTGATTATGGTGTTGTAAAATTTGTATTCAAAGTTTATCTTTTTGCTCTAAGTTTTTCTTGGTAAGTGTAGCGTTTCATTATTACCTAATAATTCTTTTCTTAAGATGTATAATACACCTCATTGTAGGATCGAGATGAGTGTATAGCCTTCTTTTGTTATAATATGTACGCATATTCGCAGCTACTAAGTATAACTTAGGGGACGTTTGGTTCACAGAATGTTTTTAAAGAAATTGTAATCTTTGGATTGAATTGTAATTTGATGTAATTATATTTCAAAGAATTGGATGGTCTTGTAATTGTAATTAATGAAATCTGTTGATGTGTTTGGTTGACTCGTAATGTAATGTAATTCAATTTTTTTTTTCAAGACATAACCAGTTAATATAATAAAATTCAAATAATATAATAATAAATAAAATAAAATTAATAAATAAAATAATAATAATAATAATAATAATAATAATAATAATAATAATAATAATAATAATAAAAATAATAATAAAAATAATAATTAATAAAAAATATTAAAATAATAAGAATAATAATAATAATAAATAAATAAATATTATAATATAATAATAATAATAATAATAATAGTAATAAAATAATAATAATAATAATAATAATAATAATAATAATAATAATAATAAATTAATAATAATAATAATGATGATGATGATAATAGTATAATAATAATAATAATAATAATAAATAAATAACAACAACAACAATAATAATAATAATAATAATATTAATAATAATAATAATAATAATAATACCACAATAAATAATAATAATTATATTTTTATTAATTTTAAAAATTAAATTATATATTAATAATAATTATAATAACGATAAAAGATAAATACTGATATTTAACTTGTAAAAATCTGAATTACAACGTAATTCAACACATTCCATCAATGGTGCTATGTAATCTGAATTACATCACTTGACGTAATTAGTTGTAATCCAATTATATTTCTTTACAAACCAAACAAGCACTGTAATGTAATCTCAATTACAATTACATCCATCCTGCCAACCAAACAAGATTGTAATGTAATTCAGATTACAATTACAACAGATTACGACGAATACCAGCAAACCAAACGCCCCCTAATGTTCCACGAATTGCGATTGGAATCATTTGTGTTATTAAAACATGGCAATCATGGCACTTCATACCAATCAACTTTAGGTCTTTCATTGACACCAACTTCTTAATGTTAGCAGAGTAACCAGATGGAACTTTAATATCATGCAAGCATTGACAAAATTTAATTTTTTCAGCCTTCGACAAGGTATAACAAGCGGCCGGCAAATACGTTCTTTTATTACCAATCTCTTGTGGAGCAAGCTCATCTCTAATCCCCATTTCTACCATGTATTTTCGAACATTAACCCCATCTTTTGTTTTTCCTTTGATGTTTAACAATAAGCCAATCAAACTTTCACAAACATTTTTCTCAATATGCATTACATCAAGACAATGTCGAACTTGTAAATGCTTCCAATATGGTAACTTCCAAAATATAGACTTTTTCTTCCAAATATTTTTGTTATTTGGAGGAGCTTTATCCTTTTTCCAAAACAATTTTTATATCCTTAACACGAGAGTGTATCACGTCCATTCAATGCTCCCACCATCCTTCTACGCTCTACTTTACCATCGAACAATTTCTTTTTTTTACGGTACGGGTGTAATTCTGGAAGTGATCTTCGATGTCCCATATACACAGTTTTCTTACAGTTAGTCAACCACCGCGAGTGGGTGTCTTTTTCACAAACAGGACACGCTTTTTCCCCTTTCGTTCCATATCCTGACAAGTTACCATACGCCGGAAAATCACTTATGGTGCAAAAAATCATGGCATATAATCTGAAACTCTCTTTCTTGTACGCATCATACACTTCGACACCTTTAGACCAAAGTTTTTCCATGTCATCGATTAACGGCTCCAAATACACATCAATATCGTTTCCAGGTTGTTTTGGACCCTGAATTAACAATGACATCATGATGTATTTACGTTTCATGCATAACCAAGGTGGAAGATTGTATATGCTTAAAAGAACCGGCCAAGTGTTGTGGCGACTGCTCATGTTTCCAAATGGATTAATTCCATCTGAACTAAGCCCAAACCGTATATTCCTAATCTCAGCTCCAAACAAAAAAATATGATACAAAATGATAACCCTATTATAAATTATAAGTAACAGTGATATCTCTACCCAAACAAAACAATATGGTAAATCAAAAGTTAATACGTTTGAGAGTTAGATGATTGATTCAAGCACATATTCATTAGTCATGAGGATGCCAATGTTTCCCCCATTGGACCGGTATACGCATAAATACAATTCTTGTGTGTAAGTTTATAATAAGAAGTCATTATAACTCTAACCTGCACTACTTACCTTTGAAGTTGGTTGCTTTATACGGGTTCACATCTCAACAATCGAAGCATCTTTCACAATAATAACATTATTTTCATTGACCTCTTTAAAGTGGCGGATGCATTACGTACACTCCTGTCATTAAAAGATATGTCCTTTCACTTCATGATAAATATTCCAAAGAGTAAGACACAATGATCAAATACGTAGCCAAAAGTAAGTTATAGACAGAATCAGAAACTTGTTGGTGCAAGGCAAACTTGAATATGGCCAAACTCTGTGCGCGAGAGATCCGCTTGCCTGAAACAAACAGAGATGGGAGTTATTGTATAGATTATAAACTAAGAATGACACCATACCTATTGAAGCTAGCTATAGAAGAGGATATGTGAATCCGGAACTTAACCATAAGTACCTATGGTGGAAGACCATTCCAGCCATGAATTCTAGAGCCCGAAACATTTGACATAAGATTTGAAGATGCCATGGGGCTTGGACTTCTATGCCGTAATCAGTCCAGCTCCTTAATCCCTTGATTGGGAAGCATACTGGAGACCCTCAAAATCTCTATTAACAACATGTATATATAATGCTTAGTTAAAAATTAAAAAAGTATGAGATAAGTTTGTTCTGGTTAGAAGCAAAACACTTCATTCAATTCATATAGGAGTGTACCTCATTAGTTTAAACTTTAAAGCACAATATCAAAATCCCATCTGGAAGTGCTTTCGTAGAAGAAATAAAATAATGGATAAAAAAAACTTACAAATAGTGTAAGTTTATAAGCATATGTACTGAATAAATATAATTCAAGATAGCAACCTGGTATCATCAAGCATTAGTAGCATGAAAATAACATACATACATGAGAGGAGTGATGAGCTTACAATGCTTTCTCTTTCCATGGTGCCAATTCTCCCGGATTAGACCAGTAATTGTGCGTCCTTTGCCGACACCAGCAATGAAAAGGGTTGGTGTAGCTGAAACCATCATCTATATTAAGTATGCAATAGTCCAACCACATAAAAAATAATGGGACCTCTTACCTCGAGCAGCTGAACAATTCCTTCTGCTTCTAACACACGGGGAGACGGATTCCTTATCTACCATATAGAGAAAACCTATAATAAATCATATTTATTAGGATAAATATGTGTATGTGGTATAATGTCTATCAAACCATTAATGTAGTGAATAACACGCTCCATGGGCACAAAACGTTACATATTGAGCAGCCATTCGAACAACAAAACTTTTCGAACGATAGATTTGAATGTGTATTTCCAGATATGGTTTGACTAAATCATATTTAGCTTATGAATATGATTTGACTAAATCATATTTAGCTTATGAATATGCTTTGACATTAAAATTCTATTACTATAGTGAATCACATATAATTTAGTCTGAAGATGTGGCAAATTTGAACAATCATATTTGACCCAACATGATGTACCAGTTGAGACATCAATAATAGCACGAATGGAGTTCAATATCTAAAGGTTTGAACATATTAGTAAAGTAATGAAAAATTAGACCCGAATAAAGAATTGTTGTCGTTGCGTCTCGTTAACAAATCACTAAACCAAAAGCAAAACAAAACAATGGTTATGCTTCTTTTCTTCTTGCTACCGTGTGTCTCCAACGAAAGCACAAAACAAAATAATGTTGTTAGTTTTATTTTTCTTTCCAGCAGTAACGTACTCGTTAACATTGAAGTTCACTTGTATCATGCACATATAACAGTTGATGATACACAATTATGATTAGATAGACCAAATTCAATTACATGACAACATGTATTAAACGAATTATTTATTTTGGATCCATCCATGTTTGGATACCATTATTAGTTGGATATTAGTCATATGATATATATATATATTCGGGTATACAAAAAGCTACTAACCTTTCTTCTCTTGCCCGAGTGCAGAAGAAACAATTGTCGCTGAAGAAAAGATGATATTAGGGTTTTGAGCATATAACGTATGAATCAGAATAGATATTGAGTTACTTAAGTTGTAGGGATTTCATACATATCCCATTAAATTAAAATGGTTAATAATTGGTTGCAAAGGTATATATATTTGAACTTGCAAGATATAATTCAAAAATTATGTTGGCATAGTGGTTAAGATATATGTAAATCTTGTTATAAGCCTATGTTCGAATCCTGTCCATTTCAGTTTTACACGAATTAAATTCGAAATTTTAATCCATTCAAACTATGTTTAGGTGGAATTATGACATGACATTTAACCAAGGGAAATTATATGTGACATGCCTCCTCTTATATATATATATATATATATATATATATATATATATATATATATATATATATATATATATATATATATATATATATATATATATATATATATATATATATATATATATATATATATATATATATATATATATATATATATAGGGTCCGGTTCTAGAGAAAAGTGTAATTAGATAGAAAAGTGAGAAAAATAGTTATAGGGTAGAATTTGATAACAGTGGAAAGTTAAAGGTAGAAAATGAAAAATTAACAAAAATACTACCAAATGAGTGCTATGATCCAGAGACCTCTCATAAACTTACACCAAACACACACACGTTCTCTCTCTAATCAACCATACACTGCCATTTTCATACCAAACTTATCATATTTTCAACACCTCTTGTAACCACCATTAGAACCACCATCACCGCCAGGAATAATGACGATCATTCTCACCACTTGTAATCACCATTACAACCATCGCCGGCACCACCACCATTGAAATTCCACCAACAACCGTCAAATCACTGACATCAATTACCGGCCAAGTTTATTTGCTCTCACGAATAGTCCATCGTCGATGACACTCGCCGAAAATACTTACAACAGTAAGTGAACTAATTACAGCAACTAAAATAAGTGTTTAATTATGTAAGCTTTTAATTGTGTATAACCTGAAAGTATTTAATTACATTGTTTTTATTTTTTATGTTATTTTAGTTTTCTACTGGATATGGAACAAATTTGATGAAAAAAATGCTTCAAAAATATGTTTATTAAAAGTTGCACACCATGTGTTTGATAAAATGTCTAAGTAAGATTTATAATTTTGATGCACTAATTTTATGCATATGTATTTAATATTGAATGATATGACATCTTAGGGTATCTGTGTGTAAATTTGTAACATCAGATTACAGGTTAGGGCACCAGGTTGTATTAGTGCATATGTGTTTGTGGTTGTTGCATTAGGTTAAAGTTTTGTATGTTTAGTGCATCAATGAAACATATTAGGGCATTAGTGAGTATGATTAGTGCATCGTCAGATATTTAAGGCATCGACATTTATGTTTAGTGTATCCGTTTGTATGTTTTGTACATCGTTGGTCATAGTAGGGCATCCATATGTATGTTTAGTGCATCGCTAGAAATACTTGGGCATATGTTTATATGTTAAGTGCCTCAATGAACATATTAGGGCATCAGTGATTATGATTAGGGCATCGTTAGACATATTAAGGAATCAATGTATATGTTTAGTATATCCTTTTGTATGTTTAGTGCATCGTTAGTCATAGTAGGGCATCCATTTTTTTGTTTAGTGCATCGCTGGTAATACTTGGGCATCCATTTATATGTTTAATAAAACACCTTTTGTTAAAAATTCTTGTATTAATGTGTTAGATTTGATAACGGGAAAAAGAAAAACTCTACTTTTTGAATAATATGATATAGCGGGTATGCATAAAAATACACCTTGGCCAACGTTACCTTTTGTGGTTTTGTCCATTCGATAGTCATGATTAATGGTGCGAAATTGCCAGCACCAAAAAGTTAGAAATGTAAATATTTATTGGTTCAGGTTGTTCACACTCAAGGAAAGGTGATTGCTAACGAGGATGTCATGTACAAATACATATAAAATAATATGATGTTTGTTGATCTTGTTTCACCTAAAGCAAGTGGTTCGATTAGTTTGGCAACTCCGGATGAGCGGTCTTAAGCAATCCATCTTGTAGAATCAGAATCGGTCGCATATTGCATTTAGGATCGCGAGGTTACGTTCATGCGGCGAGTATCAATATTCTCGTTGCATTTAATAAAAAGTAACTTGCATATACAAATGAACCATCTTCTCTTTTTTTTGAAGGTCCTTAGAGAGAACTGGGTCGTATACCATTACTTCAACCTATGAGTTCACAGATATGAGATGTCTATTATTGAGATTTATGATCAGTCTCGTGCGGTACTAAAGTGTCTAGCATTGTATTTTTTATAAATATATTTTTTCTGATTATGATTACTATCCACGGGAAATAAAGATGTTTTGAAGCTGACTGTTGGAAAACATAATCTCACGACCCCTGTCTCATTTTACTCTCAGCATGAGCCTATGACAAAATCATAATGTTAATATTTCACTCATTCTGTGAGAGCAATATCAGTAACTTCAACTGCAAAGGGTATTTCATCCAAGCATCTTCTTCTTCGCACGTTTGCATCAAAGTTAGTGTGGAATATATTGATGTATTATAATCTATTAGGTTGTCAATTTGAGGGTAAATTTCAATGCTCGAGAAGAAAGGAGTACAGTAGGGGTAAAGGACTTGTACCTGATTAATATTATTTTAAATTTCATTCCTTCTTTAATGTTCAAAATTTATGAGCTTTTTTACTGTCAGATTGTTTATCATTGTATTTGATAGATATTCATATTATTTAATATTTCAGAGCAATAGTAGATTAAATGGTAATTAGGGCATCGATGAGTATGATTAGTGCATCGAAAAGGTAGATATTAGGGCATCTATGAGTATGATTAGTGCATCGAAAAGGTAGATATTAAGGCATCTATGAGTATGATTAGTGCGTAAAAAAAGGAGATATTAGTGCATCAAAGAGGTTGATGTTTACGCGAGGAATCGAAAATTGCCAGCACTTCTAAAAACACGAAAGAAAATAGTAGTGTAATTGTATTTTTTTAGACTGATGTTGTGGTTAATGCGGGACCATTTGTCTTCATATCTACTTCTGGTCCAAATCCCATATTGGTGCAACCTCTACCTTTTCAACTTGGGACTAGCTTTGGAGCATGAATGTTCAGTGAATTACATAAAACCTTATAGCCTCTGTGTGTAAGATTTGTGCATCAACTTACATGTTAGGGCACCAATTTCTATGCTTAGTGAATTAAATGACAATGTACGATATATCTGTATTGTTGGACATATTATGGAATCAAATGTGTATGATTGGTGCATTGTTGTACATATTAAAAAAATATTCATCAAATCGTAGAAATAAATGCATCAAATTTCAAAAATAAAACTTGGATAAGTGTATTAAGAAAATGTTTATATATTTTAATACATGTGTTTGTTATTGTCACTTTTATTGACATGTTAACACTTTTTTTGTAGCTTCTATTTCTGTATCCGAACTTAACAACAATTTCAAAAAGAGTTACTATGGAAAGAACCATACTGACGATGAGGCTGTGAGATACCAAAAATTTGAAGCAAAAAGGAGTATAAAAAAGAAACTAGGAGGTTTCGATATGCTACAAAAAATCCACACACCAATTTCATAGGTCCATGATGCATCTTTCAAGAAGAATTTCGAAAAATGTAAAATTTGAAACTAAAGGGGACAAACGAAGGGGTATATGCTACGCAACTTTTGAGAAACAAACAAGCAACATGAGTTATATGTTCTGCAACATAGAAATAATGATTTGTGTTAAACAATTTCAGTGAATCTCATAAGAAGAATTTGTAAGGCAGATGCATTTAGAAATATTTCTTCAACGGTTTTCGTTTTATCATAAACATGAAATATGAATAGGTGGGTAGAAGTAGCTTGTTCATGTTTTTAACTTCATTTAATTGCGTTTAGAAACAATTATGTTTGGTTTTATAAGGTTAGGGTTATTAGCCAAACATGTTACTATAGTTTACGAAAAAGTTCAGCTAAGTTACTATTGTTTTTTTGGTTACAAAGGCGTTACTTAAGTTTGGTCACCGGTTATATAAGTTACTAGATGTTTTAACCTTCTACTATAGGTTTTTTTTCCGTTAATTTCAAAATGGTCCCTCGGACTAAGCGTCGTTAGTTTTTCCGTTAGCTAACGGCCATTTGCAAAAAACATTTGCCTTCGTTAGTCCTTTATCCTAATGACCGTTTATACTTAACTCAAAATTTGGTTTCATACATTTTGTCCGTTTTCTTACGTTTTTACCCTTTTACGGGTTTTCTGCTTTCATACGCTTTAATACGTTTCGCATATTTTCTTACACTTTCTTACGTTTTGTCCTTTTTCTTACGTTTTCCATTTTCATCGCTTTTGTCCATTTTCTTTCGTTTTGTCCGTTTTCCGCTTTTATATGTTTTGTCCGTTTTATACCTTTTCGCCAGTTTATTACGTTTCGTATGTTTTCTTACGTTTTATCGCTTTTCTTACTTTTTCGTTTCGAGACATTTTTTGTTTTCTTACTTTTTTGGTTTCATACGATTTTGTTTATTTTTACGTTTTCACACAATTTTATACACTTTTATATCGTTTTATACACATTTTACATTCGTATAAAACATAACAAGTATAAAACATACAAATGTATAAAACATACAAAGGTGTAGAAAACATAAAACTAGTATGAAAACGTAAAAGACGAAGAAACGCATACAAGCATATAAATTCGCACACAAATGTAATAAAAAATTATGAAACCTATGAAAACTTATGAAAATAAACGAAAAATAGATGAAAACGTACAAAAATGGACAAAAACGTACAGAACTGGAGAAAAACGTACGACAAGAGAGAATAACGTACATAAACGTAAAACAATGTAAAGAAAGTACGACAAGGGAGAAAAACATTCATAAACGTATAAAAACGAATAGAAATGTACGAAAATATACAAAGATATGCGAAGGAGAAAAATGTAAAAATAAAAAAATTAAAATGAAAAAAAATAGAAAAAAAAAATGCATAGTTACTTTTTGTTAAGGTTCAGTAACCTATTTCATAAACCCGTAAACTATAGTAACTTCCTTGTAACATTTTAAACTATGGTCCGGCGTGGACAAGGGGGCCGTGTCACCGGTTGCCCACCGCAAAGATAACATTTATGTAACATTTTAATCTTTGAGTAACCCAAATGACAAACCCGTTTACTTAAGTTACCTCTTTGTAACCAAAAAACAATAGTAACTTAGGTGAACTTTTTCGCAAACTTTAGTAACTTTTTTGTCTAATAACCCTATAAGGTTATGATGTAGCAAAAGCAATGTTATGATTTGTACTCTTTCATTGTGTGTTGGGCATATGGAAATAAAATGCTTTGATGCTTTATGTAGATATAGTTTTTTTATATAAAAATAAGTTTTATGATTGTTAAAGATAATTGAAATGAAATATCCTCTTCACTTATCAGACACAATCATATATTTAAAGAACTAAGGTGCATCAGTTCAGGAAATAAAAGTGCATCAGTACATAGAAGAAAGTGCATATGTTTGGGTAAAGTAGAATTCATATAATAAAAAAAGTTCAAATTAATTTTGAACTATTGGACAAAAAACAATAGTTTTCAAGAAAAAACAATTGAATGATTGTTAAGAAATGATTAGAATGAAATATCCGCATTAGTACTTATAAACAAATTGTTGTTTAAGAAAAAAGTGCATCAATGTCAACGATAAATGTGCATCAACGTTAAAAATAATGTGCATCAACATAAAGTGTTTTTATTTAGGTAAGGTAGAATTCAACATGAAACTCAAAAAAGCATTTATAAAGGTATTAGTGCATTAGTAAAGAGAATGATGTTGCATCACAGTTGCAAAAATTTCAGTGATACATTAAATGAAAAATATCTTATATACAGAGTGTTACCATTGACCATTCATTTGTAGAAGTATCAAATAAAGAAAAAAAGTCTAAAAAAAATGCTCATGATACCAATGAGAAACTATTTCCAGAAGTTTCAATTGCAGAAAAGAAAGAAAATGCACCAACGAGTTAAGTCCTTGAATCTGTTTGCTGGTGTATTATTCTAAAGAAGTCCTTGACTCATGTCATCCCTACTTCCACAAGTGAGGGAGACTCGTCTTTCTTTAGTAGCTTCAGCTTCAACAACCTAAATAGCTAAAAAAAAACCTAGCAAAATGCAACAAAATGTGAATATAAGTGCATCACATTAAATAATCCAGGGCATCAGTTTGTTAGCAACTAGTGCATCATAGAGTTATGAAGTTATCTAATAGGTGCAGGGCAATATCAGCAAATGATTTATAAGATAAAGTAAGATATAATTCAACTAATATCAGTTAATCACAATGATAAACTCAGGCATCCATTTGTTAACAACTAGCGCATCATCATTTCAAAACAAATGTGTCACACATACAACTACTTATACATGCCTTTTCTACTGATAAAATAACAAAAAATACCTAATAGATTCGTATTTTTCACAAACAAAAACCGATTGCATCAGCATTACTGAACAGGTGCATCATACATATAACTACATACACCTACTATATCATACAACAATGTTTCAGATCTATATTCGTCACACACAAACACCTATTGAATCTGCATTTTAAAATAGCTGCATCACAACACAACTACACATATAAGCCATTTCTACTGATAAAATAATGAAAACACTATCTAATAGATCCACATCTATAAAAACAAACACCTATACATAAAATTTTTAGAACAACTACATCATACATTTAGTTACACAAACAAACATTTTCTACTCATAACATAAACATAAATAAGCTTTTAGATCTATATTTGACAAAAAATAAAAGAAAAAAAAAAACTACTGCAATAATAATTTAGAACAACTACATCACACATACATCCACATATACAAAGCTCATTCCATTGAAAAAATGACCAAAACAATTAAAGAAACAGTTAATGCTCAGTGTAAAATTAGTGCATCACAGTTATAAATTTTCATTGAGACATTTAATCAAACATCTTGTGTGCAGTTTTTACAAACACATATAACATGTATTTTTTCCACAAATTTGCTTTAGAAAACTAATCTATTCACTGCATCATGTCACAAAACTCTTTAAATTAGTACATCTATGAACAAACCTGATGATTAAATCAAAATTCATAAAACAAAACCCTAGCTCACAATGAACAATAATTCGTACAGATAAACACAAATAAACACATATATAACGTTTCTATTTGAATTAAAATAGCAAAACTAATAAATCTATAATTGAAATCAGTTAATTACTTACTTTGATCTTCGATTTAAGAAATTATGAAGAGAGGATTGATTGAATCTGATAATAAACCATATCTATTATGTTGATTTGATGGATATTGTCACTCGATTGAAAGAAGAAGAAGAAATCATGAGAAAAATGAGAGGATCGTATATTCAGAGAAAGAAGAAGTGAAAAAATGAAAAAGATTACATTTTATATATGATAGAACCTCATAAAATACAAAAAGTTGCAATAAGGCCCCTTGAGTTGGGATAAAAAAATGAGGGGAGGGAGGGTGTTTGTACACTTTTCTTTTGAGATCTCTTTTCTAATGAACCAATTTTATATATATATATATATATATATATATATATATATATATATATATATATATATATATATATATATATATATATATATAAGAGGAGCGTCTTACGTCATAATGCCACTTGGCATCCCATATTTCCATGTCATCATTGAATACATGTGGCATTTTTGAAAATACTTTCATAATTTCGAAATTAAATTATAAAAAATGATACATGCATGATTCGAACCTGAGTATGTTAGTCCACAAACAAACATGATAACCAATAGACCATCTCATTTTTTGGATTCTATCTTGCAACCCAAAATATATAAACCGCAACCAATTATTGATATGAGATAAGTATGAGAATCCCTAGATAACCCTAATCAAACATATAAACATACCTAAAAAATAAATACGATTCATCTTTTAATACTGCCTTGATTAAATTCGTTTATGTTTGATAGCATGAGGAATTGGTGTAGACGACGATGATTCTACAGCTACAAATAGCTTCATATTACTCTTAGCAGGTCATATTTATTTTCCCTATTGCATACTTATTTAGTTAAAATATCCCACACAAAACCTATAGAACAGGGACACACGTTTGATTCATGAACATAAGATTTATATGCATGATTATGTATAACAATATAGAGTATGAATTAGGGGCTCTAAAATATGCATGGGACCAGGAGTACGTTGGAATTTATATAATCAAATTGGTCGTTAGTTAAATGAATTAGTTTTCTTGTCATAAGATATAAGATAAGATAATTGACACTTTCGAAGTCCCTATAGGTGCATCGTAGTTTTGGAGATCATAAGGTTTATAATGGTTGTTGTTCTCTATAGGCTGTGAAGCAAGAAGATTACACAATTGAATTAACAAAAGTTAGCACGAGAACAAGGTGAGTACAATGTTTGCAAAAACTGGGTACATGACAAAATATTATTTTTAGAGTTGTATTGTAATTGTTTATATATGTGTTTGCTCTAAATTATGATTTTGTTTGCAAGATTATATGTATGCGCGCTTGGTAATTATATGAATTGATGAAATATTTATAAAATTGTTGTTGGTTAACATACTCTTAATCCGAGTTTAGTTTGCTGGCGATATACATATAACGCATATTTAGATATTTGATTCTGTTTTAGTACGTAAAAATGTCAAGAAGAAGGGATGTTAACAAGTTGAGTTTGAACGAGCGAAAAGCCACTGAAAGTGTGTCAAATAATAAGCTTTGTTTATATGATTCTCCCATCCTCAATAATTTCGTTCATTCACTTGATACGACATCGGTAACGTTTCGCTTATTCATGTCATATTAACTTGTGACATTATATCGTTTCTGCAGTGGGCAGTGTATATGGCATTTTAGCATAAACAATGGACGCGCCCCATCGTTTGACAAAGGTGAATTAACCAATACACTGACCTAATATAAAAGTATGAAGATCAGTTTTCTTGAAATTTACTCCTAAACCAATTATTTGTCGCATTCTGTTTAATGAATAGTTGAATACTATACGCGACTACTTGACACGTGTAATCTGCATTTACACTATTGAATTGTACTACTATTATTCAATTGTTGGTTTCTGTGGTTATATAGTAACTTTATATGAGGAGGCGCACACATCAAGTATTTACGGGTAATGCTGGCACCATAGTTGTTACAAGGCATACGGTGGCTTTTGGCATGTAACTGATTAGAAACCAGGATCACCATTTATATATGACCATAAAAGAAATGTGCCCAGGTCCGATAAAGTTCTGTTAAAATTTGATGATTTACTCATTTTAATGGCAAGTTGGGATATTTTATGGTTACACAACAAACATGGCCAACTGAATGTTTGACTTATGCTAAAAGTAAAACTAATTTAGGTGGTTGTATAAATTAAAAATATACTTTAAGCATATATTAACCCATTTCAAACAATTTATATGTAGATGGTTTAAATTGCCATCCCTATTATTGCATTGCCTGAAACATATTTGGGAAGAGGAATCTAACAAACTTATTCAGCTTCTCAATCTCTGCAGCCTGCTCCATGCAAATTTTTTCTAGATCTTTCACTTTCTTGGCTTCTGCACCAACCTGACAGAGAAGGATCTAAATTAGACAAAGATTTATAGTTGAAAAAAGAAATCCAAAACGATGGGGTTTATGTTAGTAAACTTCACACCATGATCCAAACTAATCGATTTCCTTTGTGGCCTGGTATTATTTCATTTGCTAATTCAACATATAATATATATTCAATAGAATTCGTGGATAATTCCATTTTTTGTAGGTCTTTTGATTTTTGAATTCATGGATGTTTTGATTATTACGTTTTCTTATGGTGAGATAACGGATTTGTACATGCCCAAGGTACACAATTTGATGCTACATTCTTATATTTTATGTCTCCAATATTTGTGAAAGGTACACTTCCTTCCATTAGTATGTGTAAAACATTTTAATATTATAGGAACTCAGCGCTTAATTTCTACAAGATCCAAGTACTCAGGGGCATCACGGATTATAATATGTTGTTTACACTTTTATGTAAAGTGGTAATATTGGATGGTCGGTGACAGATTCTTATATAAGAAAATATGCCATTTTTGGTGCAAATTGAGTGTTTGATGAATGTCATGAATTTAATGTTTGTGTGTGTAGTTTGGAGTTTTGAATATAATATTTTCGGTGGTTTAGTCAAAGTTTCTTGTGTAAGTCTTTACTTGCATATTGTATAGTTTTGAGAAGCCTCTGTGATGATGGATCTAATTCACGCATTCATTATTGTAGTTTGGTTGTTTGTTGCATCTTCGTTAGAATTATGAGCTGATTACATAATTATGAGTTGATTACATAATTGGATATTGTAAGTTCGCTTTTAACTATTGTCCTATTGACATGTAGACGGATAATTTACATATACCGATTGTATTCTTTTTTATTACACCATCAAAGGTTAGTCGTTTTAATCCAACTACATATTTAAATAGCCATTACATTGTAGTTACGCATCACGTGACTTCATAATATATTAAAGGGATTGGGCTTACCTTTTCAATAGAAAAATATGAAAGGATTAATAAGCATGTAGCTATGTAGGATTAATCCATTATATATTTTACGAATAGTACATGAATATACTTAAACACTTTAGGACTTGACGTGCTTGCAGGTAAGATATTAAGATAAATATATGTTTTGAATATGGTTTAATAGTAACATTTTTATTTTGTTGTTTTGTATGCAAGTCATTAGGCCATTCTTAATTGTAGTTCTTAGGCTCTAAGAAAAGCGGTGACTGCTGGAAATTTCGCAAATGCATGTCGCTTAGAGGTGAGTTAATTGTATATTATTAGAACTCACATAATTCACATACCCTTAATCAATCATTTACGTGGATGCTAACTTTGTGTCATTTTGTCATTTGTGAAGCCAAACGGTCATAATGGGACATACAAGACTCTCAGGCGCTCTCAAGAATTTTACATTCATCGATTGTTCAGGTTAGCGTGTACTGTATTATTTTTCCTCTCGCACTGTACAGTTATTAGTATCTGAATCCTATATTAAGTTTAAACCTTATTATCCAAAAATATGGTATTGATGATTCACGGTATTTTGCAATAGGTATTTTGATTTGAATTTTTGGAGTAAGAAAACACATACAATGCCGGCTATATCGTTCACATGAAAATCTCACCAACATCCGAATCATCGGTGGAGGTATCCTTTTCTACTAGATTCTCATGATGTAATTCTCATTTTTTTATTGAATCGAACTAGGTTCACGATAAATTTTATATACAATGAATTATTGATTACCTCTGTAACTATCAATTTTAATTACTGACTTTAGTTTTGAAATCAATATTGACTCTATATGATTTGTTTTAAGTTTTTGGTAGTTTGATTTTTAATTTATTGGCAAGTTACTGTGATAGATATTTAAAATACAATGGGTTAGGATTAGTTGTTTAGATAATCTGTTATTGAATTTAACTCAAGGATAAAAGGAGGTTATCCACAAAGTTAATGATGGCAATGATAGAGTTCTATCTGGTCTCAATAGTGGTGAAACTTCAAATGTTGGCTCAAAGGTATAATCATTTATCTACACGTCAGTAGCTTAAGTATATTCACTAGAATTGCATGTTTCTATATGGTTTCATGGTGTTTATGTCAAAGGCCTATGTTGTCGATCACGTCTAGAGATCCTTACAAGACATTTTTTAAAGTCATACTTCTGATAGGCAATGTTATCAATATAAGCCATGTTTCTTTTAATTTGCAGATGCTTCTCAACTTATGCATAATGTTGGTGTTGTCCTTTATATCATTGTTCACCTGCTGTAGATGGATACTTGAGCGTCGTCAAAGAATTTATTCTTATACTTACGCGTCGTATTTTTTTTCAAAAATTATGACGCATGCGTATGTACCATCTAAAGTCTAAGAGGAACAAAATAGAGAGACACATATTGTTCATAGCGATTTGGAACGAGGACGTTCTTATGAGACTCGTGGTGCGAACACTGAACGTGCTGGGAGCCAACAACAGGTGTTGCAAGGTACTAATGTTTTTCCCATTTCACACAAACTAACAAATCAATAATTGTGAAACAATGTGTGTCATATACTTGAAAAGGTAAAGAACCATTTATACAATTTAAGACCTCTACCAACTTGTAGTTTGACCAAAAAAAATGAAAAAATAGACGTACCAAAGGCTACATACCAACAATGTCTAAACTTTGTGCATTTGGGAGAATCCCAAGAGTAGATACACCTCCATGTGATGGCCGAAAACCAAGAAAGCCACAAAATGAGGCTGGAATTCGCACTCCCCCAATTGTATCCGTACTTGAGAAGTCAATAAAAGGAATATATTAAACGTAATTCACCAAATTAAAGTCATGATGATTTGTCACATGGAACGACAGAGGTTGTTAGTTTTACACGCACGACCACAAAAATATTACAGTACATCCTATTGCTCACAATTTAAGAATATCTCTATCCCAATTCAAACTCAGCCAGCTTGAATCTCATTTACAAGTGACCGCATCTCACACTGAGACTGCTAGGCCAACCTAACGCTTGGATATTCATACTGGGGTGCAGGTGAATTGGATATCTTGAATCTCAAATCTATTTTTTTCTTCTTGCTGTTTACTTTTGCTTTAAGTAGATGTCATCCTATATCATACTAGACTCGGGTAACTCTTTATATAGAAAATAGCTTTATAGAAAATATATGGGACAAATCAGGGTTAAAATATACTTAATTCATATAGAAAATTTTTGTGGGATTATTGTTTTATAGCATGATAGGCAATACAAAGCAGCATGCTTTTACCGAACTTTTTAAAACTTGATTTTGAATGATTCATAAATCATAACACACAAAATCAAGTACTTGCATAATTGCATTTCTGTTACTTTGTCATATAACTGTGTTATCTTAATTAGAAATTCTGTCATATAACTGTTCGCAATGAGAAGTCTTACCTCTATTTGGTTTTCAGTTCCTTGCGCAAAAGGTTTATTATATAGGGTACTTACTAATTTCTGTTAATCTATTACAGACCATGTCCTGAAGCAGGTTCTACCTCCTGGACTTGAGGCTCCTTCATCTTTTGAAAAAATAGTTAAGTATTCTGTGTGTGTTAACTCTGTTTTATTTAGATCTGTTACCTTTCATTTGGAGTTCCATTGTAAAAGTTTGATATGTGTGAGAACCTGCATGCAGTTTATTTGATGAATGAATTGACCTCATTTCTATTTTTCAGGTCATGTTACTCATCTGAATATACCAGATGAACTCCCTCCTTACAAGGATGTAATTGCAAAGGTCATCTATGATGTATGTGTCGAACTTCAGTTTAATCATACATTTTGGTGATTAATAATCCCGTGTTTAGGATTCTAACAAATCATGAAACATATGCTTTTTGGTGCTGTAATGCATGCAATCTCCTAACTAAAATCGACCCGTTTCAACATTCAACTGGAACCAATCTTGACCCATGACCTAAGTCTGCACTACCCTCTCATGTTGACACCTCAATACGTGAGTAACGGATTTTCGTTTGACAGTTTTCTTAATCTGCTATAATCATTTTCCATTACCTAACAGAAAAACTACCCAAGAATCCAGACAGTTGTCAATAAAGTTGGTTCCATTGCAAACGAGTTTCGTGTACCAACATTTGAAGTATTGGCGGAGAAACCTGACATGGCTACAGAGGTAAAGCAGTATGGTGCAACCTTCAAGCTCGATTACGAATTGGTATATTGGAATTCAAGACTGGAGCATGAACACATAAGGCTGGTCAACAAGTTTTGGCAAGGACATATAATTTGCGACATGTTTGCAGGAATTGGTACTTTTGCTATACCAGCCGCCCAAAAAGGATGCTTGGTTTATGCTAATGATCTGAACCCAGACAGCGTTCGTTATCTGAAATTAATGCAGATATCAAAAAAGTTAACTCCAATCTCTGTGCTTACAATATGGATGCAAGAATTTTCATGTCTCAGTTGATGGCAGTGCCCAATGGCGAGTCAAAAGACAATGCGTCAACTTTGGATTCATCTGTGAAATGCAATACCCAAGAAAATGTGAAAGCGAATTCTGAAGAAAGGAATGCGGGTATGTTTGCTAACTTTTGGGTGTGTTTAGATGCGTTTTCAAAAGTAATTGTATGATAATAAATTTTCTAGATGACAGAATCAACTGCAGTGTAGTAGGCAGCAGATAAATAGTGTTTGGATATGCTTCTGCTATTCAAAGTAGTATATCAGTACCAATAAGAATCAGACAGTTA
This sequence comes from Chrysanthemum lavandulifolium, assembly GCA_022545495.1. Lineage (NCBI taxonomy): Eukaryota > Viridiplantae > Streptophyta > Magnoliopsida > Asterales > Asteraceae > Chrysanthemum > Chrysanthemum lavandulifolium. The sequence goes on along the minus strand of CM040238.1, from coordinate 34,923,713 downwards.
GGTGTTTGGATGCTTGCAGATTTTGATTACTTAGCAAATTAATAGATAAAATCACGAACTAAAAATTAATGTGTATGAAATGAGGTTATTGAAAAGTGTAAATAAGTAGTTTCTTTCAAACCATTTGCTTATGAATGAGTCAATTTCGGTTACATTGTATTTCCAATGGGTTACATGGGTCAAATATGAAAAAAAAAAACTAAAAGATAAAATGGGTCGATTGGATCCAAAGTTCTCCAATATATAAATTTGACACATACAATCTTTTAAAATGCATTTTCTTTAGTGTATTGACTTATGTACACATGACTTTTGGGTTGCATTTATATAGATACAACATGTCCATGTATGAACATAGTTTTTTAGTTTTTGTATAATGTTGTCGAAAAATATACATTTGCAATAAAATAAAGTAGGCTAACATAATGGATCTTTGATTATTGTAAGTTAGCTGGTTGTAAACTATTTGCTTAAGAGACATTCCAAATGGATAGATATTAAAGGTCTTGAAGGAATGTTCATCAACATGGACACAAATAAAAGTGCTTTAATCATTTACGAGGAACTGAAGACAGGACTTGCTAGGCTCGGTTCCAAGCTTACTGAAACCGAAGTTAAGCAACTCATGGAAACTGTAAGTTCTTTTTTTATGTTTTTATAAGTTGCCTATGCCATATATAGTTTTCATTTTAGTATAATTTGATGTTATACATTATTTAAGGCTCATGTGGACACATAACCACAAACCAATAACGGTTTTCTAAACACGGGTCTTCCAAGTTAGGAGAGAAAGGGCATAACTTGAAATTCGTCGTGCTGAGGTGCAACCATTATAGCTGGAAACCGCACCTGCTAAAATAGACTAAAGTTTATTTAATGGGTCTATTGGTCCTGCGAATGGTGATGTTTTACTACTGGGAACTACTGAAACTGTAGATTATCTGACTGATACATGGGATGGGGTGAGATTGTAGTCGAAGATGGAAATAATCAAGAAATTCATTTTAATAATTTGTAAACAACCCCTGTTAATAAGAGTAAGCAAATTAGTTTTGGGTAGAAGAGGCACAGCAAAGATGGGCGGCCGACAAACAACCCCACATATGGTGGTGATCTATATCAGCAGATGTAACTGGTTGATGGTTTTCTTATAGCTATACACCTATATATGATCGCTTGATATTGGGTGTGTTAGTGACTTATGTGGCCTTTCCTGTTTAGTACATATTATATCAAATCACTTTGTCATGCTTATTTGCTTGCGGATAAGTGGAAAAAATATGCACGTTTGATTTTTAGGAAAAAACCAATTAAGATAATAAGCAGCAAATAAGCACTTTAAAACAAGCAATCCCAAACACTAAAGATGAAATAATGATGGTGCTTTTAAATTTATTATGGAGGTGTTTACGATTGCATATGTTAACCTTACATTTACTAAAAGAAAAGGTTTCGATGTCATTAAAAATCTACCTATCTCAATGTTTGGGTTTACCATGATGTTATCAATTCTGTAAATTATAATGATGTTTAGGATTGCATATTTTTAAGCAGATAATGAGTTCTGAGTGTGAATAAAGAGTAGCAAATTTGTGCTACATTTTTAATCTAATAATCTTTGCTTTTTAACTTGGTTTAATGTCAGATTTCTACACCTTCTTCCAAGTGGAAGCATAGTCGCAATTTCCGGATCAGTTGAGTATGTCACACCAGATGCTCAAATTCAAAAGCTAGAGTCAAACATGGGAAAACGACTCAGTGATCAAGTTTTATGCCTCACGAGATAAGATTGCAGAAATGTTACATAAGCTATGCATACAAATGGCATTGCCATTGTAGACATTAGCGGTATGCGAAATAAATAATCAAAACAAGAAAAGCTTCTGCCATTCGCTTAGTGAGTCATAATACGGACATTCAATGTGTGGTTTCTGGCAACATTGAGTCTGAAGGTTAGTTATATTCTTTTGAATCCTTTTTTGCACAACTGCAGTTAACTTTTAGATACGTAAAAATTACCTCCTTATGTCAATAGCTGATTCATCTAAATAGAAGATTTTGGATAGTACAATATTTTCTCGTCTCTTGTGTCAATGCCATTCAAACCAAATCATTCAAGAAAAAGGTGTTTGCTAACTACTTAATGCGATTTTATATGATGGGAAGAGAATATGTACGGAAAATTATGATCTTTAAAACTTGAATGGCACAAGACATAGGTAGTTAGTTCTAGAAATTAACTTATGAGTTTGACTCTGATTAACAAATGTTGAATGGGTAAAACAAGGGTGAGTAGCTAGACCAGAGAACTGGCCGGAACGATGCAAACCAATCCGGTCACCGGTTCACCATTTACTTGAAAACGTGTTTTAGTCGACCAAATATTAGATAACAGGAATAAATAAAATTAGGATTTGGAACAATGTTTGGAAGTGGATCAGGAGTTTCTTGTGAGACTAATTGTCATACTTTTACTTAGAAAGTCAAATGTGTATATGACAGTTAATGATTGTCATACATATTCTTTTAGATATATATTGTTGATTTTGTTACATGTTCGAGATATATGTTGTCATACCCAACACATCTATTTCGCCACCTCCACATTTGGGGCTATAGAGCTCGACATGAGTGTTTTTTAACACGTCGTCTGACGATTCTTTGAAAGACATATCATATTGAGAAACAAACTGTCAATCATATTTGACTTTCCAAGTCAAAGTGTGGCAATTAGACTCAGAACATGAAAACTAATATGGATAGCCATTGATATGAAAATTAGCCTCAAAAGGAAAATCTATTCAATCTTTTAAATTCCATTTTTTTTGTCTTCGACCTTACTGAACCGAAACCTGGTTGTCAAATAAACCTGGTTGATAAAATATGTCAACTATACTTATAAGTCATAATTTATATTGTTTAGAACCAAATGTTAGAAAGTAGTTACCTCCTTTTAGCCGTTTTATAAATTATAGTTACATCAATTATAGTTCTTACCGTTTAATTTAAATTTTAATAACTTTTTACTATATATTTGTTCTACTAAATCCTAAAAATAAAAACTACAAATCAAAGTACTTACATGCTTTTAGTCGTTTTATGGATTATGGTAACATCAATTATAGATCTTAACCGTTTCATTTAACTTTTAATTACCTTTTAGTGTATATTTGTTCTACTAAATCCTAAAATAAAAACCACATGTCATACCCGTCCATCGGACGGGTTTTGACACTAGTATATATATATATATATATATATATATATATATATATATATATATATATATATATATATATATATATATATATATATATATATATATGGCGACAGATCGTTTTGTGTTAAAAAGTTTATGGGTTCTAAGCGAAAATAATAAAAGTTTGAAGATTTGGGGATTAAACATAATGTTTTGAAACCGGTTCGACTCGGGTGGTTCAACCGGTTGAACCGTTCCGTCAAAACAACGAGTCAACCCGCGAGTTGGGTCAAAGCGGGTCAAAATAAGCGGGTCAATGACGGGTACCATGACCATTAACCGAGAAATAGATCTCGATGAGACCTGATTCACCTGTTTATATCGGTTTCAACGGGTCCTCTCTAGTTCGTTTTTGGATGGCTGTTATTGGTTAGCCGAACCGGTGGCGACACCGGTTCCTGGTTGAACCCGTTGGTTTGGTCCGATTTTCAAAACAATATGTACCATCAACTTGTTAGCTTATATGAAGCTTTATGTATTTTATTAATTTGTATAATGTGTATAATAACATGTACTTTTCATTTTAGAGTGTTTTAAAAATAACATTAATTAGTATGTTTAATTATTTTATATTTAGGATTATGTTGTAGCTTGTTTAAATTGTACATTGTGAAAATTTTATTGTACTTTTAAGTAAGGATGTTTTAATTGGTTGTTTTTAATTTGCTATATATATGCTTTTAATTGGTTGTACAATGTGAATAAATTATTGTACTTTTAATTAATTGAGGTGTTTTTATAAGAATATTAATTACACAATATATTTCTCTCACCTTTGACTTTCAACATTTCATTTTTCAAAATTTGACCATATAGATATGGATTTATTCCAAATGTTACTTGAAAAATAATTAGTTTCCTTTTAAATCAATCCATCTTTAAAAAAAAAAGTTGACACGGTAAGGTTAAATCATATTCTACTATACTTTGATTCTTTCTCCTCCTTTGTAGTTCTTTGGTAAAAGAAACTCAAAAAACACAATCTTTTCTTACTTTACTCAAATCCTTTCCTCTTGAACACAATGTTAGGGTGCGTTTGGTTGATGGCTGTAGACATAGACATTAGGCATCAAAGTGAAAAATGGTTGTTTGGTGTGTACTAGTAGGCCCAATATTGGGAGTTAGTCCTCAAAATTTGCTATGTAGAATCCCTCGCTAAATAGTATGGTTTAGATAAAAACCAACCCCTTTTTAATTTTTTTTTTGTCTTTTTCTAAAATTTGTTGACCCAAATTTCTTCTCAACCTCTCATTTTTTTTTTCTTTATTTACTTTTACAATAATATATATCAATTTCAAATCTCATTATAATATTATATTATATATTTAATCACACCAAATCCAAATCCAAATCCTAATCTTAATTTAAATCCAAATCCTAATTTAAACCCGTCTACGAACCAAACGGGCCCTTAGTCACCATAACAAACGTACTCTTTGTCTGTTACCACATTATATACTTCTATAAAGACTTCAATCTCATCCCTTTGCACTTCATAATAATCAATATTTTGCATTTGAGTAAAGTAGTCTGCTTAATGTTGTAAAGTTGTTTTCTTACGACTGGATCACCAATAAGCATAGGAAAATGATCAGTAATTGGATTGAGTGGTTTAAGAATCTCTGTAATGCTATTCTAGTCTTTGTCATTGCTATTCTTGCGTCTAGCTAGCTTCTTGCTAGACTTTTTATTGCCGTTCCGAAATAATCTATTAAGTTAAGGGGCTGAGACCATATGTTAAAGTTCTTAGCTCTATTTTCATCCTAAGGAAGAAAGAAAGCATATATGTGCATCAATTATCATAAATGTTATATACTTATATACTAAATTCATACATAATTGTTCTACATCAAAATATAATTCTTCGTTTTTAACCACTACGAGTAGATAATCATTGTAGGTGTATATTTTTAAACACTCTTGCATGCAGATAGCTATCATTTATGAAATGATCGTAGAAAATGACACTTAAGTATGTATAAAATCATGTTAAGCTTATATTATAAGCTATGAGCAAAAATTACTGTATTATGTTTTCATACTTTTAACTAAACACGTAATAAAGAAACTACCCATAACATATATTTTTAATTTTGGCGAAAGTTTTTTTTGTATATGTTAGCGGGCATTTTATGTGTGTACCAAAACATTAACACACATAAAATGTCCGCTAACATATACAAAAAAACTTTCGCCATCATTTAAAAATATATGTTTAAAAATCATTAACAAAGGACGTACTACCAATACAAATCATGTAAACGCGTTTTAACTAAACACGCAATAATCTCCTTTGGTAGTCCATCTACATGATTTCTAAAAGTAGATGAAGGAGATTATTGCTTCATTAATAAACATTTTTATGCTTCTTTATTTACATGATTTCTGAAAATAAATGTAAACGTGTGGTTTCTAAAAGTAAATTTACATGGTTTAAGTAAACACGCATTAATCTTCTTTGGTAGTCTATTTACATGGTTTCTAAAAATACATGAAGCATAAAAAAGCAAAATGCATCTTCCTAGTTTGTTGTATTCACTTTTTACCCTAACATGATGTGAATGCAACTTTGACATGACTAATTTACTTATAAAAATGATCATATTGTCTCTCTATATCATAAATCGGCAAAATAAAATAAATGACAACTATTATTCATTTCTTTTTGTTTTTGTGTGACTGTAACTTTGGCCAATAAATCTTGATATTAATTGTTGTTTCTTTGAAACAAAAATAAGCATCCAAAGAATAGATCAAATTATTATACACTTGCATAGTTGCATATATAGATGTAGATACATCTTACATGCATCTACATAAAACAATTCACCTTCACCTAGATTTCAAATAGATATAGAAAAACCTCAGTTAATTGGATCCGGTGGTATTATGATCATTTGCAACTCTATTTCCTAATTATTCTCTCGGCCTAGCTCCTTGCTAGCATATACTAAGCTTATGAAGAGCATGGAGCGGTGGTGCCCCTCCAAAAAATGTTTTCCTTGCTATATTTTAATGTTTGTTTTTTACATAAAAAAAATTAATAATGAAAAAGTTACCTCTGTGGCCACTCCAAATGAACCGGTGAAGCTTCGTCCCTGCTTGCTAGCGCTTTTTAATAAGATTCCGTCAAAGAAAAACGATATAAATACATACATGAATAGCAACAAGTAATTTTCTTGAAAAAACTTTCTGTTGACGTCGACTAGCATTTCCTAGCAAGTTTTTGATCATGCGAGATTCTCAACTAAAACAAATAATCAACATATTCATGTACATTTTTATTTTGCCAAGTAATTGTCTAATTGACTTATTTTACTAGCTAGTAATGTTTAATGATGACTTAAAATTGACTACTGATGTGTTAAATCTAGTTTTAAATTTATAAAAACCAACTTAATATAATAGACTAATATCTGCGGGTAGTGTACCCAGCCAATCTTAGATAGTTTGGTAAGTACAGGTCATTCGCAAAGAGTAGTTAAACTTAATAGCTAACCTAATGAATTTCCTACTGTTTTAAAGGGGGTTTAAAATATGAGCGAATGGTACGATTTTTAGGTTAATCAAACTACGAAAGCAATAAAGGTAAACTAAACTAAACTATACTACGGTTGTGATCAAATTAAAAAGAAAGTGTTAACCATATTAATTCTACTATTTTATTAATCCATTTATAAGTGCAATGATCATATGACTTACGTTGGTGGATTCAAGAATTGCAGATAACGTTTCATATCTATTGTAAACTAGACTAAGAGCTAGTCGTGCCTAGTTTTATGAATGCAACGTATATCCCTGAAGTAATTTATCGAGCTATTCAGTCACATTCACGCAATAATTGTTTTCCAACTAATCTATACAATTTATTTACGCTAACCTAGGACTAGTAGCGAAACCACTTTTCTGAAGTACTACCTATTTTGAAGAGCAATTATGTTAACTTACTTGTTTTAGTCATTATCATTCTAACATAGGGAGTCTAAGCCTCTTAGTCCTAATGAAAGCGCATTCGTGAAGCCCATTGCCACAAACACCTAACATTACGATATGAATTACCCAAAAAAACCCTTTAAATCTTATGTAAGATTCACTTACATCCTATGTATTTAACTATTTTTTAAAGTAATATATTCACCGGTTTAAAACCCTTAAAAAAAAAAAAAAAAAAAAAAAAAAAAAAGCTTTTTAATACAATTGCAAATCATGTTTTATTAACTACGTCCTATAGATACATGATTTACGTACATAAAACACATATTTTCTCACATACTATAAAACATGATATTTGTTCACTCCATACATTTTAGGGTGTGTTTGGGGTTATAGATAATGCGTTTGAAAACGGGTAATTAGATAATCAGCTGTTATAAAACGTGGTTTTAAAACATAGTTTTAGATTTGATTATTTTGTTTGATATCCTAATAATCACATAATCAATTTTTTTAGTGTTTGGCAAAATTGGATTATTTCATAACTTAAATGTAAAATGACTAAAAGGACATTTGAATATATGATTAAATTCTATAATTTTGACAAAAACAATGATATTTATCTAACGTATGTAAAAATGTGTACAACCTACAAATCACCAAATAGAAAGAACGAAACTCATCAGTACACAAATACAATACATCTTTATTAAACATCCCCGAGTGAACCACTGAATCTACTATCGTCGCATCACTGGAGTGAAGAAATCCAATAAATTTTTACATCGAACAAATAGCAGTTGTAAACCAGAGTTTGCAAATTCACGTTTTGGCACTCTCAAAACGCAATAATCTTATAATCTGGCCCATAACGCAATCTCAAACACCTCTTAATCCATCACCTTTTAAATCATGGAGCGCAGAACTCTAGAACTTACAATCATCTCCGCAGGGGGTCTTACATCTCTCAGCAAATACAACGTTTATGTTGTCGTGGGTGCAATCGGTGGCAAGAAGCTCCAAACCCCAGTTCTCAGAAACACATGCTCATCAGAACTCACATTGAATATTCCCATTAAACTCACTTTTAATGAGGCCGATGGCTTGGAAGACCGCCTTGATTTTGTAATCAAGATTAAGGCGGTCAAATGGATGTTTTTCAGTAAAACATTGGGTAAAGTACGTGTGCCGATAAAAGACCTAATGGAAGGTATTACAGAAGAAGGGAAAGAGAGTCAGTTAGTTAGCTATCCAATTGTTAATGGCAAGGGGGAACCGGGAGCTTCTCTCACTTTTTCGTACAAGTTTGGGAAGAAATTTCTACGTACAAGTCTCGAATTTTCTTGCTCGTGTGTCCCACGGTTCTGGTGAGCATGGTGGTGGGGGTGATGGCTGTCGTGGCGGTGGTGGAGGCTGTTCTTAGGTTGGCGGTTGTGGTGCAAATAATCATGTCAAAAATAGTATGTTTTGGCTGTTAATTATGTTTAAAATAAATGTTTGATCAGTTTTTGAAATTGTTATATCAACCCTTTTTAGTTAATGGCTGAGACCCAGATATATGTATGTCAAAGTTCTTAAGTTTTATAAATATTAATATACACTTGATCTTTGTCTAGTTTGTTTGATTGTTTGATATACTTTGTATGATATACAATAAACTACATTAAAAATGTAGGTATATGTCTGTACAATTAAACGTACAAAAAGCCATATATGTCACAAACTTTTTTTTGGACGGTAGAAATAGAAATAGGTATATAAAAAATGCTACTATCAAAGCGCTAGAAGCTAAAGAGTACAAAAAAAAAACTAGAAATAAATAAAAACCATATTTTTCTGGAAACCACCAGAGACTTTAACTGCGAGGACTATAAAAGGGATGAAAAACTTTTGCCAATTACTATAAAAGCGACACAAATTGATTCAATAATTACCGGATATTAACATACTCTTTCAATAAGGCAATTAAAATTTGATTATATGAAAAATATGCACCCAAATTATAATATAGATGGTCAATTAATCATTAAGAGCACACGATACTTGGCCATGCGCCAATACAACGTTTACTCACGCCATGGCACCCTTTGTGCACCATGCTATGGCTTGAACCAATGCTTGAGAAACGCGATGCCACCACCACCACTACAAGAAACCCGTGAAGAAAAAACACGAAGAAAAGAAAAAAGATCCGCAAAACGTACCACAATCGACATACCCGACTCAACCGATGAACTGACATGACCTCATAGTTGTTGGACGCCGTGGAGGAAGCTTTATTAACTGAGTGTTATGTTGGCGTTTCCGAGGATAACAAACTCGAAAATGATTAAAAGGACGAATCATTTTGGTACAAGGTTCTTTTCAAGTTCAACAAAACTTCCCACCATAAATGTACGAAGGATATGTTGACGAGGAAGTGGGCAGTGTTGAACGGCCCGACCTCGTTGATTCGGTTGATCTCACCGGACATGCCAAACATTTCGGCGATGATGCGAGACCACGTCCCCTGGGAAGCGACGCTCCTCTAAAAAACCAAACCGGAAACCACGTTGAGCACCGCGGGAAGTAACCAGTCGGAATTTGGGGATGTTATGCAAAATGAGTTTCGCATCAAACGGGAAGTCACTCAATCGGTGTACGAGGTGGCGAAGGAGAAAGACCGGAAAATAATAAAATTGAAAGAAATAAAGTTTTTCGAGACTAGCACCAAAGATTTGTCGGATGACGATGCCTACTTCATCAACGTCCAAAAAGAAGAAATAAAGAAAAAATATGGATTGATTAGCAAGTAGTCGTCTTCGTTATTTTTTTTTTAAAAAATTTCGTATTTTAATTTGTATTTTTATTTAATGAATGAGAAATGAGTTTGTTTAAAAAAATAGAAAATAAAATAAAATGGTGGGTCCCTAAAAGTGAAACGGCTTCATTGATGAGTGAGGGGATAATTTGGTGTGTGAATGTAGAAAGTGAAATATTGAGGTGATGAAACAGCTCAAGTCATGACACCCAAAACTCTAACGACCCAAAATCACACATTGGAGGATTAATGTGCGTTAACTTTATCAAAGTATGTTAATTTACTAGCAACATTGGTGACATAACACAAGTCATTTCGCTTTATACTTACTTCTAACAAGGATCTTCCAGCACCCTCGCGTTGTTGTGTAGCCATCCGCAATACACATAACTCTCGTAAGTTTGAAACAAAATTTTCATTTACATGTAACTTGAGTCAGTGGCGAGCCATGATATCAACTCGAAGGGGGGTAACAAGCGATAAGAATGACTCGATAAAAGTTAAAAAGATTATAGTGAAATTCAAAATGGGTTGGGCCCGTCTGCTCAATTATACAAAACATAATACAATACTTCTTTTATGCTACTAACATTGATTTAAAATCATTTAAGGACAAAAGATTATTTACATACCAAGGGATCAATCTTCACCATCAAATTTTATTTGATCTAATGGATGAGATTAATCCCAACATTTTAAAAAACCCACTTTCATCCTATTTTTTTAAATATTAATAACTTTCAAACCGTTAATCGTTAAGCGGAAAAAAAATATCATTGCGACGAACATTTAATTATCTTTCTATAGATAGGCACTTTGATATACTTTTGACAAAAAAAAATTTCGTATTTTTCACGTTTTTTTTTAAGTTTTTTCGTTTTTTTACGTTACTGAAAATTGCATTAAAAAATCGTATATAATAAAACACTAATTTGAGTATCACATGTGATATTAGTGTTATATCATATATGATATTAGTGTTATATCATATATGATATGTAATATCACATGTGATATTAGTGTAATATCACATGTGATATCACATATCATATATGGTTTAACACTAATATCACATGTGATAATCAAATTAGTGTTTAATCATATATGATATTTTCATGCAAATTTCAAGTAACGTAAAAAAAGACGAAAAAACGTGAAAAACAAATTTTTCTTTTTCAAAAGTATAAAAAGTGCTCTATAGAAAGATAATTAAATCTTTCATGACGGTGTAAATATTTTCACTTAACGATTAACGGTTTAAGATATTTAAATTATAAAAATAGGTGAAATAATAAAATGTTTTAATCTCATCCATTGATTTATTTTTAAATGTATGGTGGAGATGAGTCCCTTGGTATGTAAGAAAAGTTTGGTATGTAAAATAACTCTACTCACTAACATTAACTAAAGATGTGATATGATGTATCCAAAACGAGACCAAATTGATAATGCAATTTTGTTAAGTTACATTGTAGTCTATTATCACTTATTAGATACAAACACGTAACTGAATATATACGTAAGTCAAGCTGAAAACTCCTACTTGTAGTATCAAATTAATAAGATCTTTATAACTTTCTTATACATTATAAACTTGTAGAAGTTGCCAACTAGGCAGGCTGCCCGTCTACTCGGCGCTCTACTTCAGGGTATTGTGTATTTCTTGGTGATGACCTCAATTCATGGTCCTCTAAGCGTCAACACGTTATTTCTCGCTCCAGTGCCGAAGCGGAGTATCGTGGTGTCGCTAACGCTGTTGCCGAGACGACTTGGGTTTGTAACCTTCTTCGAGAGCTACTTGTGCCGTTACGATCTGCTACGATAGTCTACTGTGAAAACGTGAGTGCTGTTTATTTGTCACCCAATCCGGTACAACGTCAACAAACCAAACATATTGAGATCGACATACATTTTGTTCGTGATTTAGTTGCTACCGGTCATGTTCGAGTGTTTCACGTTCCATCTCGCAACCAGTATGAAAATATCTTCACCAAGGGCCTTCCATCTTCATTATTCACCGAATTTCGCTCCTGAGCGTCCGACCTCCTCCCGCTCCAACTGTGAGGGCGTATTAGTAGGCCATCTTGTATATGTATTTTGTAAAGTCCATTTTGGTATTGTATATAAGGGCTTGGCCCATGCAAGGGTAAACCCTAATGTTGTACGTCTATATATTAGTTCATTGTTAATGATAAGTCAAGCAATTCACAGCCGTAATATTCTCTTTTAGTGACAGCTTATCCAATGAAAGTAGAGTTGTACTAACTGTATAAGGAATACGAAAATTATCAAAATATTCGAGCTGATTTATCTATCAGAAATTCACTTTGGTACAAGTGTATAACCAAACATGAGGTTAACTTTTTCTCATTCATATTCAAGAAAAAGTCAAACTTATGAAATTGAAAGTCAAAGAACACGAATAACATTAAGCTGTTCATTAAGGAATCGAACACCAAATAGAACTTAAGTAGAATTAAATACCACAAACACACTTACAAACGTGCTTGATACATACGATACGTCACCAGGAATGTAAACATACACTTATGTCTAGTACACTTACGCTACTAGAAAGTTAAACCACAATTACGAACATCTTTAACAACTTAACATTTATATATCTACAGCATGCACCGCTCCTTATTGCATTTTCCTACAACTTCACCATACAAGCTTGATGATAGACCTGAAAGAGTTGAAAAATAAAACCATTTTAGTGATGATTTTCAACAAACTCATGTAAAATCAGATGTTACAAAATGGGAGAACAAGTACCTTATATATTTTGAAGCACATTGACAATACGCTGCAACTCATTGACAACAATTTCTATTTTCATCCGTTGTAGCGGTGAATCAACAGAGCACGATACTCCAATCTTGATAGTTGCAACCAAACATTCTTCCACTTTCTTTGCATTCTCTTCCGTACTTTGCAACACAATTGCATCACCATCAATAACATCGGTTACATGATCTGGTAATGCCATGTAAGCAAATTTATGAAGGCTAAGACCTTCATTGAACATGATATCTGTCGGTCTTTTCCCAGTCATCACCTCTAGTAATAATATTCCAAAACTGTAGACGTCCCCACAACTTGTCATCTCTCTCCCGATACCGTACTCTGCAAATAAAAAACAATTAATTAATTCACAAACTGATACCTGTAAGTAAATATAAGCATCATGGACTAAAAGTAGAATAACCTGGAGGGGCATAACCAATTGTTCCTTTAACCCCGGTTGAGCTGTTTTGGTTTAAGTCTGTACCAAGTAGTCGAGCTAAACCAAAGTCTCCAACATGAGCCACCATATCATCATCAAGTAAAATGTTACTTGGCTTCAAGTCACCGTGAACAATCGTTGTTTGGCAGCGATTGTGAAGATAATCAAGTGCGGTGGCAACATCTCTAAGAATATTTATTCTTTGGAGAAGGTTGAGCTTTGATGTATATGCACTTGAATGGAGCCAATCGTGTACACTTCCATTGGGCATAAACTCGTAAACCAGAGCTTTAAAATCATTGCCATGGAAATCAGTACTTGAACATGAAGTTATTATCTTCAACAGATTACGGTGTCTAATATTCCGCCATGCTTCACATTCTGCCAGAAAACTTTTATGAGCTCCTCGAGTTTGAAGATTTAGAACTTTGATTGCAACAGATTTGTCAACATCGGAATCGAGGATCCCTTTATAAACAGAGCTGAACCCACCCTCGCCAATCAAATTTGCTACAGAGAACCCATCGGTAGCCTTGAGAAGTTGATTGTATGAAACTTTCATGAACCGTTCACTCCCTGATGACTGAGATTGTTGACTATTGCTTTTCTTCTTACACAAAAGATACACACAACATAATACGATGAACAATGTCGGTGCAATCACAATGACTAATATGAAGAAAGGAAACCTTTTTCTCTTACTATGCGTCACCTTGCATTTGGGTAACTTAAGTGTAACCAAACCACCACAAAGCCTATTGTTCCCCAAAACCGAAAATGCACTTGCATTGGCAAACACTCCTACAACCGGTACTTCACCATCAAAATCATTAAAGGATAGGTTCAAATACTCTAAGGATTTCCATTTGACTAAAAATTGTGGAATTCTGCCTGATAAATTATTTTCAGAAATGTCTAGTACCCCCAATCCTCCCAAGGAACTGAATGAAGAGGGTATTACGCCTTGAAATATGTTTCCTCTTAGTTTTAACGTTGTAAGGCTAATGCACTCACCAAGGCTACTAGTTATGTTGCCTGATAAATTATTGTAAGATAAATCGAGATAGTTCAACGACTTGAGGTTTTTAATCTCTGATGGAACTGAACCAACTAGGGTGTTGTTTGAAAAATCAATAGCAACAATAGGTGATGGAAGTTGAAGAAGTTGTTTGGGTATTTTTCCACCAAGTCTGTTGTATGCAAGGGTTAACGCATTAAGTTGCTTACAATTCCCAAGGCTTGATGGAATATGGCCTTCTAATTTGTTTGAATATGAAATAAGTTTAGTCAACAATGACAAGTTCCCAATGGCATCTGGGATAGACCCTGAAAATTGATTTCTAAACAGAGCAAGAAGCTGTAGCTTTTGAAGATTACCAATGGTACTGGGTATTTTTCCTTTGAATCGATTAGAGTGTAAATATAAAGAGGTCAAGCCAACTAGACTACCTATACTTGAAGGGAGGCTTCCAAATAACTGATTATTGTTAGAAACTCGAAGGCCTTTTAGGCTTATATTTGATGAAGAGGTTGTAAGTGAAATTTAGGAAGAGAGGAATACTTGTGAAAGGTTTGAAATATTATTGATTGCTTAAGCTTTGCTTGATTTGATTCATTACAAATGCATCACCACAACACCTATTTATACTACTTCATGGAATGTTCTAGAGATGAGATATTTCCATGGATATTCTACTACGATCTAGATACTTCCTACATCATCTTGATTATTCCTAATACATCATCATCCTTATCCTAGTTCTAGATATTTCTATAACATTTAGCAACAATATTCTAGACATATCTATGGATATTTTCTAGGATTATTCTTTGTCGTTCTAGAAGCTTCCATACCATTCTACGACTTTCTAGAAGCTTTCACTATATGGGCTCGGACTAAATCAAGTTTACGATCCAACACCCCCTTTAAACTTGATTTACCGACTCCAAGCATCATTCGTTGTCTTGAAAAATCTTTCGTTGATCGCCTTGGTGAGGATATCCGCAACTTGGTTTCGGACCTCGTATGTATCACTTGGACATCTTTCCTTGCAATGCACTCTCGAATAAAGTGATAACGAGTGTTGATATGCTTACTCGATCATGGTATCTTGGATTTTTAGCTAAGTCAATGGCGACTTGTTATCCACATAGATCTCGATCGCATCTTCTTGTTCCATGTAGCTCCTTTAGCATACTCTAAGCCAAATGCGTGACATACACATGATGTTGCGACTACGTACTCCGCTTCACAACTAGACAAAGTAACAATAGGTTGCTTCTTTGAAGACCATGTAAAAGCATTGTTACCTAGGAAGAATATGAATCTGTTGTACTTCTTCCATCGTCTTTGTCTCCGGCCAGTCATCGTCGCTATATCCAACCGACTTGAAGTCTTCACTTGTTGAATAAAACATTCCGTAGTCTGGTACCTTTGATATAACGGAGGATCCTCTTTGCAATCTCCAAATGCTTTGTCGTAGGCTCTTCCATGAAACGACTAATTAGACCAACCGCAAAGATTATGTCGGTCTTGTACATGTCAAATAGCGCAAACTTCCAACAAGACTCTTGAATTGAGTTGAGTCTACCGCTTCTCCTCCGTCATGCTTAGAAGGCTTTGCCTTATGTTCTATGGGGTGCCAACGGATTGCACTTATCCATGCCAAACTTCTTTAATATCTCCTTGGCATATCCTTCGACTTATGAAAATTCCATCATCCGTCTGCTTTCACCTCAATGCCAAGATAATAAGACATAAGTCCTATGTCATCATCTCGAACTCTTTCGTCATTGATTTCTTGAGCTCATCAATCATACTCGAGAGTTTCTGTAAAGATCAAATCATCCACGTACAAGCGACGAGCGTATTCTTTCATTTGCAAATTTCACATAAAGTGCATATTCACTTAGACATTTAGTAAAACCATGTTCTTGGAAATACTTGTCAATTCTAGTATTCCAAGCACGTGGTCTGCTGAGACCATATAAGGCTTTCTTCAACCTTAGCACTTTACCTTCTTGCCTTTTGGCAATATATCCCTCTGGTTGCTCCACATAAACTTCTTCTTCGAGAAGTCCATTTAGAAATGCAGACTTACATCCATTTGGTGGATTTTCCACCTATATTGAAAGACAATAGCAATAATCATTCTAATAGTTTCTAAGCGAGCAACAGAGCAAATACCTCTTCGTAGTCGATACCATACTTACGCTTGTAACCTTTTGCCACAAGTCTTGCCTTGTACTTTTCCACTTCGCCTTTGGCGTTTTCTTGGTCTTGTATACCCACTGACTCCAATAGCCTTTTGGCCTTCGGAAGGGTCATCAACTCCACGTATCATTCTTCACTATTGACTTTATCTCCTCGTCCATGGCTTGTCTCCATTTCTTGCTTTTCATTGCCTCCTCAAAACTAAAGGTTCACAATCGGTATAAACAAGTAAGGGTATCTCGTCGATTACCTCGAGAGCTCCCGCAAACTTCTTGTCTTTGGTTCTCCATCACTTGAACTTGAAGGTGATTCTTGGGTTGGAGTTGGACTTTGAGGTTGTTGGACTTCTTCACTTGATTCACCGTCTCTTCTTCATCACCATAGGAAGAAAATCATACCTTTCATTTTCCTTGATGCTCCAATCCCATGTCTCTTCTTCATCGAACTCCACGCCTCTACTCACTACCACCTTCCTTGTGATTGGATTATAGAGCTTATAACCTTTCGAATGCTTGTCGCACTCCAACAAACATATGCTTCTCACTTCTATCATCAAGCTTTGAACGCCTTTGGTCGGGAACGTGGACATATGCTATGCTTAGAATACCCTTAGGTGAGAGACGGTAGGCTTCATCCCATTCCATGCTTCTTGGAGTCTTGTTATCTAAACTCTTTGACGGACACGGTTCAATAGATATCTTGCACAATCAACCGCTCGGCCCAAAACTCCTTTGGCATCTTCTTACTTTTCAACATGCTTGGACCATATTGAGAATGGTTCTATTCTTTCTCTCAACCACTCCATTTTGTTGTGGGGAGTAAGGCCGTTAGAAATCTCCGGATCCCATTATCCTCACAAAATTTGTTAAATTCTTTTGATAAAATTCTCCACCTCTATCGGATCTCATTGATTTAATTTTTAAACCTTTCTCTTTTTCAACCATACTTTTAAATGTTTTAAAAGTTTCAAAAGCTTAGGATTTTCTTTAGAAAATATACCCAAGTTTTTCTTGAAAATCATCAATAAAGAGCATAAAGTAGAGATTCTTACTATAAGAGGGTGGAGTAATGGGACCACAAAAATCCGTGTGAATTAGATGTAAAGGCTCCTTAGCTCTTGATGTCGCTTCTTTCTGAACGAACTCCTAGCATGCTTCCCAAGAAGGCATCCTTCACACAGTTATTGGGATGATCAATTTGATCTAACCTTTCACCATTCCTTTGAGGATAATAACTTTAAGTCACCAAAGTTTAAGTGCCCGTATCTCATGTGCCAAAGCCACGAATGATCCTTCAAACAACTCTTTAAGCACTTAGCTTCATCATGTTGAATGTTTAGAAGGAACATTCGGTTTTGGTCATAGGCACTTTGCTATGAGCTTTCCTTGGATTCCTTATTGTAGCACTACGATCCTTGAAATGAATATCGTAATTTTCTCTAAAAGTTGTCCCACGCTTAAAATATTACTTTTAAGATTGGGCACATTGTATCGTCCGAAATATATTGGTGACTTCCATCTTTAGCTCGGATAAGTATCTTACCTTTTCCTTTCACGGTGCCTTTGATTCGTCTCCAAAGGTGACATTACCTTTACTTTCTTCCATCTCCACGAACAAGTCTTCTTCACCCGTCATATGGTTACTTTGTGGAATCTATATGCCATGGCTCTATCCTCTTCTTGTTCGTCATGTCTTGCCATTAGCAAGGTAAGCTCATCTCCGTCTTCTACCTCCACAAGATTAGCTTTTTCTTCCACTTGTCTTGAGCTAGTACACTCATTGGCATAATGACCATATTTGACGGTTGTAACATTGTGTTTGGGGCTTACCTCCTCTTTGAGATTGAAAGCTTCTCCACGACCTCTTGATATGAAGACCATTGGTTTTCATCTTCTTTGTTGACATCTTCTCTTCCTCTTCCTCGTCCTCGGCCTTGAAACCACCACGACCTCGAAAAGTACCGCGTCCTCGTCCTTGCTCCTTTCCATGTAGAAAGTTCTTTTCTTTCTTTGAAAGAGACCTTTGAGTATAAAGCTTGCTCCAAGGGTTCTTTCCCTTCTTTTCTTCAACTTCTCTTCATGGGCTTGTAAAGATCCCATGAGTTGATCAATGGTCATTGAGTCTATGTCTTTGACCTCTATGGCCACGACAATGTAATCAAAGCTTGGGGCAAAGAGCGAAGAATCTTTTCTATCACCCTTGTGTCACTCAAGCTTTCACCATTTCTCTTCATTTCATTTGAAATGGTCAAGACACGAGTGAAATAATCCGAAATGGTTTCGGATTCCTCCATTTGGAGTTTTTGAACTCTCCTCAAGAGTTTGAAGACGCACCTTTTCACCTTGTCGATTCCTTTGAAAGCATTTTGAAGGATCTCCCATGCTTCCTTGGAAGTAGTTGCGTTTGCAACTTTCTCAAACATCGCATCATCAAGACATTGATAGATGAGTGTAAGAGCACTGATCCTTCTTTCTTTCCTTTTGCAACTCCACCCTTTGGGCGGCATTCATGGAACTTTCGTCATCTACTTTCTCAACACCTTTCTACAATCTCCCATACATCATGTGAACCGAGTAACGCCTTCATTCGAATGCACCAACTACCATAGTTGTCTTTGGTAAGGCGAGGATATTGGAACAAGTTCATCATGCTTGACATCGTGATCTTCCGGCTCGATACCAATTTGTTAGAAACTCAAGGCCTTTTAGGCTTATATTTGATGAAGAGGTTGTAAGTGAAATTTAGGAAGAGGAATACTTGTGAAAGGTTTGAAATATTATTGATTGCTTAAGCTTTGCTTGATTTGATTCATTACAAATGCATCACCACAACACCTATTTATACTACTTCATGGAATGTTCTAGAGATGAGATATTTCCATGGATATTCTACTACGATCTAGATACTTCCTACATCATCTTGATTATTCCTAATACATCATCATCCTTATCCTAGTTCTAGATATTTCTATAACATTTAGCAACAATATTCTAGACATATCTATGGATATTTTCTAGGATTATTCTTTGTCGTTCTAGAAGCTTCCATACCATTCTACGACTTTCTAGAAGCTTCCACTATATGGGCTCGGACTAAATCAAGTTTACGATCCAACAATTATCTCCTAAAACTAGAGAGGTGAGTGTATCAGAAAGATTACCTATTGATATTGGAAGCATTCCTTTAAGGTTGCAATCAATAAGTGCCAACTCTACTAATCTGCTGCAGTTTCTCAAAGAATCAACAAACCTCATGTCATCAGCTTCTCCGCGTCCATGGAAGTTGTTCAAACTTAATTGAATATATTGGATTTCTCTTAGTTTTGAAAAATTGATCGTCAACTTCCCACTAAAATTGTTCGAAGCCATTTCAAGACGTCTTAATATAGAACAATTAGAAATAGAAGGTGGAAGAACTCCGGTGAGTTCGTTACCCCATAACTGAAGGAACTCAAGATTTGGGAGCTGATTACCAATTTCTGAAGGAAGATTACCAGTGAGGTGATTATCAGATAAGGAAATATTAACTAGGAGTGAGAGGTTGAAAATGGAATGAGGGATGCTTCCATATAAGTTGCAGCCACTGGAGTAAAATTGTGTCAAGCTTTTCCAATGACCCAAGGTTTCTGGAATGCTCCCACCCAACGGGTTCGCGGCAACAGAGAAGACTTCCATTGATGTAATATTCCCCAAGAAAGGTGGGATTCCACCTGTTAAGTTATTGCGGTCAATTCCAAGACCAGCAAGTTTCGAGAGTAAACTTATCTCCTTGGGTATGCTTCCAACTAGATTATTTAGAGCGAGTTAAAGCACTTCGAGGTTAAAACAACCAGACAAGTTTTTTGGAATGAATCCACTGAATTTATTATCATAAAGATTAAGACGACGTAGCCTAGATAGACGACCAAGTTCATGAGGAATGCTTCCTTGAAAGCTGTTGTTCATGAGATAAAGCTCACGGAGGAAGCTGAGGTTTCCTACATGAGGAGACAACGAGCCTTCTAAGCCTTGCGAATCCAGTTGTAAAACAGTCACTCGTTTGTGTCGCTTTCCACATGAAATACCACTCCAGTCACAGAAATGAAAGGAATGGTTCCACGAGGTAAAAACTTTGTATGGATCTTGGGTGATCTTTGACTTAAATGACAACAATGCGAGATAATCAGTCTCATTACCGCCATAAGAAACAGACACAGTGGCGAAAGTAAGACATATTATCGCTAGACCATAAAAGAGAAACGAAATACGAGAGGAGGATGATAGGTGAATTTTTGCTTGTGGTGACTTCATTTTTGGAAATTTACTTAAAATTGTGAGAACAAGTATTGGCTTTTTATACTTAATTTTGCATGATAACGTTAGTGACATGCAATTGGTGAAGTGAATGGCTTCCACAAATTTCTTATCATCTTGACCAAGACTTTTCATTAAGAATATACTAACTAGTCTGAGTTTTTATAGCAATTATTGGCGCAACAAATACGCCTACAATCGTTTATAGGACGAACCAATATTAGCAAATAAGATGAACAGTTATAATAACGAAAAGTTTAGTACAAACAACAACTAATAAGCAAAGCATAAATCCCTTTATATTATACTTTGTTGTTGAGACACATATCTAGTACAAGCTTCAAACTCAAAGAGAACTATATTTCCTTAATTTTATGTTTAACGTTTGCGACACGCAAATTGTGAAGAGAATGCCATCCACAAATTTCTTATCAGCTTGAGCAAAACGATATTTGATAGATAATAACTAGTTTGTATGTTTACTCAGAGAAGACTTTTAAGAAGACTTGGGATTGGAAATATGACGTTTAACATTAATCATGCAAACCAAGTAGCACGACAAGCATCAACTATGGTCTATCATCCACACATTCCTTCTCAGCTTGGCCAAAAAAATTTGACTCATAATAACTATTTTCCATGTATAATCACATGAGACATTTAAGAAGACTTGATATGGAAACACTTATAATCGCATATAGGTGGGTGTGTTAGTTAAACAATGAGCAGTAGTTGTAGTAGTTGTGAGCTGTACCAGTGAAAAAATAGCCACATATCACCGCTTCTTAAACAAGCATTGGAGCATTAGACGTTCTAAAAAATAGTCACAGCTTATTGCTCTTTTGCCAAACGACCACTAATAATGAAAATGCTCATTGCTTGTCGCTCGCCTCACACGCACACCGTCCCAAAAAGCTCCACCCTACTTCGTGTGAAACATACCCATAAAGTAGTTGCAAGTATAAGTATAAAATGTTAAATGACGTAGAAGATAACACATTTTTTAATTTAGTAGTGTATCAAATAGAAGAGTTTAAAAAGAATTCAAAAGCTAAATGCTCGTTTTTTTTTAAAGGCAACACAAATAAATAATCGGGTAGCGAACTAACATCGTCGCAAAATATATGTATTAAAATCATATATCAAATAAATGATGCAAACTTGCTTTAACATTACAACTAACATAACATGCAAAACAACAATGTTACAAGATTATTTCAAGACCTGTTAACGAAATAGACATCTAATGTTTTCACACCAAAACTAAACAATCTTCTATCAATACTTAACTCATAATTCACGCCACAGAAGGCTGGATTCAAAAAGTAATGCTCCTAACACAATACCTTGTCCTAGGAACATCAAAACACATCTTTTTACAAACACATACATTAAAAAATAACATCAAAACACCAGGTGGCTTCCTGGATCTGCGGATGTGAAAAAGCACCACCTGAACCACAGCTTGAACCACCTTGACTCACCAAGAAAGAACACAACAAATCCTCCAAAACCGCCTGAAAACGCATGACAGAATGTTTAGCGGATTAATTAACAACACATCCAGGTGTCCAGAATTCGAAATAATTCACCACTGACCCAAAAAGAATGTAGCTTTGGTAATCATTGCGATGGAGCAAATTTCTAGTCAACCCAACCTTTCAACCTGAATAAAAAACTACCCAACATATTTGACTGGGTATCTTTGCCATGCTTATAACAAAGAGCTTCGATTATTATTTTTAGATCAATCATTCATATATTATTATTAGTCATTACGTCATCCAAAAGATCATCCCTTTATAGTGAATAATTTTAATTATTTATCAAAAGGATGACGAGAAGACATACCTCAGTCGTGACTTCAAAGTCTTGAAATTCAAAACCAAAAACTTGACTCATGTCGTGTGTATCTAATATATTTATCGAAACTATGAACTATCAGATCTGCGGTAACAACATATTTCTCGACCCACCACCCGCTACAACAATCCTCCCACTATCATCAACCGCTGCACATTTCAGGGTTGTTTGCATCAGGAATTGAACTTGAGGCCTCAAATATTTTAGAGTGATAGTCACAAGCCCTTTTGCCTCTAAACCACCCTTGAGTGGTTACAATCATTTATATATAATTAAGACGAACCAATATAAGTAAATAAGATGAAATAGATTATAACGAGAGACAATGCACCCGCACGTTGCTGTGGACATTTTCGAGTTCGTTGTGGCTATAAATTTAGCTTTGGTATTAGATTGTGCAATACACAACCAAAGATTGTTCGTTTGGCTTTTCTGCTTGTTACCTAAAAGTATATCAATATTAGGTTCATCTGGCTCGTACTCCAGATGCCTTTTCGATGATATATTTTGTATTAAAGAAATCGATAGATATTTAAAAAGAGTAAACTACACCATTCGTCGCTTGTGGTATCGTTGACCATCAAGTTTCGTCCTTCGAAAAAAATTGCACCGTTGGTCCTTAATCTGCGAAGCGTTACTCAATTGGTCCCTCACCCTAACCATGGTGTGACTAACAGGCGTTAAGCCTTTTAAGTGGAGGTATATTTGTCATTTCACACCACACCACTTTACACCTAAACAACAACCGCCTAAAACCCTCTTTTACTTTTACCAAAATCATCAATTTAACAGCCCATACCCCATCTTTTTCCCAAATCAATTCAGAAACACAAAACATTATTTCTTTATCATCTTTATCATTCTTCATCAAATATTCATTTCACACCACCAACCACTTTAAGATAAACTAACCAAAAATCACAAAATAACACTCACCAAAAAAGTGGCATAAACATTTTATTAGAATATTGAATCAAGACACTGGCATAAATTATGTTGCGAAAAAATGAATATATCTATTTCTTGTACTTCTTTCAAAACTATGGCACAAAGCCCAGTACATAAATACATACATACACTTAGATTCACAAATATAGACAAGATTTTGTGTTTTTGATGATGGAAATAACACCATGTATTTTCAAGATCTGAAAGAATAGAAAAGATGAGTATATAAGGCGTCGGATATGGTGATGGTTCGTTTATGATAGTTTGGTTCGGTAGTGGTTGCGGGTTATTGTGGTGTTAGTATTGGGGAGGTTGGGGACGCTGTGGTGGTCGACGGAGCAACGAGATATTTTTTCCTCTTTAACTTAGCCTTATTAATCTTCTTCACTGGCTTTTGAGTTTCTTCTGAGCAACAATAGCATTCAATTTGGTCCTCTCATTTTCAGATCCGAGTAAAATTAGTGCGTGTTTTTGAAGGTGAAATTAGCGTGTTTTTGGAGGTGAAATGAGTGTGTTCGCGGTTTAGACTAAAGAAGAGGAAGAAAGAAATAGAGTACGTGTTTTTTTGTTGTAGTGTTTAATTTGGGTTTTTTTAGGAAGAGCAAATTGTTGGGACAATTATTGTTCCAAAATGGTTAGCAGTACCATGACTTGTCTTTTTTAAAATGGATATTCAATTATTTGGTAAAATGTTCTTACTTTAGAACTTATTAATATGGTGGTTGATGGTTTCTTTGATTTTTTGCAAAAAATCTTGTTAATATGATGGTTGAGGATTGTGAAGGTGGTTGGAGGTGGTAAGAGTGGGTGTACTGTGGTATTGGTGGTGGTGATGAATATGAAAATGGGATGTCCAAGATGAAGATGATAAGATCTTAAAGGAGGAAGATGAAGTTTATGGTAAAAGACCTAAATACCCCATGGATACCATGTGTAGACATTTAACGAGCGTTAGTGTGGTCCGTTAGGGTGAGGACCAACGCCGAGTAACGTTTTGCGATTAAGGACCAACGGTGCAATTTTTGGTCAAAGGACGATACTTGATGGTCAACGTATACCACAAGAACGAATGGTGTAGTTTACTCTTAAAAAAATATATACTAAACTTTAATATTATCGAAATCAGGCTCATTTTGTTTCTAATACAAAGGCCTTTCCGAGGGTACATTTTTTATTAAAGAAATGGCCAAATGAGAGGCTTTTCTGCCAGTTTATATTTTTTTTTATCAAAGAAATCGCTATATATTTGTTAGATATTTAAAAAATAAAAATTGTTATAAAAAGAAGTCTTAAGTAGTAATAAGTTCATCGTAATTTTCGCAAAATCTTGGATACTGCCGGGTGTGTTTTGTAATTTCTTTTGGGCTAACCAGTTTTGGGCCAGCATTGTTTGGGCTAGCACTTTGGGGAAAAAAATTGGGCTTATATTTGAGGTTGTTGGCTTTTGTATGGGCCCATATAAAATAAATATATATATATATATATATATATATATATATATATATATATATATATATATATATATATATATATATATATATATATATATATATATTATAGAACTCATAAACGGCACCGATTCATGAGCTCTATAATGTATATATATATATATATATATATATATATATATATATATATATATATATATATATATATATATATATATATATATATATATATATATATATATATATATATATATATATATATATATATAGGAAGGGTTCTTTTCAGAACCATAAAAAGGTCGAGAACTGCGAGAACCGATCCTAGCCTTCCATTTTTATCATCAATGGTTGAGATTTACCATGGCATTTTTGTAAATACATTGTCAAAAAAAATTCCGATTTTTATTAATTTAGGGGCATTTTAGGAATTTTGCATACCACTTGTATTGTGTAACTGATCTCGTTCAAATGGGAGTAAGCAAGAAAATAGGAGAGAGTTATTATCTCCCACTATCTCCAGCGATCAAATCATATCAACTACACATTTATTTCAATTTTAAAAATCAAACCGTATCAAAATCTTATCCTTTATTATCAACAAGCTATAAATCATCCAAAAAAATTAGGGTTTCTGCATCATATCGCTTTAGAAAACACATATATCACATCGGCGATTTCATTGAAAACTGATCAATGGAAGGTATGTTTTTTTAGGGTTTTATTAATTAATCTTCTGTATTGTTAGTTTTTTTGTGATTGATGGTAAGAGAAATCTTTGTTATTAAAGGGTCATTGGTGTTTTGAATGATGATTGGAAAAAACAGGGGAAGTTGTTGTGTTTGATTAAAATGTATTAAAAATTATGAAATTAATTGTATTTTTTGATCGATTTTAGTAAATTAAATTAGGGATACATCGATTAATATTCTAATTAACAAGTTTATATAGTATACTTGTGTTTATATATTTGTTAATAACTGTTAAAAAAATGGATAAGTAACTGTACTTCTGAAATACAGGTGTGTCTGGATTAGTTATAGCATTATGAGCAATACATGTGTTTTGATGTGTGATAGGATAAGTAACTGTACTTCTGAAATACATGTGTGTCTGGATTAGTTACAGTTTTATAAGATATACATGTGTTTTTTATGTGCGTTTAGATTAGTAAATGGATTGTTGAAATACATGTGTGTTTGGATTAGTTCTTGGCTTAGTAAGCTGTAATTTTATTTGAAAATACATGTGTTTGGATTAGAAGATCATTTTTATTCAGTATTCAAAATCATGTTTTACAAATATAAGTTAGCTTGAATGAAGCTTCTAAAGTAAGGAATGGAAAGAAGCGAGCTTCTAGTCTTAAAAGCATGTTTTACAAATATTGGTTAGCTTGTATTCTTAAACTAGTGCATATATGTTTTGATACGTATTTCGGTGATGATTACATGTGGTGTGCAAAAACTATTGTACGAAACATGGATATATAGTATACTTGTGTTTATATTCTAATTAACAAGATTATATAGTATACTTGTGTTTATATATTTGTTAATAACTGTTGAAAAAATGGATAAGTAACTGTACTTCTGAAATACAGGTGTGTCTGGATTAGTTACAGCATTATGAGCAATACATGTGTTTTGATGTGTGATAGGATAAGTAACTGTACTTCTGAAATACATGTGTGTCTGGATTAGTTACAGGATTATAAGATATACATGTGTTTTTTATGTGCGTTTAGATTAGTAATCGGATTGTTGAAATACATGTGTGTTTGGATTAATTCTTGGCTTAGTAGCTGTAATTTTATTTGAAAATACATGTGTTTGGATTAGAAGATCATTTTTATTCAAGATTCAAAATCATGTTTTACAAATATAAATTAGCTTGAATGAAGCTTCTAAAGTAAGGAATGGAAAGAAGCGAGCATCTAGTCTTAAAAGCATGTTTTACAAATATAGGTTAGCTTGTATTCTTAAACTAGTGCATATATGTTTCTATACGTATTTCGATGATGATTACATGTGGTGTGCAAAAACTATTGTACGAAACATGGATTGCAAAAAACGTTTTCGGTTTGTAATGGGTATTTTTAGATTAATCATTCTATGTGCGTGAAATACAGTAGGGTGTTTGGATCTGTGTTTAAGTGAATTAGTAAGAGTATTTGGATATAGTAAAACTAGTGCATATGTGTTTTAATACATATTTGTTTGATGTTTACATTTGACTGGAAAAAATTGTACGAAACATGGATTTCAAACAAGCTTAAGCGTTATAATGGGCTGTAAGATACAGAGGGGTGTTTGGATTAAGTGAATCAGTAAAATAATGTTTGGATATATGTAAGTACATATCTGTAATGATGGTGCTTCTAGAAGTAAATGTAAGTACAAATGTTTGTTCAAAATACTAGTTTTAATAAAATATAAAAAATACGTGCATGATTGTATGTTTTTAAAGTGTGTTAGTGTATGAGTATATGGATGGTGTGTGTGTGCACACATGTTTATCGTCACACCTGTATAAACAGGGTGTGTGCACACATGTAAAGTATGGTTCGTTAATAACGGAAACACAATTGTCACTCTTAATTTCAGATTCAACATGATAACTATATAAGCGCACATTGTTTATTATACAATAGGTGTTTGGCTATGTGTGTGGTTGATTAATTACGTCCAAAATCGCATCATTTGATACGTATTTGTTTTTATTTTGTGATAGTAACACCGGTCAAGTAGACTAGAAGAATGCTTTGGTTGAGAGTAGCTGAACCACCAAGTGAAGTTAAAGGTTAGATTTTATTTCAACTCCAAAATATTTGGTACAATAAAGACATGTCTCATTAGAGTACTTTATCACTACAGATTCTGAACTAATTAAGGGAAATAAGCAAGCTGCACCTAAAGGTGGAAGGAAGAACATATGTGCACCATTTGCTCTGAGATTGGAGACAACATGTGCACGTGTACACTGAAGAAAAAAAAATGTCTGCTGAAGACTCTGAAGATGTGGAAGAATGATCAGAAGTGACTTATTTCATTTTTTTAATGTTTTAAGTTTGTTGCAGTCTAACAGAAGATACTACAAAAGAGAAACACCAATCAAACCAAGTTAAGCATCTCGTCACAAATAACCAAAATGTTGACAATACAACATCCATTGTCTAATGCTAAACCAGAACAAAAGAAAACCTTTGTTAACAATGTCTTGGCTAAACAATAAGGAAATAAACCAAACTTTCATGTTCATTTGTTGATATTCTTTATTTTGCATTCACTGGGTCTATGTTTGCTTTAGTATTGTTTTGACCCGCTGCAACTTCTTCATAAAACTTTGGCTTTATATATGCTGGAATCAGAAAGCAGAATTCTGGATGCGGACTTGGTTTGTAAGTGGTTCAGTTGTCATGTTTGTTTGCGCCCCTCAACTTCCAACCCACAATCCCACTTATCATATGTATATCCGGTGTAAGTTTCCAACAAATCACACGGCAAAAACTCCATAGTTTGGAGCCTTGGAATTAATTTTCCATTTTAACTTACAATGCTATGTGCCACGGATGCTAGATATCGCCCAAAATCCATATGCTTCATTTTAAAACAGAAAACAATAGGTTATTTGTTACATATGTTATAAATATGTTTTCTTAACCATATATTGTACGGAGTATATGTATTTTTCTTGTACATACCACAATTGTAGCGACTCTCTTATCATCGATACTCACATTTTTTTCAACCAAGTTTTGTATCCTTCTTAGTTACAGCTTTTTCACCCTTCTTGCAATCAATAATCCACGTTGTACTACTCTTTAGATTGAAAACAACTAGAAATTGTGGTTTATCATTACTTACCAAAATAAACACCTGCAATTGTACATGATAATCAAATATGGCGTGTGATTTGTTGCTAAATATAAGACGCAATACATGTGCACTAAACTAGCATACCTTTCTTTTTTACATGTTCAAACACTTTATACTATAGTACTAACAATATTTCATTACCAAGGCACATATGTAATTACTAAAAAAAAGCGTTTTATATATTCAAATACAAACACGTACCGGTTCAGCAGTTTAAAGTATCTCAACCGAACTTCCTTAACAATGAGTTCGCAAATATTTTGTAAACACCGGATACCCACATGAGTGAGAATACGACATTGCTAAATCTCGTGTGTGTCACACATGTAACAAAAATTTACCGTCAAAAATCATAATGAAATAATTTGTAATGCATGCGCACATGTATAGCAACTACAAAAAAAGAAGAACATAGAATATTACCGACTTTAACGTCATCACCGGTCCTCAAAAAAAATTGTTAAGCGAAGTCTTAATCCATCCATTCTTGCATGATGGAAGACATGCCCACACATACTCACACCAATTCACAATTTCCAGGTTAGTTTCGGGACCCATATGTTTTGCAAGAACCCATCACATTCGCAAACAACACACAGTTAAATTTAATTTAAATTCCAATCAACGACATTAGACAAAATTTTCATCTTGATCATATAGTGCATAAGCGTATCAATGTTTCCTGGTTGAACAACATCACTTTCAGGAATAGGAATATATGATTCGTTTGCTTCATATTTACCATTGTTGCCATGTATGTAAAATCAACGAAAAAAATATCAAATATCCGTACCTGTGTTTTTACCTTCACTATGGTCACATGAAACTAATTTAGGGTTTTGAAATTTGACGTGAATAAATCAACAACTTCCCATAACCAACTACAAAAATTAAGGATATATATTTAATATCATTAAATTTGATATAAATCAAAATACCAAAAATGCCCCTCCGAAAATTGGTTTAATTAATTAAATGATAATTAATTATCTAAAATTTGATTGGTCCTTGGTAGTTCTCGCAGTTCTCGACCTTTTCTTGGTTCGAAAATAACCTTACACTATATATATATATATATATATATATATATATATATATATATATATATATACTAGACGAGTACCGTGCCTAGCGGCATCGATTTCTAGCGCAGACAATTAACGATATGCGATATTGTGGTAAATGTTTCATATAACGTTCAAAATAGAACGTGAAAAGATCTCGATGAGACCCGATTCACCAGTTTGTATCAGGTTTCTAGCTTTCGACAAATTACAAGGCGAATGGTTCTTTTACGAAACATTATACTTCGAGTCCTCGGGTATCTTTTTTGAGGAATCGTTCCTCTTATGGCCTAGTTGAATAGCGGCGACAATGGTTAGCGTGATACCCGTGCATAGCAGCGACAACGAATATTTACCGATAAACAACTTCCTCAAGACAATATATTTTCTAATTTCGTTTCTCAGTTGAAAATGGAAACCCTCTCTCGAGGCATTATGTGTGTGCCCTTTTTCATCGTTGCAAATAATCAATTTTTTGGTCATTACAATATGTCTTATTTATATTCCTGGGTATGTGTTGTAAAAATGGATTCCTAGCTTGTCGTTTATCATTTTCTTTTTCAAGTCATTTTTGACGCTCGCACCCACAACCTTTAAGATGAATAAAATATATACCTTCCACCTTATAAAAAGACATGTAAAAATTACATAGATGAGTATGTTTGATAAAATAATCTTATTTTTTATTTTGATATATTGACAATATTTTTTTGTTATAAAAAGTGTACTCAAACAAATATGATCTTTTATACTCTTTCCGTTCAGCGCAAGTGTAGTAGTCTTCAAGGCCGTAGCAACAAATTGTATTGTGATGTCAGATGGTTTGATAAAAGCTGGACATCTTTACTTCTCTTTTACCTTTTACTAATCTCAACGATTTACAAAGGGAGGTGATACTCACACCATGTTTTTTGATTCATGCACCACATTCTGTGCATTACAGTATTGTACACATTCTGTGCATTACAGTATTGTACCGTACAATCTTGTAATGCATGTAATGATGAATGCATCAAAACATGGTGTAATATCAAATCTTAATGTGAAAAGACCATACAAATCCAAATTTTATTTTGTCCCATCAAGTCTTTCACATGTTCTCATGCTATCACTTTATGTCTCGGTTTTCTAAATTATCAAAAAAGAAATTAAAAATGTAGTATTATCTAGGCGTGTCTAAAGCACATTCTTTATCAAAGTTGGGATGTAAAAAGTAGATATCTCATAAAGCTTTTTCTGATTTTGTGTCTTACCTTTAACATCTTTGTTTCCCCCCATTTCAAAGTTGCTAAAGTTTAAAGCGTTTCAATTATTTAGTCTTTATTTATCATATCTGTATCGTCTTTGTCAATTTGGATTGACAGAATTCAATTAAAATAATTCAAAAGTAACATAAGGTGTCTAATTTTATTTAGATAGTTAAGTATGAGAGTTTCAAATAATTTCTGAGTTTCAAACGGGGATATTTCAAAATTTTAAACTATAAATATTCAAGAAAAATTCACTTTAATGTTTCAAAATATTTCTGAGTTTCAAAAACTCTGCACTTTGAAAATATTTCAAATTTTAGAATCTTTACACTTTCAAAATATTTCGAAATTCAAAAGTTTTAAATTTTCAAAATATTTCAAATTTCAAATTCACTAATTCTAAAATTTCGAAATATCAAAGTTTCGAAACTTGTAAACTTTCAAAATAAAATAACATTTACTTTTTAATATGTCAAAATTATTTCACTTTTACATTTCAATATGTCAACTTTTACATTTATTGTTTTCAAATATGTTGCTTCAACAATTTATATACCACATTTCCTTTGGCATTTATACAATAAATATTATTGACTATTGACTACATTACAAACTGAAACAGTATTACAAATTTACAAATAAAATACAAACATACTAAAACAATATTACAAATTCACAAATTAAGTTGTGAGCAAATTTAGAGAACAAAATACACAAGTAAATTTACGTAAAAGAAATACACAAACTAATCTTTATCACCACCCACACAAATGTCTAGTAAGATCATTACATAGTCTAAACTAATCTTGTTTAATAGTAAAGAGTATCCATACATAATATGCATCCAGTAATATTATCAGCCTAATAACTTCATAGGCCACAACAAAACGATAAAGATTCACCAAAACCTTGTTACATCGTCAGTACCTTAACACAAAAACAACTTCAAATGTTCCAAAGCAACCAAAACAATGAAGTAACATATCAAACAACTAAACAAAGTACAAAATAGTCTCAAAAGATTTAGCATACCAAACAACTATAGAAATTACAAAACAGCCTCAAAAGATATCCGCCATATTGTGATATCTTTAGATCTGACAAAACAAAAGTTATATCGAAACAAACACTGGATACTTGTAATAAGCCAAAATAATTGGCCTCCAAAATACATCATTGGCAAAAACCTCCATAGATTTATAACAAAATTTGCCATATTTTACACAATAAATATTAAAATAAATATTACCAACAAAGTTAAAACTGAACTTTACATTTTCGCTGTAGCAATGATTTAGTTGGACATGCTTTAAAATAGCCTCATCAATACCTTGTATTACGATCAAGCTTGAATTTAATATTCGGGCAGCAACCGTTTTTGGCAGCCACATCAACAGTGAAAGCGGTAGGTCCCGGGTCACAACAGCAGTTTATAAAAACTCAGATCTACAACAAAAATATTATAAAAACTCAGATCTACAACAAAAATATAACAAAAACTCAGATCTACAACAAAAATATTATAAAAACTCCTCGAAACATGAAAAAACCGTGGTGGTATAGGTGGTATAGGTAGCGGAGGAGGAGGGTCACGATGATGGTGGTGTAGACTCAGTCGGTGGCAAAAGTTTCCAGCAACAGCAACGACTAACAACAAATCTGTAAAAAAAAAGTCAAATATATTAGGATAACTCAAGTCTATAAAAAAACAATCTAGATCTAGAAAAAATCTTTGATAAAATCTTCGAAACTCGAAAGAAAACAAAAGTAAAAGAAAAACATCAAAGCATCAGGGGGATGTAGAACTTCCGGTGGTAGCCTCGTTGGTGGCTGTTTCGTTGGCGGGAGCTTCGCCGGTGTTAATGAGGTTGTGTGGTGGTGTTGGATGATATTTGAGAAAAAGATGGTGTGGTGTGTGTATTTTTATGGGTTGCTGTGTGGTGAAAATGAAAGTAGATGGGAGGTGTGTGTGGGTATTTATTTGTGCAGCGGGTTTTAGGGTTGTAAATTATTTAGGATTGGATATTAGTTTGGTGTGTGTAAATTTAGGTATGGATTGTGGTTTGGATGGCTGAATCTTAAAATATAGGGATGGTATTAGGTTGGGGGATATTGGTGTATTATAAAGGAGTAAGATATATATATATATATATATCACGATGTACTGACGTCATTAAATGTCCGGTTGTTATGCATTAATGCCACCTATTAATCCATCTAAGTAAAGCATGCTACGTAAGCAATCCTTTTCCTTTATATATATATATATATATATATATATATATATATATATATATATATATATATATATATATATATATATATAGGGTGAGGTTCTTTTCAAAACCAAATAAATTTGCGAATCACGAAAACCAAAGATCAACCAATCAAATTTTTAGAATATTTATTTTTATTATTTAATTTATATGGGTATTATAGTAAAATTACATTTTTTTTTTTTTTAACAAAAACGTTTTCCTAGTTTTTAGGATTTTTATTTGTTTATTTTTTTTTTGAAATAATTTCTTTTTTCAGCATGCATATGTGTTTTTTTTGGTTTTTTTTCTACGTGTTTTCTAAAAGTGAGGTTCGTATGTGTTTTTCTAAATAAATGTAAACTTTACATGCGTTTATAGTGTACAATTGTTTAAACTTATAATGTATTTTGCTTAAAAAGATAATTGCACATATGGTTTAGCGTACAATTCTTTAATATTTAAAACTTAAAATCAAGAATATAAACATTATACAAATGTCTAAAAGAAAACGGAAGTACAATATATTGATTATACATGTGTGCACTAATAATACAATTCAAATACAAATGTATCATGTTGAATATATATGTGTGCAGGTCTTCTAAGAACATATGTGCACGCCTTCCAGAAACATGTATATTTGAAGTTTCTCATCAAAATCATCCAAACATATGTGTACGCCTTCAAAGAATACATGTGCACGCCTTTAGAGATCATGTGTATTTCCAGTTTCCTAAAATCTTAAAAAATGTTAGGGATTATACGATATTTGAGTAAAGTAATAAAGGCATTACAACAAATTACAATGACAATAAAACCACATCCACATCATCAGACAACTCAACACTTATGCACAATTTAAAACATATATACATAGCTCTTTTCTTGACTTTATATCAACTTTAAAACACTTATCCACACCCCTTTAATTGATCTTATACCAGCCACAAAACACATATAACACATATGCACCCTTTGCTTATATCAAATTAGGCAAAAAAAAAATTAACATTACGGCTAACATAACATATATGCACATTCTTTGCATTGGGTAAAAAGGAATCAAACATAACAACTAACAAAACACATATGAACAATGTATTTGTGACTTGTGCACACGAGATCATATTCTTTATTGCTTGAGAAATTAGTACATCCATAAAACACAAAACACAAGTGCACCTTTAGATCACAACTAAACACAAAGCATTCTTATATCAAAACTAGAAACATATATCACTTTCAATACATTTAAACCTAAAACTGTAAAAACACTTATGCACAGAAGGCTTCAAATTCAACAGAAACTGTAAAAACACATATGCACTCTTAATAACACATATGCACACTTTTTTTTTATTGATTTTGTATCGGCCATAAAAATATTAATCTTGTGAAAATAAGAAAGTCAAAAGGCAATTTTATGTTGCAACCTCAATGAATACACCTACTGCTACTAGGACTAACCTACTCTTATTTTATTTTTATTTTTTTGGTTGTAAAATATTTCTTTAAGCCTATTTAGAGTATTAGATGAGTTATGAGTTATCAACTACTATGTTAAGGACTAATAGTGTTTGAATATATGTCCACCATTTCCTTTTTAACAACCTCAGTAATTTAATCTTTTAGCATAACAAGTATACACATATGTATTTACCAACAAAAACTTACAAAAAATGTAACCTATTAACATCCTACATGGATGAAAGCAAACCAAACTCAAAGCATGGTGATATTATATTTATTAAAAACATCTTTTAAGCACTTGACATGAACCAAAACACATTAAAAGCATTCAAAGATTACTAAATAATCATTCTATAAATCACAGTAGCTTTAAACTTCTAAAACTATACTAGTGTTATGACTTATCACATACATTTAAAATTACATAAAAAAGTATTGGTTACTCATCTTACAGAAGATAATTATATCATTATTAACTACGGGTGTGATAGGTTAAAAACACAATGACATTTGTATATTTTTTTTAAATCATAACAATAATCTTTGAAACCAAATGATGGCTTGATTTCTTCAAATCGATTTTTTTATCAAGTCGAAATCCATGTTTT
Source organism: Chrysanthemum lavandulifolium (assembly GCA_022545495.1). Classification (NCBI taxonomy): domain Eukaryota; kingdom Viridiplantae; phylum Streptophyta; class Magnoliopsida; order Asterales; family Asteraceae; genus Chrysanthemum; species Chrysanthemum lavandulifolium. Next base: position 34,888,205 of record CM040238.1, on the reverse strand, counting down.
GTTCTTCAAATCGAAAAACAAATATCCAGTTTTAGATCAAAAGTTTAACCATTTCAAAAACACATCAATCAGATCGTAACCAAATCTTAAAGATCATACTTTTCGTTCATATTAAATCCAAAAAAACGAATTACAGTGAAAAAACTTCCAATATTGAAGACAGTGGAGATAAAAAAATGTTATTAATACTTTATAATGCTTGTTAATGTGTGATATTGATACATACCTATTAATACAAATAAACCGTAAAAATGTTTATTAATATTTAGCGATCTCTTTGTGTTTTGTTGATAACAAATATAATGTTATCATAAGTAAAATTATAAGGATACATGTTATTTTCATAAAGCATTTACATATAGTCATTTAATACAAATTGTTGTAATAAATCATTTGTTGTAATAGTTTATTAGGACAGGTAAAAACCACAACCCATGAACCATACCCATGGAGCATATCTATGACCCATGGTATTAACATTGACTAGATGCATTGCATCTATTAGATATATTGTATCTAAATAAATAACCACGGACCAACCCATAACCCATAACCCATGATCCATGACCCATAACCCAAAAACCCATGGGTAAAGAGGAGCGTCCCACGGATCCCTGTACACTAGAAGGATCCCTTAAGCAAGGGATCCGTGGGATCCGTGCAACAGTGGCAAGTTTTTGCCTATAAATAGAGAGCCATTTCTTCATTTTTACTTACCTCTCTTCTTACTAACTCTCTCACATATTCTTACACTCTTCTAACAAAAGATCACTTGATCTAGAGAGTTGTTCTTCTTTCTTCTATTGTGATTCTCATATAGGTCCTTCTCTAAGGCGAGATCACGAGCATTCTACAAGTTATCCAAGTAAGGGGTCCTTGATTGATTTGTTCCTCCACAAGATTTCTGTAGCAAAGATCTTGTATTTGATATTTCACATATTTGTTGTGTAATAGTTGTGTTGGTTTGGTCATCTGTGTTACGAACTCAGTTTTTAGCTTTGTACCGGAAAAAGGTTCATCCATACGATTTCACATAACATCGAATCTAAATTTTTTAGAAACTAACTTAAAATCGGCAAAACTATTCAACCTCCCCCTTCTAGTTTTCCACAATTGGCATCAAGAGCTAAGTTTATAAAAGTTTAAAGTAAACCGTATTTTAAAAACATTTCGATCACTATGGGTTCTGAAAATTACAAGGATGGGCAATCCATGCAACGACCTCCACTACTTGAAACTAACGGTTTTATATATTGGAAAAATAGATTCGAAACGTGTGTAAAGTCTAAAGATATCTCCGCAGGGGGTCTTACATCCCTCAGCAAATACCACGTTGATGTTGTCGTGGGTGGAACCGGTGGCAAGAAGCTCCAAACCCCAGTTCTCAGAAACACATGCTCATCGAACTCACATTGAATATTCCCATTAAACTCACTTTTAATGAGGCGCGGGCTTAGAAGATCGCCTTGATCTTGTAATCAAGATTAAGGCGGTCAAATGGATGTTTTCAAGAAAACATTGGGTAAAGTACGTGTCTAGATAAAAGACCTAATGGAAGGTATTACGGAAGAAGGAAAGAGAGTCAGTTAGTTAGTTATCCAATTGTTAATGGCAAGGGGAACCGGAGCTTCTCTCACTTTTTCGTACAAGTTTGGGAAGAAATTTCACGTACAAGTCTTGAAATTTCTTGCTCGTGTGTCCAGTTCGGTGAGCATGGTGGTGGGGTGATGGCTATCGTGGCGGTGGTGGGCTGTTCTTAGGTTGGCGGTTGTGGTGCAAATAATCATGTCAAAAATAGCATGTTTTGGTCATTAATTATGTTTATAATAAATGTTTGATCGGTTTTGAAATTGTTATATCAACCCTTTTAGTTAATGGTGAGACCCGGATATATGTATGTCAAAGTTCTTAAGTTTTATAAATATTAATATACACTTGATCTTTGTCTAGTTTGTTTGATTGTTTGAAATACTTTGTATGATATACAATAAACTACATTAAAAATGTAGGTATATGTCTGTACAATTAAACGTACAAAAAGCGTATAATAAGCTTGAAGCCATATGTCACAAGTTATTACTTTTTCCTTTTTTCTTTTTCTAAACGATATTTCATTGAAAAGATCCAGTAAGAAGTTGGAGAAAGAAAATGATTACTAACATGTCAATGTTATTAATTTTTTTAGAAAGCCATATATGTCACAAACTTTTTTTTGGACGGTAGAAATAGGTGTATAAAAAATGCTACTATCAAAGCGCTAGAAGCTAAAGAGTACAAAAACAAAAGTAGAAATAAATAAATACCATATTTTTTAGAAACTACCCGAGACTTTAACTGCGAGGACTATAAAAGGGATGAAAATGAACAATTGTACGAAAGAAACACATATAAATTTAAAAAAAAAAAAAAAAAAAAAAAAAAAACATAATGCACCTCATTATTACGAAAACATGCATGCTAAAAAAACCGAAAATTAAAGGGTTTAAAACGTTTTTTAGTTAAAAATTCAAAAAAAAAATGTGTTTTACTGTTTTGCCCTTTTGAATTAAAAAAATAGATTTAATAATACTAAATTCTCATTGGTCCAAAGTGGTTCTGTAAAGTTCTGTACAAAATATTGGTTCTCAAAACCCGTCCGATGGACAGGTATTACTTGTTGTTTTTATTTTTATGATCTTGTGGATCAAATATATTGTAAAAAGTAATTAAAAGTCAAAAGAAAGGGTTAAGATATATAATTGATGTTACCATAATCCATTAAACCACTAAAAGCAGTAAGTATTTTGATTTGTGGTTTTTATTTTTAGGATTTAGTAGAACAAATATATAGTTAAAAGTTATTAAAAGTTAAATTAAACGGTTAATAAGTATAATTGATGTTACCATAATCCATAAAACGACTAAAAGTAGGTAACTACTTTCTAACACTTTGTTCTAAATAATATTAATCATGAAAATCTTTTACATTTGATAATATTATTAACATTTATTATTATTATTATTATTTTGTTAATTATGTTTATTTAGTTATTGTATATAGGTGTTTCCAGCTGTTATTTTACCAATTTTAGATGATTTTGAGGAATTTGAATTATCTTTGAATGGATTTATGGTTTTGTTTGATGTTTGTTGTGATGAGAATATGTATGTATTGTCGGGTTACGAAGTTCCATTATGGTGTCAAAACTTAAAACATATACATTAAAATGGTGATGAAAATGGTGATAATTGATAACGATGGGCGGGCATGACTTATGAATGTCGTTGGCATATTTTTTTTATCGCGAAAGAAGGGTGGTAAATAACTATAGGCATATTTTATAGTTTTCCATGATAGTTTTTATGTTTTTTTTTCATGGACATATGTAACTATATATAATTGATAAATTTGTTCCAATATTTAGTGTATTTTTTTACAAACAATAGATATGTGAAATACATTGTAAATATTTAGAGTGTTTGCAATATCTATAGGTGTAATATAATAAATTAAAGAAGAATAAGATATAAACATACCAAATTTTTTATTGATTACTTTAAAATTGAAAAAAAATAAACGGTTGCCAAATATGAGAGAAAAAAGTTTCAAAATGGTACGCAAAAATAAAGTATCAAAGCATGGCATGCCCGATAGGTGTGCGAGCCTTATGTATATCGCTGAAAAACTTAAGTTACCGAAAATAAGTTATAAACATACCAAATTATTTATTGATTGCATTAAGAACGAATCATCAAATTCTTAAGTGATTTCGGAAAATCAATATCAATTATAAACTCATAACTGGTACGCTTGGTCTCTAAAGAAAAATATCACTTATCTTGAAGGAAACAGTAAAAGTTTAGTTAACTTAATGATATACATGATTACTAAGTCGTGGCTGGTTCCACTGTAGCGCTCAAACACCCTCCTTGGGATTTCACCTTCAATGGTTCTCATTGAATCCGACAACTTATACATCAAACACCTTGACGATTTGATTCTGCAAACTATAATATCAAGGGATCATTATGATTTATACATTTGTGTAATTGAGGAAATTTTTTTACGACTAATGCAATTGGTACCAACTCAAAATAAATATATAAATCATACACACCTATCAAAGAATTGTACGCCTTTTAAAGGCGGCATTTCCACTACCTTAGCATTGTTTAGTCCTTTGCAATCGCTAGCATTTCCTTTGCCAATAAATTAAAATTTCAGTTAATCCAATAGTAAGCTAAACAACTCATTTAGCACTAATGCCCCATTTGGTTCAACGCATTTTGCAAGTTGTTTTCATGCCTTACCTTAACTTTCATTACCTAACAGCCGAATGACTTTCGAGTTCTAATAATTTTTATCAATGACTAATTGAACAATCGATGTACCAAGAAGATGACATATAACTTTCTGGTTTAACTAAAGAATATATAATTATAAGGCACGATAATGACTGAGACTTCTAAGAAATACAAAATGCATCAATCACATTGTGTACTGATTTGAACTAAAATTATCTGAGCTCATTGTCATAAAAGAAAATAGTTCCAGAGCTCAAAATGCAAGATAGGCAAATAGGCAAATAAGCAAATGTAAGAAATAAAATTTATGTATAAAAAGTTTCAAGCTTATAGATTAAAATTGAAAATAAAAAAACATATTGCTGAATGAAAAGATAGAAAAGAAACTCACGAAGCATGGTCATAGGAACTGAGAATGCCTTGGTGAGACCAACGGTAGCTTGGTCATTCCAAATTATGCTCAGCATCATCAACAACCGCAAGCTGGAAAAAAAAAAAAAAAAAAAAAAAAAAAAAAAAAAAAATTGAATAAAAAGATAGAAAAGAAATTCACAAAGAATGGTCATAGGAACTCAGAATGCCTTGGTGAGACCAAGGGTAGCTTGGTCATTCCAAATTATGCTAGCTTCATCAGCAACTGCAATACTTGTAAAACTCAATAGCTCTCACATACCCTGCTCATACTTATAAAGAATGTGAATATATGATTATTGATTTAAGAAAACTCAAATGTGAATATGATTTATAAAAGCTTATAGCAAAAACAATATGTACATTCAAAGCAAAGAACTTCTTTGTAAACCATGTTGGTAGTTATGAAATCAACTGTTAGATTAAAAAAAATAAGATGGTGTTTTATTAACAAACTCAATTTCTATTTAATAGATTTAGGATTATTTCCATCTTTTCGATTCATCCGACATACAATGCCAGATACTATTCTCGATGGCTAACATACTGAACGCCTCGACACTTCTTGAAAGACATCTAGGGACATATTGGAATCTTGCAAGTGTCTACGAGACAACATTTGGTTATACTATTGCATTCCTTGTTGATCATCTTTTGACAAGGAGCCCGTTCTAGAAATCCCGGATCTCACATCCTGTTGTACAACATAAGCAGCATTAGTAGACCGCTTAAAAACTCATTAAGCGAAGCCGAACCAAGAAAAGGTTATTGTCCCATATGAATCATTTTGGTGCTTGAAGTGGTTAACTACTCAACCAAACTAAATATGTCTCGCACATCAATAGAATGTTATAATCAGAAAGGGATGCGTAACACACAAAAAAGCATTCAACTTAAAACAAATCCTAATTAATATTTTCCAAACAAGCTGGGTAAGGTTGGACGTGCCTTCAAACCCTTCAAGCTGGATCAGCTATGTCCATTATTTTCTAGAAATATTCACATCGAAATAATTGTGTGTTACTAACTTATTTTTGAGTAGGAAACAATGTTAACAACAATATAAATCTTTAAATAAACGATACTTTAGAAAATATTTTAGTCACGTTTCGACCTGCTTCGGGTCATCCCACTTTTAAATAATGTTATTTTTCATTAGACCTAAACAACTCTAGAAGTCGCAAAACTACGCCAAGCCTTCCAATGGAATTAGAACAGAACCACCGACTTTCACGGAATCTAATGAGCATAAACATATGAAGTTCAATTTCTCTAATTCTTCCGAACTCTCTTCAAAATTCAACAACGAAACGACTATTCGGTTCCATCATATATGTATTGTCACCGCAAGATATCAATTCAAAATTAAGATCACTGTTGTACTTCAAAGACACTAAATAAATAGGAGGAGGGGGATGAAGTACAACATACAAAATAAAATCTATGACGTAACTGACTTAACAATGTCTTTGTAAACTGAAATCAGAAACATCTTTAGTACTGGTGTCGTGGGGTCGATATTAATGAGCAGAGGCTAGAACTCGAGCACTTTCCGGTCAGCTACTTGAGCCCTCTGAAGGGGATGCATGTTGCCCAAAGGGAAGCATCTACTATGGTACAAACTTGAGTAGGACTTGAGCTCCATGGTTCAACCTACAACCTTGTTCCAAAGTGGCAGTTGATCTTCCGTCGTGTGTTCAATTGGCAGTTAATGAGTCTAGCCAATAGTGCCACATCTAGTAACGGGTGAAGTACCTTTGAAGTTAATGAGTCTAGCCAAAACTTTTCTATTAATAAGTTTTATGAACTAAATAGGTTCTCTTAAAGAAGTCAAGATGGATCCTTTTAAGAGGTTTAATCTGGGGGTGAACCTATAAGCTAGAGGCATAAGCACTTTTACATAACCTAACCTAAGCACCCCAAAACATGCTCTTTCTGCAGAAAAATAATGGTATAAGTGAAATGTATCTTGTTTTTGATTAGTATTAAGGTGATATTTCAACATCTATATGCTCCATAAATGTATACACTCGATAACGCTACACGCGTCGTTCGGGGTCAAGGTAACTTCCTTTTCTTGAGCAAGTTTTATAACACCCTAGGCGGTGAACCTAATCGTTGTAGTGTAGTAATTAGGGTAACCGGGTATTGATATCGTTCTCTGGGGAATAGGAATGCTAGTAAGGAGTTACTACGCTAAGGTTGAGGTTGAAGAAGATTATTTTGTACTTTTATATTTTATGAAATTGAAAGGTACGAATCTCGGGTATTGGTTGGGGGTTGGTATTTCTACCTATTACTCTACTATTATCTAATTATCTAAACTAAGGTTGTGGGAGTCTATGTCTAATTAATGTGTGCTCGTATGATAGTTTAAAGATGTGTTTACTTAGGTTTACTACTCCTTAATTATCTCCTATTGATGGTTGAGTTGTCACGTCCTTATTCTTAGTTGCGTTGTGTGTCTAAAGTTGTAGGGTATCGTTTCTCCCTAACTCTTCGAACTTACCAAAGGGTCTCGTCTACAAAACCCACTAGGGATGATAAACTCTTACTCTAAGGCACTCTTTGGATGGTTTAGCCTACAACTACTCAGGTAATCATATTCTAAGGTTCACAAAGATGAATCAAGCATTAAGTACACAACGAATGACCTATCGCATTACTAGATCATTAGTCAACTAAGATAAGAAACAACCAATCAATATTCAATAATTAAGTTTCATATTCCTAAGCAAACACACAAATAAATTAGCCGAACATGGAGAACATGCAAGCATACACACAAATAATCAAAGACATAATTGAATTGATGAAGTAAATACTTATCTTGATGTAAAATAGGGATTAGAACCTAAAATCTTGTACAAGATACCCTTGGTTCGGTTTTAGGTTTTACTCAAAAGACTCTCATTAAAAGCGAAAAATTCGGATTCTATATATAAGATTACATATGCGACGGCGTCATCTTATGTTTATTCGTGACGCCGTGTCGCCGTCATTAGGGTTTCGTCTTGGCACGTTAACCTTGCGACGGCGTCACCTTATGCCTGTGACGCCGTCCTCTTGACTTCGGCGCCGTCGGGTCACATCTAGGCCGTCCGAGTTGCGACGGTCTACTCCATTAAAGCCCGACGCGTCTCTTGAAAATCGAGTTTTGTCTTCGACCGTCACAAAAATCTTACGACGGCGTCGCGATTAACGATGACGCCGTCGCCTTATTTTTTGACTTTGAGTGTCTCGATTCGACTTTGGCCATTTTCTTCGTATATTCGCGCTTTTCGTCCAAATAAGTGCCATTCCACATTTTGCCTTCAAGAGACCTAAAAGTGAAAAGGAACGATATTAAGCAATAACGGATACAAAAGTGATCAAATAAGGGCTAAACGACCCTCAAATGGTACCTTTTAAAACCTTATCAAATATCCCTACACTTGTTATTTGCTTGTCCTCAAGCAAATGTGCTTTAGCCAATTAATTTATAAGTTAGGGGTCATGAAGCATTAATTCAAAACGGTCCACAACACATATAAGCCCGCAAAAGTCATAACAAGCACGGAAATTACATACTAGCACCTCACATGGGGTGTTTGGATACTCACATCTCTCTCGGGTGTATATATGAAATATAACAAATAGGAAATGGAAGATAAACACTCATTAACCGGTCCTAGTACATAGATTACCATAGGCTTGAGAATAGATCAAACCTCCATCGCTTTGGCGTAAGCACCTAGGAAAGACTATCAAAGAGGTCTTTTAAAGGGTTGTAACTTTAGGCTTACGGTAGGGAAACAAGGGTTTGGTGGGATAGGCTATTTGGTGGTGGAAAGTCAAAAATCTCTATGTTAAATGCATACGAAGAATGGCGTTGCTAAGACAAGACTCGACACTCTAAAACTCTAGGTAATGAAATAAACAAACATAAATTTAAAGATAGATGCGGGATGGTAGCAGTATGTTTTTTTAATCACTCTATTTTTTTTTTTTTTTCTTTTCTATTTTTTTTTCGATTTTTTTTTTTTTTTTTTTTCATACACTTTTACTCTACCATCCTCTAAGGTAACATCAAAATGATAGGATTTATAGGCACATCCTACACTTGAAATTTTATTACTCTAACACTAATTTGACCGAATTGAAAGATCAAAACACTTGGGGTACATTATTATGCAAACAAAGGAATTTGAATTTAATGTTCCCTTCCGTCATTTCATAAACTTTAACTTTTCCCATGAATCCCAATCGTCCCAAAGCGTATACAAGGATATGACTCGACTTAGCAACTCATGCAAGCAACCGGATAATTGAACTAAGGGTTTAGGGTGATAACAATAATGCACTAAAAGTGAGTGCACATAGGGTAGGCTAAAGCGATTTGGGTGTATATTTGGGGTGGGGTGTAAACAATGCTCTTCATTGATATTCGGAAAACCAAAACATCACGAGAACCGCGAAAAGGATAGGCTACGAGGGGTTAACTAGGTATCGTGTACTAAAGATGAGTACAACGCAAAGGGTGTGGGGAATTACTCAACCGATGTGGAAGAAGTAATTATATTACGGTATCAAACAAGGGTTTATCCTAATGCCTCTTATCATTTAGTTATTCCTAACTACACAAGTGTAGCCTCACTTGCAATCTCGGAATGTATCACAAAACAAGTTCTAGAATCTAATATACTACCGGTTCACACTCTAAGCATTAAAGATGAATGCTTTAATTCCTACTAATCTAAGGCGATCCTCACATTTTGGTGGAATTTGGGTGGTAAAGGGTTTTGTGCTAGTCATATAATTTCCTATCCGTGAGGCGCTTTTGTTAAGACTAATGGCCCACTCCTATATGTCATGAAAATTTTAAATTTGGTGCCAAAATTACCCTAACAGACATTTTCTCATGGTTTATTACACAAATGCACTTGGACAAAGCAAATAATCAAGGATAAGCATAGTTTCAAAGTTCCCGTTTTATTTTCCTCCTACACTTAAACCCGAACATTGTCCCCATTGTTCCCCGAAAGTATCAAAGTTATGATAATGGAAGGTAATAAAAGCGAAGAAACTAATACTCCCACGATTAGCTCGGTAGGATCCGTGTAAAGTGATGGTTAAATCCTTTCCAAGAAGAATTATTGCGTGAAAAGCTCCTTCCAATCTTATGTAACTTCTTCTTGACAAACTAAACACGCACACTTGAAGAAAACAAACGAAACCGCGTAAAATCGCGGTAATAATATATATAAGACTCGATTTAAACTAGGATATAATGCTTGTGGAATGGATGTTTACGAATTTCTAAGAAAATTAAGACACGGAAAATTCCAAAATTTATAAGTAGCTCGAGCGAGAAAAAGTAATCGATGTTTTACTCCTTCGGCGACGTCGGTTGCAATCTGACGCCGTCAGTTATCGACAAAAGCGGTGCGATTTTACGGAAAAATTACGGAAAATTTACATCTTTAGAATCGGAAAAATTTACGCAAAAACATCCATTATGACTCGATACAAGCATTTGACTCGAACAAACAAACATATATATCTTTTAGTTAATTGTTATTCTCATGTTTACGTTTCTTTTGAAAACGTGTGTAATCCTCCTACACTTATCCCTTATGTAAAATACCTTTATATGCAATTAAGGCGAGGTTAAAACAAAATAAAGCATTTTACAAATTTAAACATGAGGATAAACAATTAATAAAAGATATATGACACTAACAAGCAAACAATTAAGCATGGGTTGCCTCCCACGAGCGCTTTTCTTTATTTAAGAGTCTTGTAGCTAGACTCGTGATGGGTACTCCCTACGTTGCTTCACTACCGCCTTCTTCTTCTAAAACAATATCCTCATCGTTCACCATTTCAATATTATCCAATTGATAATGCTTCACCCGTTGTCCATTAACGGTGAATTCTCTTCCATCATGGTCTAGTAGCACCACCGCCCCATTGCTCATCTACTTTCTTACTGAAAAGGGTCCATACCATCTGGATTTGAGTTTTCCCGGGAATAATCTTAGTCTTGAATTATACAAGAGCACCTTATCTCCTTCCAAAAACTCTTTAGGATTCTTTATTAGTTGATCATGCCATCTTTTGCTCTTTCTTTGTAGGTGATTGATGATTAAATGACGCTTCGACCTCGGTTCATCCAATTTTGAAGTTGTAAGAACCGATTTGACCGCCGCGAGAATAATCCATATTACAGAGGCCTTAAGTGCCCAATATGCTTTACTCGCTCAAGTTCGATAGGAGGTGGCAAGCCTTTCCGTATACCAGCGAAAAGGGTTGTTCGATAGGTGTTTTGTAGCAGTTCTAAATGCCCGAGTGCCTCATCCAGTTTGAATGCCCAATCTTTCCTATTTTGGTGGACCATTTTTTCAAGTATCCGCTTTAATGCCCTATTCGTGTTTTCTACTTGTCCATTTGTGCGAGGATGATATGCGTGTAGAAAATCTATGTGGACGCCATACTTCTTCATCACCTTTTCCATTTGAGCATTGCAAAGTGAGTCCTCTATCAGCGATTAATGCCTTGGGAATCCCGAATCGTGAAGAGTTTTTTAAGAAAGTGGATAACTACCCTCGCATCATTAGTTCTAAGGGCTTGAGCCTCTACCCATTTGGATACATAGTCGATAGCTACGAGAATGTATTCATTTCCTCAGGAAGATGGAAAAGGTCCCATGAAGTCTATTCCCCAAACGTCAAATATTTCGCGAGACTTGGATATAGTTAGAGGTGACTCATCCGTCGCGAGATGTTTCTGATCGTTGGCATGCATCACACGTTTGAACTAATCTCTTAACGTCTCGAAAAAGTGAGCCAATAGAATCCGGCCGAAAACCTTTCGTGCCGTGACATTCACACCGTGATGTCCTCCGGATGGTCCCGCATGACATTCTTCGAACTCGATCAATCTCTACCGCCACATACGTCGAATGATTTAATCGGGACATATGCGGAATAGGAAGGGTTCATCCCGAGTAATGTTTTAGTGTAGTGAAGAACTTCTTTTATCTTGCTTGGTCATGTAGTTTGGCGAACCCTCTTGGGCGGTGGTTAGCATAATCCGCATACCATGGCTCAATTTCCTTAATGGCCATTAGCCGTTCCTCGGGAAAAGTCGCGAATCTCGGTGTGATCTAATTTCTCGGATCGGGGTTTCCAAGCGTGATAGATGATCACGGCGAGATTTTCAACCCCTTTTATCTCGAATTTCAATGTCGAATTCTTGAAGTAATAGGATCCACCTAATAAGGCGGGGTTTAGCATCTTGTTTTGAAAACAAGTAGCGTAAGGCGGAGTGATCGGTGAAGACGCAGCAGTTTTAGAGAGAGCGAGATATTGCACGAACTTGTCGAAGGCAAAACAACGACTAAAAGTTCTTTCTCGATGGTCGTATAATTCTCTTGTGCTACGTTCATGGTTTTGCTAGCATAGTAGATTGGTTGAAAATGCTTCTCCTTCCTTTGGCGAAGCACGGCCGAAAGCATAATCACTAGCGTCACACATGATTTGAATGGGCGAGACCAATCGGGGGTGACCATTATAATGCTGAGTGAGATCTTTCTTTAGTCGGTTAAATGCTTCCTTGCATTCTCGGAAAAATCAAAGGGCATCCTTAACAAGAAGTCGCGTCATTGGCGGGCAATTTTGAGAAGTCTTTAATAAACCTTGATAAAAACCGGCATGACCAAGAAAGCTACGAATGGCTTTAACGGTAGTAGGATAGGGAGTTTGGAAATTGCTTGATTTTTGCTCTATCGACCTCAATTCCATTTCCGAGACTTTATGCCCTAAGACAATTCCTTCTTTTACCATGAAATGACATTTTTCCCAATTTAAGACCAAATTAGTTTCCTCGCACCATTTCAACATCTTCCTAAGGTTGGAAAGACAAAGGTCGAAAGAATTTCCAAACAGAAATCATCCATGAAGACTTCCATGTTGTCCTCAATTAACTCGTGGAATATGGCCATCATACATCGTTGAAAGGTTGCGGTGCGTTACATAACCCGAAGGGCATTCGCTTTGGCGAACGCCCGTGAGGACATGTAAATGTAGTTTTCTCACGATCTTGAGGGCATGGGAATTTGGAAGTATCACGAAAAGCCATCAAGGAAACAATAGTATTCATGCCCGCTAACCTTTCAAGCATTTGGTCAATAAATGGCGAGAGGAAAATGATCTTTCCGGGTGGCATCATTCAACTACGTAGTCAATACAGATACGCCACCCTGATAACCGTTCTTTGCGGCACCAACTCACATTTTCATTTTCACAACCGTCATCCTCCCTTTTTGGAACCACTTGGACCGGGCTGACCCATGGGCTATCTGATATGGGGTAGATGAGACCTGCGTCTAGAAGCTTAATGACCTCTTTTTTTACTACCTCCTTGATGTTAGGGTTAACCCGTCTTTGCGGTTGAACGATTGGTTTGTAATCTTCCTCCATGAGGATTTTGTGAGTACAGAATGTAGAATCTATTCCCTTAATGTCGGCAACACTCCACGCAATCACCCCTTTGTACTCTTTTAAAACTTCTAAGAGCTTCTCTTTCTGACTAGTGGTTAGCGAAGAGCTTATGATGATAGGGAGTTGGTCCTCCCCGAAGGAAGGCGTATTCGGTGACTCGGAGATCTTTCGGTTCTAAGGTAGGAGGCTCTTTGATTGATGGTTTTAGCTTGTTCTCCGGCCTCTCAAGCTCAATAGGTTCAATTTCATCACGGCGTGGATAAAGGACACGGCTCAACCATCTCAATTTCTCGGTCGTAGTATATTACGTTGTTATCATTATTCATGAATTCGTTTAATAAATACTCGTCAATGCAGCCATCTATGTCATCAACAAATTCATCAACTTCCTCAACTAAATATACGGGCGACCGCAGAAGAGGAATGTCTCATAGAATCCTTAATGTCGAAGGTCAAGCTCGGATCCTACTCGTAAAGTGAGTTTACCATCATGAACATCAATGATGGCACGAGTGTAGCCAAGAAGGGTCTTCCAAGGATTATTGGGACGGAATTATCTTCCTCCATCTCTAAAATTACGAAATCATTGGAAACTTGAATTCCCCACCCTTACAAGAAAGTTCTCACAAACTCAATGGGATACTTGATTGATCGATCGACTAATGGATACTCATCCTAGTTGGTTTCGATACGAATATCCGAGTTTAAGAAGCGAAGTGAGGCATCGGGTTAATGCTTGCCCCAAGATCTGCCAAGGCGTTTTTCATAGAAAGTGCCCTATAGAGCAAGTAATGGTAAAGCGCGGGATCTTCCTTCTTCTTGGGCATGCTTTTACGGATGATAGCCGAACATTCTTCTCTAATGATATCAATCCTTCAAGCTTCTTCCGATTAGATATCAACCTCTTGAAGTATCTACTATGTTTAGGGATGTGATAGAATACATCGAGGGTGGTATGTTGACGGATGTTTGTTTCAAATAAGACAATATTCTTTCATTGTCTTCTTGACCCTTTGATTCTTTAGGCGAGAGGATAGGGAATCCGTGCGAGAGTTGGTCGTTGGTGGTCTTTGGTGTTTGTGGGGGATCGTGAGGAGTTGGAAGGGGTTCAGAATCGTCTCATTTCCTAACTCGGGTTCCGTGTGATGGGGTTCGGTTGGGATGTGGGATCCTTGTAGTAGTTCTGATCGGTAGTGATTGCGCAAGTTGGATCGTGAGGGTGGGCAGTCCACTCATTCTTTGTGGAGGCGGTGAACCGACTTTCTAATTCAGCTTGCTGCTCTCGGATAAACCCCTCAAGACCTTTTAAGAGTGCGGTCCCTTCCATGGTGAACTGCCCGAGTTCTTCTTCAAAAGAATCGCGGATGGTGTACTCAGGTCCTTCCTTTCCTTCAGTTTTCCATTTCAGATTGCCCCAGGGATCACATTCATCGTTTTGATAGAATGCGAGGAGTGAAGGGTCATCATAAATATCATGACTAGAAAGGAAGACGCTTTCTTGGTGTGTGTCATCGCACTCATCGCTCTCATGTGATCCTCCACAAATGTCGCATATGAGGTATGGGTTAGTCAGCCTTTTTGGTTACGGTGATTTTGTGAGGTAAGCTAGCTTCTTTTGTGCTTTCTCAATCCGATCATCGAAGGATAACTCTTCACTTGAGAAAGTAGAGATGCTTAACGTTCTTGGCTCATTCAATGGTCGTCTTGGTATTGAATGTATTCCTCTATTCGGTTCCACCCTTCTTCTGCGGTGAGGTTCGCGATTCTTGACGATGAGAAATCAATCCCTTTTGATCCTTTCGGAGACATTGTGGTAAAGATTTGAACAAGCAACCAAGGTTGATACCATGGTGTGGGGCTTGTTGAATAAGATCTTTGTAACGACTCGAGAGTTGGTGATAGATTCTCCATCGGTTGATGAAAGTGCGAATTTTGCTCCTAGCTGCATGTAGTTCTTCCAGGGGAAAGAACTTTTGGTGAACTTGGTTGTGAGTTGTTCCACGTGAAAATGGACCTTGAAGGGAGCTTATCGAGCCACTCCTTGGCTTTCCAAGAAGAAAATGGGAAAACCGAGTCTAGATGTCTCCTTAGATGCTCCGTCGGTATAAATAGCATCAACAATTTTTAAAAACTGTTTGATGTGGTGGATTGGGTTTTCATTGTGGGATCCATGGAATTGACATGCCTTTTGGATTAGCCAAATGTCGGGACGCATGCAATACCTCATTGACTGTTAGAAGGATAGACAATGGGCGGTGAATCCGGATGCGAAGGGAGGAGTATTCCCGAGGGTTTCGCTTTAGGAGGATTTATGGGTCCATTGGGTGGAGTGGCGGGAACTTCCTCGCCATTTTGACTTCAGTTGTCAATGATGATGGTTTCAGGGGATTGTAGGGAATGATGGGATTCTTCATCGGATGTGACTTCATCAAAATTGATGGAAGTGCCTTGATGTTACGAATGGTGGAGAGCTTTTCTTACTTTGTTGAGCTCTCTCTCGGGTTACGCAAATGGTTCAAAAAGAGTTTTGGTGGGCTGCGGTTCTAAGTTGCTTAAGGGGTTGGTATGGGGGCGTGGTTGTTGGTTATCACCTTCCATGATGAAAAATGATGGGTGTTACGAACAAAGGTCACGTAGAAGGGGATAGACTAAGAAAGCT
Organism: Chrysanthemum lavandulifolium; assembly: GCA_022545495.1. NCBI lineage: Eukaryota > Viridiplantae > Streptophyta > Magnoliopsida > Asterales > Asteraceae > Chrysanthemum > Chrysanthemum lavandulifolium. The sequence goes on along the minus strand of CM040238.1, from coordinate 34,872,368 downwards.
AAAATGAGAAAAAATTTACTTGATAGGAATCAAGCAAAGAACCTAAGCGGTGGACTACTAACTAGCTATTCTATTCCCGGCGCCAAAACTTGATAACGCTACACGTCGTTCGGGGTCAAGGAAACTTCCTTTCTTGAGCAAGTTTTATAACACCTAGGCAAAGTGAACCTAATCGTTGTAGTGTAGTAATTAGGGTAAGCCACGGGTATTGATAACGTTCTCTGGGGAATAGGAATGCTAGTAAGGAGTTACTACACTAAGGTTGAGGTTGAAGAAGATTATTTTGTATTTTTATATTTTATGAAATTGAAAGGTGCGAATCTCGGGTATTGGATTTGGGGGTTGGTATTTCTACCGATTACTCTACTATTATCTAATTATCTAAACTAAGGTTGTGGGAGTCTATGTCTAATTAATGTGTGCTCGTATGATAGTTTAAAGATGTGTTTACTTAGGTTTTACTACTCCTTAATTATCTCCTATTGATGGTTGAGTTGTCACGTCCTTATTCTTAGTTGCGTTGTGTGTCTAAAGTTGTAGGGTATCGTTTCTCCCTAACTCTTTGAACTTACCAAAGGGTCTCGTCTACAAAACCCACTGGGGATGATAAACTCTTACTCTAAGGCACTCTTTGGATGGTTTAGCCTACAACTACTCGGGGTAATCATATTCTAAGGTTCACAAAGATGAATCAAGCATTAAGTACAACGAATGACCTATCGCATTACTAGATCATTAGTCAACTAAGATAAGAAACAACCAATCAATATTCAATAATTAAGTTTCATATTCTAAGCAAACACACAAATAAATTAGCGGGACATGGAGAACATGCAAGCATACACACAAATAATCAAAGACATAATTGAATTGATGAGTAAATACTTATCTTGATGTAAAATAGGGTTTAGAACCTAAAATACGTACAAAGATACCCTTGGTTGGTTTTTAGGTTTTACTCCAAAAGACTCTCCTTAAAACTAAAAATTGGATTCTATATATAAGATTACATATCGGCGATCACCTTATGTTCCGTGGCCGTCGTGTCGCCGTCATTGGGTTTCGTCTTGGCCACGTTAACCTTGCGGCGGCGTCACCTTATCTCTGTGACGCCGTCCTCTTGACTCAGCGCCGTCACGGGTCACATCTAGGCCGTGCGAGTTGCGACGGTCTACTCCTTTAAAAACGGCCGTCTCTTGAAAATCTGGTTTTGTCTTCGACCGTCACAAAATCTTACTGACTGCGTCGCGATTAAGCGATGGCCGTCGCCTTCTATTTCAAAGCGACTTTGAGTGTATCGATTATGACTTTGGCCATTTTCTTCGTATATTCGCGCCTTTTCGTCCAAATAAGTGCCATTCCAGCATTTTGCCTTCAAGAGACCTAAAAAGTGAAAAGGAGCGATATTAAGCAATAACGGATACAAAAGTGATCAAATAATGGCTAAAACGACCCCTCAAAATTGTACCTTTTAAAACCTTATCAACTCCATGGAGTGGTGCTGTGGCGGCTGTAATTCTCTCCATTTGACATGCTTAGCTAGATTATACCAATTTTGTCATTTGGAGATACATGAACCACGCATTAGTATGATCCACTAATTTTATGTTAGGAAAAAAGTTATCGGATTTATTATGTAAATATCACTATGATCGTTTTGTTACTTATGTTAACTCTCTGATTAATTACTTTATAGGTACCGAAATTGCTTCGGCGCAAATGCCAAATGAAGGATCCGCTCTCGAGTACCCCCACAAGGAGGATTAATTGTGGTCAGTCAAGCATTGACAATCCGAACCATCGTGATGCGCATATCATCAACTTCGCTACTGTACGGTGGTAGCAACTGAAAATCAACTATGTTGGATTATAAAAATACCTCTTCGAGTTATTTATAATGTTTGTAATGACCATGATCATCATTATGCACTTGATTTTTACATGGATGTTTGCTATGGATATTTAGCTCATTCTATAGTCAAGCCAAAATTTCGGCCCCGATTTTAGAGTTTTGAAGTTTAATTCAAACGAGTAAAGAACGGTATGGGGGGATTGGGTATTTTGGGGACCTTAAACTACAAGCCTGAAGGATATACTTTGTAATGGCGGATAATTTATTAACTTTTATTTCCTCGTATCTGATTACCATTCATTTTTTTGGTTCTTTATTCACTATTTAAAAATTTTACGGTGTTCGAAATTCATTAACCGTTACTTAATTTATTCGTTGGATACTTTTCGCGGCATTTTTTTACCCGCCTACTTTCGCTATAGTAAAATATGTCAACGATCAACTCATGAAGTCATTAGATATATCCTAAAGTTAACGTTTATTTCTTTTCGTTCTTAATGCATTCAATAATAATGTCGGTATGTTTATATCTTTTTTTGTTAACTTACTTTTTTCAACTATAATAAGTCTAGCCCGCCTATGAAGCAAAAAACCCGCACCAACGATATTTATATATAAGTCATTTACCACCCTTCTTTCGCTATAGAAAAATATACCAACATAAATGAGCGTAAAAAAATAATCGATCGGACTTAAAAAGAGATATAACACAAGCGTATCTTTAAACAATGATATTCGTACCTAACTAACTTTATCATGATGTCTCAAAACTTAATAATACAAACACATTGTAAATTTTCTTTAAAAAACAACAAAAAAATAACAACAAAAATAAAAAGTAACATTTTCCTAGATAAATATAATTGATTTGTAGAACATACTAATAAACTACAAAAATACAAAATCGTATATACATATCTTTTTATTCGTAAAGTAGTACAATCAAAAAATAATCACAAGTCATGCCCGCTCAGTGGGCGAGCTTCGAAAAAAAATTATGGTTATGTAGATAAAAATTAATAAAAAAACTAACTTATAAAAAAATAAAAAATGCATATATATATTATAGTAACATCAATTATATTTGTAAATTGTTTAATTTAATTTTTAATTACTTTTTAGTATGTATTTGTTATACTAAAACCTAAAAATAAAAACCACAAATCATACCCGTCCATCGGACGGGTTTTGCCACTAATGAAAAACAATTGCACAAAATGAAGGATGATATGGTATGACACCTGTCATACGACCTAAAGGTATCGAGCCAAAGGACACTCTGCTTTTTGCTGTCCTTAGTGCAAAGACACAAGGAAAGGATGTGTGTGTCCCAGAGTGTGTGGGGACTACAACTACAAAATCTCCATGGAATGCACCTGGTTAGATTGCTTCTTTTTCTTTAACTTAGCATTCAATAAGGAGGTGGCAGTTTTGACCCATTTATTAAGGAATGTTTTATTTGGGTTGTGATTATCTCAAACGGGTCGCATACAATAATATATTGTCTTTCGATATGTTGTAAAAGATCGTGTGCAAGAAAATGGATTTCTCTATGTCATTGATGTTTGGATACTCATAATAACATGCATTTCCCTATATCATTTATGTGATTTTAGCTAAAGTTATGGAGTATCTCTTTAGTCTTCGTTGAAGGTTATAGCCATGAAAAGCACATAGATATTCTTTTGCTTCTTTAAGCACATTAGTTGTATCAAAAGGTAATAAGTTGATAAGTTGTTTAGTAAAATTTAGCTTATTGCAGAATTTATGCATGACTTGTTATTTTTATTTTGATGGTGTTATTTAACGGAAAATTACTTTTAAGGATGTGGTCATGAATTGTAATTATGGTTTGATGGTTGTAAGCCCCGCCCAACGAAAGAAGGGTGGTAAAAAATGGTTGGAAATTGTACATGCCTCCACTGGCTATTGTAACTTGCCATTGTGAACATTTCTCGGATGCGAAACAAAAACGTATGAATTTCCTTTAGAGGCAGGTAAGGGACTTTCACGATTATTAGATTTTAGCCATAAAAACTGCAAGTTGTGACCATCCCATCATTTACCACTTGTAAACGCCTTCCGAGTAGCATGTTGAGTTGTAAAGTATGTGGGCGCGGTCACCATTTCATGAAGATGAAGCCATTAGCAAGTTAAGTATAATATTTATAATTACATAGACATGAAATCGTCAAAATTACAACTAAAACTATAACTTTACCATTTGAAAGGGTTATGAGCTATTTTGTTGACTACTACTTGATATCCATTAAAATAGGTTATATACATCAAAATAGTTTATATGTTACATTAGAAATCTAAAAATTACATAAGACCTATTAGTGTGGCATATGAGGTTGCATTAACTGTAAACCTATTAGAGGACTTCCTTTTTCCTTTCTTTTTTAATGTTCTTGGCTTTCCATCTGATTTCGTCAATACCATTCAATCACTGTATTCTCTTACAATATGCAGGGGTGTGTAATCCATGGGCATGGAAGCTTTTGAGGTATTTAATTATTGTAGCTATGGCCATCTCTGACTTCGAATCGTGCTCCTCATACTAAGTAGCATCTACATCCGATTAACTGAGCATTTACTTTCTAAAGTGCAAAAGTATGATGAGGCTCTTGCAAAAGTAAGATTGAACATCGGTAAGTGAAAAAATTTAGAGATAAGGCCTTGGATATCAATGATAAGATTACAAATATCATTAACAAAGGCGGATGCTCACACAGAAATCTAAATAATTTTATTTAGTGGATTAAAGAGTAAGATACATACATGATGGATCATCCTGACTCTACGCGAACATGAATGAGGTCCTGCAAAAGTTTACACATCAACAGTAAGAAAGGTGAGCCGCGCCCATCGCAACCCTTTAAATTGATTTTCTTATATGTCCTTAGATTCCTATTTCTTAAGCCGATAAATGAGATGAAAACGCAAAGCTAAATAATGTTGTTGCTTCTGCAACATAAAATTGCACATTCACAGACTCCAATTCATCTCATGTTTCCTATTTTCCCTTTCAACACAATCATTACTTATACAACACAAATAAACATTCCTCAAAATAGAGAGGTAACACAAACACTGTTTAGAATTTATTTATCCAACAGACAATATCAAAATTTATTAAAAGTTGGAGTTTTGATGTTCTTGTTAATGATGTTGTTGGTGTATTTTATGCGTGAGTCTTGTTTGCCAGAAGTAAAATAGTATGGAATGCCTCTACCATACACCTACGTATAATTACTGTTGTTGGGAATTGCGGCGAAGCAGTGATTCTGGCGATCGGGAAACAATTGATTCTGGCGAAGAAAAGTTTCTCTTGAAGTAATATAAGCGTACAAAGTAGGAATTATCTTTGAAGTTATTCTCTTGAAGTAGTGAAGCGGTTGAAATCTTGAAGCCGTGGATTCATTTGAAATCTTGAAATTTGTGGATTCTATTGAAGTAGTGAAAGCGGTGAAATCTTGGCCAGTGGATTCTATTTGAAATCTTGAAGGCTGTGGATTCTATTTGAAATCTTGAAGCCGTGGATTCTATTGAAATCTTGAAGCCGTGGAATCTGTTGAAGTGGTGAAGCCTTGTTTCTGCTGGCCGTGCGACTATGTGGGCGTGCATGAGTTTTATTATTTATATGTTAGCCCATCTTTATTATTGTCTTGCCCAGGGGTTAGCTTTAGTGGATCGCCCAAGGATAGTGATTTCTCCCGAACCACCTTCTTTTATTTCTCCGTCACACTTATCAACCGTTAAACTGCGAACAGTCAACCATAACAGATGATAAAAGGGCGGCGACCGGGAGAAAATCTAAGTTTACCAAGGATTAAAATATCCTTGGATCGTTTATGTCTGGTGAGGCGTGATGTTACGGTACAATGACTTGTGAATTGTTGAAATGATATAGTATGGGAAAGCAGGAATCGATTGACTAACACCGAATGTGAATAGTCATAGCTCATCATGGCTAGTTCAATTTAAGAAGCGTGCAATCGAAACCTAAAAATAATAAAAGATATACAAGCGTCGTTTAACTAAAGCGTAAGCGTATAAAAACAAAGCGATTATAACTATAGTAGGGTTTGCATGTCTTAGCGACTTAAATGCAAATTAAAGAAAATAAAAGTTAAAATCTATTAAATAAACGCTATCACTATTTTTACAAATCGATGAACGTTTATGATTTTATAAAATAAAATAACTTAAATAAACTATATTAACTAAAACGTAAACTTGAATTACTTAAAAACGTTGTTAAAAATGGAAACGAGCGTTATTTACAAAAATGGCGCTGGAGCGCAAGACAAAACGTAAAATTTATGAAATAAAAGTCCTACAAGTGTAAAACTAATTTTATTACGTACTATTTGATAAAAGAAAATTTTAGAAAAAAGATTTATATTTTTTAGACTTTTATATTTTTTATTATGATTTAATTACTATAAAACACTAATTAAATGTTTAAAAATACTAAAACTTATTGGAAAAATCTCAACTTTTTACAGAAATTACTTTATACTATTACATATTTATGAAAATTAGAAAACTGGAAAAAGCAACTACGAATAAGCTGAAATAAGCTAAAACACCTAATAAGCTAAAAAGGGCATACGTATATAAGAGGATTATGTGTGCAAGAGATGATGAAAAAGTCCCAAGGGCAAACGGTATCCGGTACACTATCACTCTACAAAAGGGAGGTCTGGGTTCGAGCACACCTACCCTTTTGCACTTTATTTTTATTTTTGATTTTTCTTTTGCAAAACTAATAATAAGCTAAATATAAGAAACTTTAATAAAACCAACTTTTGTAAAACTTGGAAATAAGCTCGTGGAGCTTATTTCCATGACATCAACCAAATAAGCCATAAGCTTCCACATATAAGCTAGCACTAGTTGTTAAAGCTATTTTTGGGCTTTCTGTTTAAGGACAAGTATATATACAGATAATAAGTACATATAAGATGAAAATAAAACTATACAAACAAATATATAAGCAATTTATGAGCTTATGAATCATTCAGTTGAGCTTATGGGCTCACAGTGGACTCATAAGCTCAAAATAAGCTTGAAAAAGCTATACAGTGTAAACCAAAGGCAAAATTATATTTGTACAAGTATAATAGACTATTATATACAAGCTTGTACACTGGAATTGGCAAATAAGCTTGAAATAAGCAAATAAGCACTCCCAGTGCACTACATATCCAAACACCTCCTGCAGCTAAATGTAATGGTCATTTAAGCTAAGAGAATAAGCTTAAAAGGGCAAAATGAGAACTGGAGTAGCAAGCAGGGCTGGTGAGCTTTCCAAAAAGCCACAAATCAACTTGTGAGGATCACTGATGAGCTTTTTAGAAGCTTATGAAAATGCTATGAGTACACTGAGTAAGCCTTTATACTCAGATATGGACAATCAAAAAGCTCATTGCAGCCCTGTTTAACAAGCTACAAAATGAAATTTGAGTACTGGATCAAGAATTTGGGTAGATAAGCTTTACAAGAAGCTAATTTACACAGGCTTTTGATCACAAATGAGCTTTTTAGAGAGCTGTAGGTAATGGTTTAAGTTCATGGATTGAACTGTTGTGAGTGAGCAACTACAAGCTCTAAAGACTTATCAAATAAGCTAATAAGAGCTCAACTTACACAGAAACATTGAGTATGACTACTTAGCCTAACATGAAGCTAAAAATCACAAGCTCAAGCTTAAGGAGGAACTTTTTATAAGCTTTTGATAACAACTCCACTTCACTGTTTGCTTCAGTGAAGTGGATGAGATGGGACAAAAAAGATTGGATGATTAAGCTATCTACATAAGCTGAAAAGAAAAAAAACAAGCATGAATATAACAACTATACTAGATAAGCTACATAAAACAGTAAAGTGCACAAGCTAGGACCAAGTAATGAAGCTTATGCAAGCTCATTAACTTGACACCTAAACACATCATGCATGGGCATGGTTTTTGAGCGGTATCTAAAATAAGGCGAAAATAAGCTATTAAAAAGGCGAGAAATGACAAACTAGTATTTTTACAATTTAGTCAAGCAGTTATATTTAACTATCCCAAAAGGTCATAAGCTTAAACTTAATACAGAGTCCTAAACAAAATTATACATTTAATTCAAAAACGACTATTTAAGAAATTGACTTTTTACAAGAACATTAAGGTTTGACTAAAATGAATTTAAAACTGAATCTATGGACTAAATATGATATAATAAGCTATGATAAGGTGATATTAAGCTATGTTTACAAAATTTAAGCTAATTCTATGAATTTAACAATCTAATATTTTGACAGTGAACTGTTAAAGCAATATAAAAGGAAATTTGACTTTTAAACTAATAAGGACTTAATATTATGACTTGAATTAGCTACTAGGAACTAAAGTAACATATAGCAATGACAAACAACAACAAATAAACACTGGAAGTCTTTTTTATCAGCAAAACCAAACAAACCTATGCTTATCACTTGTCACATGAACATCAAAGGTTTTACTGAATTTGAGTCTAAAACAGATTCCAAACATAATATTATAACATAGTAAGACTATATGAGCATTAAAATTTCAAGAACACAGTTAAGAAACACAAACTTGTCAAAATTGTATTTCAACTGAATTATTGCAATTCTAAGCACAAGTGACTCTAAATGAACAAAGTGCTTATATTAAACTATAATAACATCAAACAATCACAAAGGAACAGAAAAAAATAGAAATCAAAGCGACTAAAGCAAAGAAACAAGAATTGCAAAAATTAGAAAAATGCTTACAAATGAGAAAGTGGACTGAGACATAGAAACCAAGGACAAGGTTACACCCAATAGCTTCCCATTAAGCTCCTAATACCCCATAGCATTCCAAATCCAACCCTGCTTCATCACCTTCTTCATAAATCTGATTTTTGATTATTTCCTATTTTTCTCTATTTTTTAGTGATTTTTGATTTTGAAAAGACCAAGCTGATTTAATGTATCTAAAAGCTTAACAAGCTTTGTCAGGAGCTTATGTGACCTATAGAGTCCATCAAACAACAATAATCCAACAGAAATGTAAATAACTTGAAATTAAAAGACAATTATGAAAATCATGAAATTTAAAAAGACTTGCATTAAAACTGTAAATTGAGGATCCATTACACTACTTTGAAATTCTTTACACTAAATAAAGCAGTAAATGACAATAATTAAAGGAAAACAGTAAAGACTATGGCTATTCCATAGTGTGACAATGGCTTAAGGCCAAAGTAGTATTCCCAGCTTTGTTCTCTTCTTTTTATACACCTTCTGAGTTCCCACTAGTACTCTGAGCATATCCCACTTCAATCTTGACCCTTGAATTGTCCAATTTGATCTCCACCGTTTAAATGAGTTTTGGCGCCAAAGTCATTGGGGTAACTTGCAGCCTGATATATTACAATTAAAGAACTTTGGGGTTTAGTGGTGACTAAGGGGGAAACAATTGAGATATTTCTGAGCAACTTGGGGTGATATGGAAGAAAACAGAGGATGAGTATGGTTTGGAGGGAAAAAGTGTGGGAAAGGCATTAAATGCAAAGGTGGGGTGGTGTAAGGTGTAGGAGGTAGTGGGTGAGTAGAGTAGTAAGGTGGAAAGGTGAGGTGAAGTGTGTAAACAGGTGGGGGTGTAGGAATGGACACAGGTGGAAAGGGAGAAGATGAACAGTGGTGAGGGGCGGGTTTAATTTAAACCGTGGGTTGTTGGGCTTGGGTAGCTGGGTTTTAGGATTGGATTTGGGCCTGAGATAGTTTCACTGGATTTGGATTTTGGGTTAATATGTTACAAGGGTTCGTTTGGTTATTAGCTAGGCACAAGGACGAATTTTGTAATTTGGTAAATCTTAAGGACTGAACTTGTAAGCTTTCCAAAGTTATTCCAAGGGCTAAACCTGCCATATTTGATTAGTACAAGGACAATTGTTGCATAAAATTCCAATGTTATACGTCCAAGGACCAAAAATGTCAATTTAATAACTCTAGGGACCAAACATGTAATTTTCTCAAAACTTATTATAAAAGGGCCAAATATGTCACATTTGAATAGTAAAGGTGTAGTTTGAATATTTTCCATTTTTAAACACCTGTGGGATGATTCGACACTTTTGTAAAGTTGAGGGACTAAAGTCAGAATTGTGATTTTAAACTTCAAAGGACAATTTCTTACAACTTGTAAATCCCAAGGACCTTTATGACTTTTTATAAGTTTTGGAATGACCAGGACTAGTTTTGACAATTTGTGTAACTCAGTGGACTAAACCGACATTTGTGTGAACTTTGCGCATTTTTCACTTGTTTTCAATCTTTTGTTCCCGAGTTACATAAAAACACATTTTTATGAATTTGTATCATTTTGAGAGTCATTTGTGTGTTTTTGGTTGTTTTTGTGGGTTTATACAATACAAATATATGTGTATTTAGACACATATCAGATAGCATTGGCATGCGTATGGGTTTTATATTTATTATTTAGTTGCATGCTTGTACTTTAGTGGCATGCTTGTTCTTTTCCCAAGAAAGGGAATAGTGTTCCTTGTCTATAAAAGGAACTTAGGTCTTATGTAATAACTTAACTTTTCTAGAAAAACATTCAAGAAAAACCTCTATAGAGAGGGTGTAAAGATCCATAGAGGATCATTAGTTTTAATAGAAAAACCTTGTTTGTAACTTTGATTGTGTTCTTATTATTCCGCTGTGCATTCGATCAATCATTGTTATTATAGACTCTAGTTGAGTTCGGATCTTGTGTTTTTAACAACTGTCGTCTTCATGAAAACCCAAGATGACATGTTTTGACCGAATCCCTGACCTTGCATACCTGGCCTTAAATATCTTGGATACGGTGCTTCATACCTAAGCTTGTATTACATGTTGCATCGGTGGACCTTTGAAGTAGACATCCACCGAATATAGCCTGACTATGATTTCATTTTTGGACCCATAAGCTACTTGAGTCCAGGTCATCAAGATTCACGATAAACTTATCTAACACATCTTGTGCAACATTCTCGATCAATTTGCCAATGCCAATGCATACATACCCAGACAAACATAGTATAGGATCTTGATCATGTGTCATTTGTTCAATCGTGTACGCCTCTTTTTCCTTCCATAAACCGTGAGAGCAATACCCAACGCTAACTCACGCACAAAGATAATTAATATTGTTAGAAGTTGACAAATATCATAATGATTGAAGGTGTCAAAATGTTGGTGGTTGACCAGGTTCAATAAAGGGTTAAAACATATAGATTTGAGTTGGTTGGGTTAGACCAAACACTTTTTAGTCGAACTTTTAATAACTAATTGATAAGATTTTAAAAGGTACCATTCGATCAATCATTGTTATTATAGACTCTAGTTGAGTTCGGATCTTGTGTTTTTAACATTTGGTATCGAGGCGGGTGGCTCTCGATCTTGAGTTTACAAGGTTTTTGAAGAAAGATACCAAAATTAAGAATCATTAATAATTTTCGTAGTCTTCTCTGGTGTTTTTCAAACAATGAATAACTTTTTCGTGAACCGTTGGATCGGTGAAATTTTACCGGAGTTCTCTATATACTCATCTAACTTTCCACCGAAGGGATTGTTGATTTGAGGTCTCAGTCAAAAGATACACGTGCCAGAAAACTGCTGCAGACACCATCATGTATGTTGCATTCTTCAAGTTTTTTTAGTGACACCAAAAAGTGTCACTAAAGACCAAAAAGTGTCGTCTTTATACTAGTTGTTTTGGAGTTCCTACAGGTTGATCAGGTGCGTATACTGGTTGATTGGCTGAATATAATTTATTGTGGGGCTCGGGCATGATCTGAGTTTGTTTCTGCATTCGCATTGTGTATTGCTGCTGAAGCACATATTGATTCTGCTGAAGGTTTACGTGAGAATGGCAGATCTTGATAATGATAGGATTATATAGTTGTGCTTGACTATTGCATCAAATTGTTGCATTTGATCGTATCACACATTGGTTAACGTGGGATTCTATCACTTGTGATTGGTCATTAGAACTGTGTGATCACGTGGGAATATCTGCATGTGCAATTGGTAGTTGTTTTTAAGGCAGATTTCAAGATGATGAACAAAGAAGATTATTATAAAGGTTTTGCTGAAGGATATGCCGGTCTTCCAATTGCTTTCATGGGAATCTCTCAGGTACATACTTGTGATTATAGTTGTAAAGAGAGATATAATGAACTTAAAGAAGCCTATGATACTATGAAACCAAAGTACAATGAATGCTATGTTGATAATGAAGCTCATAAACTAGCATTAAAAACTCTAGAAAGACAAAAGGTATGGTTTCAAAAGAATCAAGTGGCTTATGAGGAAAAGATTAGGGTGCTAGAAAGTGATCTAGAATTTGCTAAAATAGATTTAAAACGTCTTGAGAAAGAAAAAGGCGATATAGTTTAGAAAACCATGTGCTAAAAGTGAAACTAGATGAGGAAGTAGCTAGACATAAAGAATGGTTAATGTCGGTGATAATTTAGCTTGACTTCATCTATAGCGGTCAATCTCCTAACTCTCTTGTCGCTTTAGGTTTTAAGAAGTATGTTGGCTTAGAAGCTAGGAATGATACTCGTAAATCTACACCAGCGAGTTTAGCAAATTTTGTAAAAGAAGGTGATTTGCGTCTCGTCCTCGGACCTATTAGAGGTGAATTCATGCCCATTGACCTGTCGATTCACCGACCGTGATGGATCACACCATTTATATGGCAAAAAGTCAAGTGACTTGCTAGACCTTAATAGCAAAACTAATGACTCTGTCTCTTGTTCTACAAGTGACAAGTCATCAGACCTAAAGTCCACTGACTATGCCTCATGTGATTCAAGTGTGAAGTCTGACTCACCTAAGCACACACCCATGACCACACCCATGACCACACCCAAGTCCATAGTAGCTGATGATGAGCTCAAAACCAAGCCAGTTGCTTATTCTGTTAAACACAATTTTGCTTCTAGATCGGTTTTTGATAAGTTTAAATGTAATAAACAAAGTTGTGTTAAGAATAAGTCATTTAAGAAGAAATCTTGTTTTGTGTGTGGAAGTAAACTCCATCTTATTATAGTCTGTGATTATCATGAGAAAAAGATGAGTGTTTCCTCCGACCATAAGACTTCTAGACCCACATGGACTAATGTTGCTAGTATTCCTCCATTTGTTCCCAAATCTACTCATGTGAGGCGAGGTAAACCAGCCCAACTGGTAAACCAAAGGTGCATGCATCTGTTTACGCTAACAGCTTCATAGGCCATTTCCGGTTCCTCCGGTGGAGGATATTCTTCACCAGATGACTCACCGGTTGGTGGAAAGAAGGCTAGGCTTATGCCCTATAGACCTAAAAGTTCTTATTTTCAGTCATATACACCTTATGTATCTCATATGACCAAGGCACATGGTGGAGTTAGTGTGGCAAATGTTGTTAAGCCCTCAACATGTTATTCTTGGAAAGCTCAAAGGAAACGTTCATTCGGGTACCCAAGAACAAAATTCGTGTCGTGCATTGATTGAGGGAGGCATAAGCCCAAGGGAGGCTTATTGTTGTAATTTTTTGGATCTAACCATTTTTGCATTTGTTTGGATCCTCATACGCTGAGGGAGGCTTAGTGTTTCATTGACACTACAATTGTCTTTGGTTTCGCCGCTTGTTGGTAATCGGTACATGTTTTGGTTATTTATATTCCTTATTAGTTAAAAAAAAAAAAAAAAAAAAAAAAAAAACTCTACCATGCGTGTTCAATTTCTACCCACTCTTACTTACGTGTTTTGGTGTTGGTTCATAACTACACCAGTCATGGTTTTCATCTCACCATGTCTTTCTCGACACAAGAGTTGGCTAGCCCACGTGATTATGGCTTGTGGTAAAGGTCATGAAATCCATAAATGGTAATCAACTCACCATGATGATGACGACATTCCATCAAAGAGTTGGCTAGTCCCGAGCAAACGGCTACGGTAAAGACATATCAAATCCGCTTATATGGTTCTTTGGTTTGCCAATAAATCGATGGTTATCGATGTACCATAGTTTTCGAACTTAAACATTTGGCTACTCCAAGGTAGTGATGGCTATTGGTAAAGAGACATCAAATCCATTATTTTCAATGATTCACCTCTCACTGAGGAGTTAACACACCGGATGTGATGAGAATAGTATGAAACCGATATGTATTGATGTACCTTATGTCATTTGTTGTCGCAAAGACCTCGCGTTTCAAAGTTTGGTCATCATAGAGATGAAATTATTTTGTTTCTTTCTTTGATGTTCGAGTACAATCCTCCGGTTCTCAAGTGTTGGGAAGGATTGTTCGAAGCTTTGTTGATAAAAAAAAAAAAAAAAAAAAAAATCCTCTAGTTCGAAATTGTTAAAGATCCGAACTGGAACTTAAATGATACAATCCTCTTGGCTTCTACAATCAAGATCATTTAAATTCCGGTTTAGGGAGGATTGTTGGAATTTCGTGAAATGTTGATTCTCACGATCGGGAAACAATTGATTCTGCGAAGAAAAGTTTCTCTTCAAGTAATATAAACGTACAAAGTAGGAATTATGTTGAAGTTATTCTCTTTAAGTAGTGAAGCGGTGACCGGCATGAAGCCATGGATTCTCGAAATCATGAAGTCGTGGATTCTCATTGAAGTAGTGAAGCGTACCGGCAAGCCGTGGATTCTACTGGCATCTTGGGTCGGATTCTCACCAAGCTTGGGCCGTGGATTCTATTTGGCATCTTGAAGCCGTGGAATCATTTGAAGTGGTGAAGCCTTGTTTCTACTGAAGCCGTGCGACTATGTAGGGCGTGCATGAGTTTTATTATTTATATGTTAGCCCATCTTTATTATTGTAACGCCCGAGGTTAGCTTTAGTGGATCGCCCAAGGATAGCATGGGCATGCGTATGGGTTTTATATTTATTATTTAGTTGCATGCTTGTACTTTAGTGGCATGCTTGTTCTTTTCCCAAGAAAGGGAATAGTGTTCCTTGTCTATAAAAGGAACTTAGGTCTTATGTAATAACTTAACTTTTCCGGAAAACATTCAAGAAAAACCTCTATAGAGAGGTGTAAAGATCCATAGAGGATCATTAGTTTTAATAGAAAACCTTGTTTGTAACTTTGATTGTGTTCTTATTATTCCATTGTGCATTCGATCAATCATTGTTATTATAGACTCTATTTGAGTTCGGATCTTGTGTTTTTAACAACTGTCGTCTTCATGAAAACCCAAGATGACATGTTTTGACCCAATCCCTGACCTTGCATACCTGGCCTTAAATATCTTGGATACGGTGCTTCATACCTAAGCTTGTATTGCGCTGCATCAGTGGACCTTTGAAGTAGACATCCACCTGAATATAGCACAGAAAGCTATGATTTCATTTTTGGATCCATAAGCTACTTGAGTCCGGTCATCAAGATTCACGATAAACTTATCTAACACATACTGTGCAACATTCTCGATCAATTTGCCAATGCCAATGCATACATACCCGCACAGCATAGTATAGGATCTTGATCATGTGTCATTTGTTCAATCAGAGTGTCTGCCTCTTTTTCCCTTCCATAAACTGTGAGAGCAATACCCAACGCTAACTCGCTGCACAGCATAATTAATATTGTTAGAAGTTGACAAATATCATAATGATTGAAGGTGTCAAAATGTTGGTGGTTGACCAGGTTCAATAAAGGGTTAAAACATATAGATTTGAGTTGGTTGGGTTAGACCAAACACTTTTTAGTCGAACTTTTAATAACTAATTGATAAGATTTTAAAAGGTACCATTTTGAGGGGTCGTTTAAGTCCTTATTTGATCACTTTTGTATCCGTTATTGCTTAATATCGTTCCTTTTCACTTTTTAGGTCTCGTGAAGGCAAAATGCTGGAATGGCACTTATTTGGACGAAAAGGCGCGAATATATGAAGAAAATGGCCAAAGTCAAAATCGAGACACTCATGATTCTTTGAAAGTATAAGGCGACGGCGTCGGGTGCTATTGGCGCCGTCCCAAAATTATTGTGACGATCCGAACCCAAAACTCGTATTTTCAAGTGACGACGTCTAGTGGTGGAAGAGTAGGCCGTCGCTACTCGGACGGCCTAGATGCAATCGAGACGACGCCGGTCGAAGAGGACGGCGCCACGGACATAAGGTGATGCCGTCGCAAGGTTAACGTGGCCAAGACGAAACCCTAATGAGCGGCGACACGACGGCATCACTAAACATAAGGTGACGCCGTCGCAATTGTAATCTTATATATAGAATCCGAATTTTTCGGTCTTTGTGTGGAGAGTCTTTGGAGTAAAACCTAAAACCGAACCTAAGGTGTCTTGTACAAGATTTTAGGGTTTTAAACCCTATCTTACATCAAGATAAGTCTTTACTTCATTAATTCAATTATGTCTTTGATTATTTGTGTGTATGCTTGCATGTTCTCCATGTCCGGCTAATTTATTTGTGTGTTTGCTTAGAAGTATGAAACTTAATTATTGAATATTGATTGGTTGTTTCTTATCTTAGTTGACTAATGATCTAGTAATGCGATATGTCATTCGTTGTGTACTTAATGCTTGATTCATCTTTGTGAACCTTAGAGTATAATTACCTGAGTAGTTGTAGGCTAAACCATCCAAAGAGCGCCTTAGAGTAGGAGTTTATAATCCCTAGTGGGTTTGTAGACAAGACCCTTTGGTAACTTCAAAGAGTTAGGGAGAAACGCATACCCTACAACTTTAGACACACAACGCAACTAGAAATAAGACGTGACACTCAACCATCAATAGGAGATAATTAAGGAGTAATACAAACTAAGTAAACACATCTTTAAACTATCATACGAGCACACATTAATTAGACATAGACTCCCACAACCTTAGTTTAGAAAATTAGATAATAGTAGAGTAATCGGTAGAAATACCAACCCCAAATCCAATACCCGAGATTCGTACCTTTCCATTTTCATAAAATATAAAAAGATAAAAATAATCTTCCTCAACCTTAACCTTAGCGTAGTAACTCCTTACTAGCATTCCTATTCCCCAGAGAGCGATATCAATACCCGTGGCTTACCCTAATTACTACACTACAACGATTAGGTTCATCGCCTAGGTGTTATAAAACTTGCTCAAGAAAAGGAAGTTTCCTTGACCCCGAACGACGCGTGTGGCGTTATCAAGTTTTGGCGCGCGGCGGGGAATAGAATAGCTAGTTAGTAGTCCACCTCGTTTAGGTTTCTTTGCTTGATTCATATCAAGTAAACTTTTTCTCATTTTTAGCTTCCTCTTAGTCTATCCCCTTCTTCGTAACCTTTGTTCGTGAACCCCATCACTCTTCATCATGGAGAATGATAACCAACCACCACTTAATAACCCAACACAAAAATTTCAATGTCACTCAAACCCAACCCAATAACCAACACAACCGTCGAAGCCGATATGTGAGTAGAAACACCGACCTTCAGGATTTGCAGAAAATATTCGATAGTACAATTAGGGAAGATGTTGAAAAAGGTTATAAATTCATGTGGGAAAGAAGGAGGCATTATTATAAGGATTGCTTAACTCTAGGGCCTAGGTATAGAGTCGATGAAGATTTTGTCAACATGATAGAATTCTCATTGAGGATGCGTGAGGCAACGAGGAGTACACGACTACGAGTCTAGCTGCAAGACTCTTAAATAAAGAAAAGCGCTTCGGGAGGCAACCCATGCTTAATTGTTTGCTTGTTAGTGTCATATATCTTTATTAATTATTTATCCTCATGTTTAAATTTGTAAAACGCTTTATTTTGTTTTTAACCTCGTCTTAATTGCATATAAAGGTATTTTACATAAGGGATAAGTGTAGGGAGGATTACACACGTTTTCAAAAGAAACGTAAACATGAGAATAACAATTAACTAAAAGATATTTATGTTTGTTTGTTCGAGTCAAATGCTTGTATCGAGTCATAATGGATGTTTTGCGAAATTTTTCCAGATTCTAAAGATGTAAATTTTCCGTAATTTTTTCCGAAAATCGCACCGCTTTTTGTCGGGATAACTTTGACGGCGTCGAGATTGCAACTGACGGCCGTGGGAAGGAGTAAAACATCGATTACTTTTTCGTTTTCGAGCTACTTATAAATTTTTGGAATTTTCCGTGTCTTAATTTTCTTAGAAATTGTAAACATCCATTCCACAAGCATTATATCCTAGTTTAAATCGAGTCTTATATATATTATTACCGCCGATTTTACGAAGGTTTCGTTTGTTTTCGTCAAGAAGAAGTTACATAAGATGGGAGGAGCTTTTCACGCAATAATTCTTCTTGGAAAGAGTTTAACCACCACTTTACACGGATCCTACCAGCTAATCGGGGAGTATTAGTTTTTCGTTTTAATTACCTTCTTTTATCATAACTTTGATACTTTCGGGAACATTGGGGACAATGTTGGTTTAGGTAGGAGGAAAATAAACGGAACTTTGAAACTATGCTTATCCTTGATTATTTGCTTTGTCAATTGTGATTGTGTAATAAACCATGAGAAAATGTCGGTTAGGGTAATTTTGGCACCAAATTTAAAATTTTTATGACATATAAAGTGGGCCATTAGTCTTAACAAAAGCGTCTCATGGATAGGAAGTTGCATGACTAGCACAAAACCCTTTACCACCCAAATTCCACCAAAATGTGAGGATCGCCTTAGATTAGTAGGAATTAAAGCATTCATCTTTAATGCTTAGAGTGTGAACCGGTAGTATATTAGATTCTAGAACTTGTTTTGTGATGCATTCCGAGATCGCAAGTGAGGCTCCACTTGTGTAGTTAGGAATAACTAAATGATAAGAGGCATTAGGATAACCCTTGTTTGATACGTAATATAATTACTTCTTCCACCGGTTGAGTAATTCCCCACACCCTTTGCGTTGTACTCATTTTAGTACACGATACCCTAGTTAACCCCTCGAGCCTATCCTTTTCGCGGTTCTCGTGATATTTCGGTTTTTCCGAATATCAATGAAGAGCATTGTTTACACCCCACCCCAAATATACACCCAAATCACCTTAGCCTACCCCTTATGCACTCACTTTTAGTGCAATTGTTTGTTATCACCCTAAACCCTTAGTTCAATTATCTAGTTGCTTGCATAAGTTGCTAAGTCAAGTCATATCCTTTGTATACAGTTTTGGGATGATTGGGATTCATGGGAAAAGTTAAAGTTTATGAAATGACGGGAAGGGAACGTTAAATTCAAATTCCCTTTGTTTGAGTAATAATGTACCCCAAGTGTTTTGATCTTTTCAATTCGGGTCAAATTAGTGTTAGAGTAATAAAAACTCAAGTGTAGGGATGTGCCTATAAATCCCTATTATTTTGATGTTACCGTAGAGGATGGTAGAGTAAAAGTGTATGAAAAAAAAAAAAAAAAAAAAAAAAAAAAAAAAATAAGTGATAAAAAATATATATATATATATATATATATATATATATATATATATATATATATATATATATATATATATATATATATATATATATATACATACGGGCTACCATCCTACAACTATCTTTGAATTTATGTTTATTTATTTCGCTTATCTAGAGTTTAGAGTGTCGAGTCTTGGCTTAGCAACGCCATTCTTCATATGCATTTAACATAGAGATTTTGACTTACCACCACTAAATAGCCTATCCCACCAAGCCCTTGTTTCCTACCGTAAGCCTAACGTTACAACCCTTTAAAGACCTCTTTGATAGTCTTTCCTAGGTGCTTACGCCAAAGCGATGGAGGTTTGATCTATTCTCAAGCCTATGGTAATCTATGTACTAGGACCGGTTAATGAGTGTTTATCTTCCATTTTCTATATTGTTATATTTCATATATACACCGAGAGAGATGTGAGTATCCAAACACCCCATGTGAGGTGCTAGTATGTAATTCGTGCTTGTTATGACTTTCTTATGGGCTTATATGTGTTGTGGACCGCTTTGAATTAATGCTTCATGACCCCTAACTTATAAATTAATTGGCTAAAAGCACATTTGCTTGAGGACAAGCAAATAACAAGTGTAGGGATATTTGATAAGGTTTTAAAAGGTACCATTTTGAGGGTCGTTTAAGTCCTTATTTGATCACTTTTGTATCCGTTATTGCTTAATATCGTTCCTTTTCACTTTTAGGTCTCGTGAAGGCAAAATCTTTGGAATGGCACTTATTTGGACGAAAAGGCGAATATATGAAGAAAATGGCCAAAGTCAAAATCGAGACACTCACGATTCTTCGAAAGTATAAGGCGACGGCCAAAAGTGCTATTGACGCCGTCCCAAAATTATTGTGACGATCCGAACCCAAAACTCGTATTTTCAAGTGGACGACGTCTAGTGGTGGAAGAGTAGGCCGTCGCCACTCGGACGGCCTAGATGCAATCCGCGACGACGCCGGTCAAGAGGACGGCGCCACGGACATAAGGTGACGCCGTCGCAAGGTTAACGTGGCCAAGACGAAACCCACAATGGCGGCGACACGACGACGTCACTAAACATAAGGTGACGCCGTCGCAATTGTAATCTTATATATAGAATCCGAATTTTTGGTCTTTGTGTGGAGAGTCTTTGAGTAAAACCTAAAACCGAACCTAAGGTGTCTTGTACAAGATTTTAGGGTTTTAAACCCTATCTTACATCAAGATAAGTCTTTACTTCATTAATTCAATTATGTATTTGATTATTTGTGTGTATGCTTGCATGTTCTCCATGTCCGGCTAATTTATTTGTGTGTTTGCTTAGGAAGTATGAAACTTAATTATTGAATATTGATTGGTTGTTTCTTATCTTAGTTGACTAATGATCTAGTAATGCGATAGGTCATTCGTTGTGTACTTAATGCTTGATTCATCTTTGTGAACCTTAGAGTATAATTACCTGAGTAGTTGTAGGCTAAACCATCCAAAGAGTACCTTAGAGTAGGAGTTTATAATCCCTAGTGGGTTTGTAGACAAGACCCTTTGGTAACTTCAAAGAGTTAGGGAGAAAAGCATACCCTACAACTTTAGACACACAACGCAACTAGAAATAAGACGTGACACTCAACCATCAATAGGAGATAATTAAGGAGTAATACAAACTAAGTAAACACATCTTTAAACTATCATACGAGCACACATTAATTAGACATAGACTCCCACAACCTTAGTTTAGAAAATTAGATAATAGTAGAGTAATCGGTAGAAATACCAACCCCCCAAATCCAATACCCGAGATTTGTACCTTTCCATTTTCATAAAATATAAAAAGATAAAAAAATAATCTTCCTCAACCTTAACCTTAGCGTAGTAACTCCTTACTAGCATTCCTATTCCCCTAGAGAACGATATCAATACCCGTGGCTTACCCTAATTACTACACTACAACGATTAGGTTCACTGCCTAGGGTGTTATAAAACTTCCTCGAAGAAAAGGAAGTTTCCTTGACCCCGAACGACGCGTGTAGCGTTATCACTAATTAATGTGCAAAAAATGGTTAAAAAGAAACATATTTTTCAAATATTTGTTAGCATAATGATTTTAGAGGTTCTACACAATAACCTGATTCGACCCACACATAATTACATGAGGGGATTTAGGGATAGCTGATAATGATTTAACATATTAAAAGACGCAATTTGAAATCCCAAATTCACCTTATGATCTTTGTGCTGTTGTGTCTCATGAGCATACACTAACATCTCTGTTGCTTTCACCGTAGTCCCCGCCATTAATAGACTCATACTAATAGTAGCCGCTTCACCTACTCGGAGTCCCAACCATTTAGAGCTAGTGATATAAGCTGGTCATTTAAGAGCATGTTATGCCGGGTTGACCCAAAACCGTTTTTATTCAATTTTAAATCTCTTTTTATAAGACTGTTTGGATCATATAAACACAAGTCAAGTGTGACATACTAAATAAAAATAAATTAAAATAAAAATAAAAAATTGTCGGTAAACTATCTTTGTAGAAAAGTTACCTGACAATAAATATGGTTGTTGTGAATGAGGTAGGAGTCATATCAGTTTCACAAACTACTGAAGTCATTGATGTTACCCTTCCATTCTGCAGCTCGACAGTTTATAGTAGGTTGTCCAAAAGTTACCTTGACGGAACTAAAGGTCCTAGATCAAAGTCTTTTTTAAGCTTTTTCTAAGGGCTGCTTGTCTCTTCATCATCATTAAACGTAGCAGCATGCCTTTTCCACATATTCACATTGGTGGAGGAACCTTGGTGTTGATACAAAAGTTGGCGCTGCCTTGTTTGGGGCTCTTGCCTCGTACCAATTGAGTCTTGATTCTTGAGACCTACGCACTAAGTAACGAACGCCGTTAGGCTTATCGTGGATTGTCTCCCACGATTATCCTCTGGCGTGAGTAAGTAATCGGTTTAGGGTTAAAGAAGAGTTAGGGTTTGTAGATCGTACCTTTAACGAGGGTAGGGTTCCTTTATATACATACGGAATCCTTGTTGGTTCCGTGTTCCCCAACCTTCGCGATCCCGCCTAAGTCGGTTGGTAAAGAATTATTCCAAAGATAGAGATATCCGATATCGTATTCCATAATAACATTGGGCTTGGGCCGTCCGGGCCCAAACCCTTATCGGATCAGCCCAGTTCGTGCCGGGCTTGTTAGTATCGGGCTTTGGTCGGGTTCGTGACCCGACTACAGACTATACGTCATCATACACATACTTGAGGTGACCGAGTCTTTAACTAACGTATTTACTAAATCCTAACAGGACCCAGTTCTCATGGTGAGTATTTTTCAAGAACACAGTTGTGCACTGGTCCCACGGATGGCGCAAACTTGTTAGTACAAAAAGTGTGACGGGTTATAATGAGTGTTTATGATGCTTATTAGACTGGACCAACAAGCTGTTGATGGGCTAACCTTGTACTAATCCAAATAGTTGATTGAATCCCTGCACAAGTGAGAGTAAACCGTTAGCCTTACCGTGGGGACGGACCCCACGATTGGACTCCGGCGTGAGAGTAAGTACGCATTCTTGTTAGAGATAATAAGTGTGTGTGTTATTATGAGAGAAAGTTGTACCTTGTGTGGTGATTAAAACCCCTTTTATAGGTGTGGTTTGCCGCTAGGGTTTTCTAACGACTCGCATATAATAGTTAGTGGTCGGAGTGGGGCCCTTGTCGGGCAAGGTCCCGTGGTAATCGCGGATGCAGACACAGGATGCCTTCCGCGGCCAAGGGTTTGGTCCGCTAAGCATCCTGCGTGCGTCTTTGAGTCTGGACCATAGCCAATTTTGTTATTGGGCTTGTTGTTGATCCGGTATTCGTTGTTGGGCCTGAGCCCAGTATGTGTATAGCACGAGTTAGGCCCAGGCTATACATGCTATACGTCATCAGGTTTTGTGATTTTGATTCGGTTTTCCGGTGATCGGTGGTGGAGACAGCGGCAGTTAGCGTTTGGTCTCTTTGACTAGTGTTGGATCAGTGAATAGAGTTTGAACAAGACACATGAATGAATGTAAGTATGTGAATTAAGGAAGCAAGCAACTAAGAACCTTATCAATTAATGATAATACTTGATATGCTTTTGAGAGTCAAAAATGACCTAAAGTGTATGAATCGATGATATAGTGACGACAAATGTTTTTGTTTGTTTTGTGATTTAGGGTTTTTGGGATAATTTTTAGTATTCTGATGGATGATGGGAAAATCATAAGCTAAACTTTATTAATCCTCAACTATTTATAGTATATATGAGAAGAACCTTAATGGACCTAACCTACACACGGGCTCGGGCCAACTATCTATCAGCTAATAGTTAGTCTAATGGTACTTCTTTGCTATTATTTTTGTTTCACCTAAAATTTGAAATGCATTTTTTTCCATTTTTCTTTTAGTTTCTTTATTAATAGATAATATGTTTTAGTAAAACAAACAAAAAAAACAAAAAATACTTCTACAGTAAACATTTATAAAGAATTTTCACTTATGCTATGTCTCCAATGTTTTTTTTTTATATTTATAAAACAAATAAAAAAGAGTAGTAGTGTAGTAGTTTTCTTATGTACATAACCAACAAAAAGATATAAATATTAAAAATATATAGAAAAAAAATCCAACTTAGTAAACTACAAGCTCAGTTATAATTTAGCAATATATGTAATTCATGTCTTTCTAAAATCTAATACTAAAGAAGAGGCATTTTATTTTGCTTACCTATAAATCCATACTTACTAAAGGATAAATCCTCACCATCCATGTATTTTGATCTAATGGTGTGGATTAACCTAAGATTTAAAGGTAAACCTAAGTCCATGTTTTTTTTCTTGTCTTTTTGACTTTCTTTTTTATTCACATTTTTTTGTCTTTTTTTTTTTTTTTTTTTTTTTTTTTGGTTCATGTTTTTATTTTATTCACGCTTTTTCTTTAATTCGCGTTTTTTTTAATTCACGCTCTTTTTAAATTCACGTTTTTTTAATTCGCTTTTTTCTTCGCTTACACGCTTTTATCTGTTTTCATCGTTTTCATCCGTTTTCACACGTTTACCGCTTCATATGCTTCGTCCGCTTTCATATGTTTTCGTTCGTTTTACACGTTTTCATCCGGTTTCATCATTTTTCTTTCGATTTCGTCCATTTTTCATACTCTTTCATCCATTTTCATACGTGTTTTTATGCTTTCATACGTTTTCGTCCGTTTTCATACGTATTCGTCCATTTTCTTACATTTTCGTCCGTTTTCTTGCGTTTTTATACGTTTTTGACTATCGCAAGTGATTTACTGTGATTTTATGAATATCACTTTGTGATATTCTGAATATCACTTGTGATTTTCTGGATATCACTTTGTGTATTCTGAATATCACTTGTGATTTTTATTTTACAAAACATTAGCTAAAAATCACTTGTAATATTCAGAAAATCACTTGTGATATTCTTAATAGAATATCACAAGTGATTTTCTGAATATCACAGAATATCACTTGTGATCATCTGAATATCACAGATTATCACTTGTGATATTCAGAATATCATTTGTGATACTCAAAATATCACTTGTGATGTTTTGAATATCACAGAATATCACTTGTGATATTCAGAAACATATGAAAACGGTCGAAAACATTTAAAAACGGACGAAAACGTATGAAAACGGACAAAATTTGACCATTTTCTCCTTATACGTGGTAAATATAAGCTTACATATTTTTATAAGTTTCAAAATAAGCAAATTAAGCTGGTGAAACATAAACCGAAATCACATAAGCTCATAATCAAATCAAATAAGGTTAAACAAATACCCCCAAACTATGTAGCTGCTATTCAAATTATGTATTTGTGATATTCTGACTATCACTTGTGATTTTTCAAATATCACTTTATTATGAATATCACTTGTGATTTTTTGGATATCACTTTGTGATATTCTGAATATCAATTGTGATTTTCATATTACAAAACATTAG